>OY882863.1:77166963-77501963 GCA_963693515.1 Pipistrellus nathusii
GTGAGACAGTGGCCCTGTTCCTCTCTCGCAGTTGGTTGTGAGCTGTAACAGCATCCAGAGCCTGCCCACCTTCAGCTTCATCATCAACGGGGTGCAGTTCCCTCTGCCGCCCTCCTCCTACATCCTCAATGTGAGTGCGGGTCCCGCAGGCGGAGCCAGCAGGCCCTGATGGGGTGGGAGGGAGGCGTGGGGAGCCTGGTACACTGGGTCTCCTTACCCTGCGTCACTTCCTGTAGAATCAGCTTCCCCACCCACTGATTCCAAACCCCCTTCTCTGGGACGAGGCTGTGAATCATTAATAAGAGTATTAACTATTATTATTCATCAGTGGGGAGAGGCCTGGGCTCTTCGTAGCCCACCTACCAGGGCCAGCCACTGTGGGAAGCACTTTGTCTGCACTATTCTACTTAACTGACAGGACACTCAATGAGGGAGAGACTAATTTCCATTTTACAAGCGAACTCCTGGAGGTTCAGAGAGGTTAGGCAACTCACCCAAGGCTACACGGCTAGTCAGGGTGAAACTAAGGTTTGGGTCCCAGTTGGTCTGCCTCAAACGCTTGACCCTCAGGAGTCCTGGGAGCAGGAGGTGGGTGGGTGGGGGGCATGCAGAGAGGATCACTGCACCCCCAATTCCCCCGTTCCAGAAACCCCTCCCACCGGCCTGAGCCGTGGAGGGCAGAGACCCTGGCCCGCTCATTTCTGCATTTCTGCCTGCCCGGGCCCGGGGTTCAGGGCTGAGCGAGCGTGCTGGCCCACGTGTGTGCATGACAGGAATGTGTGCTGTGCTCTGTCTTGTGCAGAACAATGGCTACTGCACCGTGGGGGTGGAGCCCACTTACCTGCCCTCCCCCAACGGCCAGCCTCTGTGGATCCTCGGGGACGTCTTCCTCAGGGCCTACTACTCCGTCTACGACATGGGCAACAACAGGGTGGGGTTCGCCACTGCCGCCTAGACCCACGCCCGGACGCCCAGGCTCCCCTCTGCCTCTCGGCCCCCCACCTTGCAGGGGCTCCTCTCTGTGCTTCTCTGGATTCAGCCTTCCCTTTCTGGACTCTGGACTTTTTCTAACAATAAATAGTTCTTCTTCCTGTTGGTCGGCCTGTTGCTTTTTTTAAGAGGGTAGCTGGGTCCGGTAAGGAGTGGGGAGCGAGAGTCAGGGGCGAATGTGCTTCTGCTGATCCATGTTGTCTCCCCCCTGTGGGCCCCCCTCCCCCGTTGCTTCCAGGCTTCTGGATGGATCCCTGAGATTCTAAGAGAAATGGGGCATAAGGTAGGGCTCGGAGATGAGCCCTGCACCCCTCAGAGCTTCTCTCTGGAGAGGAAAGACAATGGAGTGGCATCCAGGCAGGGCATTCCTTGGTGAAGGGAAAAGGGACCCTATTCTGACAACCCAAAACGCTCTGTTGACCAAACTAACCAGATAGCCACCAGCATTACTCACCCCTATGTCCACAGGCATGTCCACTAGCAGTGCGGCCAGGGGGGCCAACAAATCTAAAGTCATTTCCTTATCTGGGATCCAGCATGCGCTGGGCGCTTCTTGAGGCAGGCCGGATGCCTAGGATGCCTGCGTGCACTTGTAACAGTCATGGGTCCTCTAGGGAGGAGGCCAGTGCCACCAGCACCTATTCCAGGAGCGCTTCTGAAGGTCTGAGCTGAGTTAAGCTGATACTATTTTCACCCAGGACCTAGATTTGAAGAAGGGCTGGCCCTCAATCGTGCACAAGAGGGAGAGCTACTTAAATCCCTTGGACTCTAACCAACTTGTCCCTCTAGATTCATTCCTATTCTCTCTAGGAACCAGCTAGAAAGACCCAGAGGCAGGAGCTGGAGGAGGGAAAGGGGAAAGGGTGGAGGAGGGGGAGGGGGAGGGGAAAGCAGAGAATGGTGGCTTAGGACCTTGTAAGTTCCAACAGGGGAAGGTGACATGAAAGATCAGAACATTGCGGAGTTTGATGGTGGTGGTGGGTACCAGAAAGCTCGAACTGATGAGACCTAGGTTGGAAGGGGCAGGCTATAAATGCAAAGCTGATCATGAATGAAGGTGGGCCCCATTCCACTGTCACACTTCTTCCATCCAGTCCTTCACAAGGCTGACCCCAGCCTTGCCACTTATGTCCAGAAGCAGATGTAAAAGCACAAATCAGGTGGCAAACTCAGGCTGCCACCGAAGCGTTCCTATGGCAACAGCACACCGTCTGGGACCCTTCATCTTTCCTAGACTCTTGAGAAAGACAAGCCTGCTCTGTGTCTTTCTGTGGGGTGAGACAGGCCACAGGGTGTGCAGGAGTGCGCTCGGGCTCCGGACATCACTGAATGAGAAGAGAAAGAAAACTTGCCAAAGGAGCAGAAGCTAAATGGGTAAAAGATTCCAGGTTAAAAGCCAGGTCCCTGTCTACCGCCTTGGGCCCAAAGAGCGGACTACAAATCCCGGCGTGCCTAGTTGGGCCGCCGCGAAGACTACGTTTCCCAGCGGGCGCCGCGGCGGGCCCGCGGGGGGCGGAGCAGGGCGGGGCGGGGCCGCGGGGGCGGGTGCTGCCCTCTGCCGGGCGCCGCGGGAAGTGGGTGCGGAGTGACAGCGGGAGCTGGGGCACCGGGCGCGGGGCTCGGTGACAGCGGAGGCGGCGACCGCGGGCTGGACGTAGGGAGCGGCGGCGGCGCCGACGGCAGCGGGCGGGGAGGACGGGGCGGGCTCCCCCGGCGGCGCCAAGCCCAAGGAACTCGGGAGGGGGCCGGCGGGCGCAGCTGGCGGACCGGACACCTGAACTTGGGACAAGTTGCCGGAGCCCGGGAAGCGGGCGGCGGACGGATTGACCTTCAGAGCTAGGTGAGCGGGGCCGGGGGCCAGGGGTGCGCGGAGGGAGGGCCCGGAAACCCCGGCCCAGAACCCCCGCCGCATCGGGGGGTCCGGGGACAGGTGGGTGGGGGGGTGGAGGGGGGTGCGGGCTGGGACGGGGAGCGAGACCGTGTGCGCCGCGCCGCCGCCGGCCCCGCCGTCCGTCCGGCCCCGGGCGCCGGCACATGGTCCGAGCGGCGCTGCCCGGATCCCCGGAACCCGCGCGGCCCCTCCCTGCGGGCCCGGGCCGGGGGCGGCTTCCCCGCGACCTTATGTAACAGGGCGGGAGGGGCCGGGGCGGGCGCGGGCCTTCGCAGCCCGGGATCTGGGAGCCTGCAGGGGCGGGAGGCGTGGGAGTGAACTTGCGAGAAGTTGGAGGGACGCGCAGGCCCTGCGCCCGCTGCTGCTTCCCGGCCGCGGCGGGGGCGGCGGTGCGGGGGAGGGCGCCGGAGGCCGGGAGGTGTGCGGGGGGCCGAGTCCGGCCAGGCCCGGCCGGGATGGTTTGGGGGGGTGGGAGGGCCCAGCGGCGCCCCGCCCCGGGGCTGGGCTGTCCAGGGTGTGGGGCGGGCGGGGGGGTAGGGGGCGGGGGAAGCACCATCCCTCCCTCCCTCCCTCCCTCCCTGTCCCTTCCTCCCGCTGCGTCTCTGGAAGCAGCCGCCCGGCATCCCCGAGCGCAGGCTTTTTCTCCCCCTCGCAGGATTCCACGACCACAGGGGACCCCGACCCCACCGCTTACCCTCAGCGCACCCCTCCTTTCTGGTTTCCCGGGAGCTCCCGACCATCTGCCCGGCCCCGAGTACCGCGCCCCCCCCCTCCGTGTGGGCCCCGAATCCCGGAAAACACTCCCCCTTCCCGGTGTTCCCGGTGCCCGCGCCCCCCCCCCCCCGCCCCCGCTGTCCCGCCCCCCAGCCCGGCGCTTCCCCCTCCCCCCTCCCCCCTCCGGACGGACCGCGGTCGGTCGGTGCGGCGCTCGCCGCCGGGAAGGCAGCGGCCGGGCCAGCTGGGCCCGCCCCGGCCCCCTCCGCGCGGCGGCTTCACGCACGGCTGCCCCGGCGGCTTCGGGCTGCGAGAGCAGGTTCGCGCCGCAGCCGCCCGGCGCGCCCAGCCTGGCGCCCGGGGCGGGGGGGTGGGCGCCCGCGGTCCCAGGGCTCCGCCTCCGGGCCCGGCTGCCCTTCTCCGCGGCGGGATCGCCCGGTCTCGCCGCCGCGGTCTTCTCGCCGGTCCGATCTGCGCCGCAGAATCTGGACTTAACACTTAGGCTTCGCGTCCGTTCGCGGGGGAAGCGTGGTTAGTGACCGCCCAGCCTCCACGCACCCCCCTCTACCCCCGATCCTCAGAGAGGGGGTGCCTCGTGGAGCCGGGAGGGGGTCCAGGTTGGGGCAGGCCCCCGTGGCATCTCTGGGACATGGACTCAGGCCCCTGCACTCGCCCTGGCCCAGATTCCACGGGGTTCCATCCTGCGAGGCCAGGCCCGCGCCCGCGCGGGTCGGAAGGCAGCTCCTGGCTCCTCGGCCTGTTCCCTCTAGGCCTTCTCTGTGCCCCTAGGAGACGGCTCCTGGCCTGCCTTCTGGGAGGACACAGTCCCAGGCCGGAGAAGAGACTGCAGCGATCACTGGACGGGGAAGGGCCTGGGAGACTGCTGCTATGCTGGCCCGTGCCTCAGTTTCCCCAGCTGTGGGGAAAACAGCGTTTGACTTGGCCGTGTTCTCTCTGCCTGCCTCCTGGCTGCTGGGACAGGGGTGGAGACAGAGTGCAAATGAAGGGCTGCTTGAAGGGACTGTTCTCGCAGAGGGAGCGGACAGTGTGCAAGGCAGCTCTCTTGTCTTAGCTCAGTGAGGTGCCGCCCAATGGGGACCCAGGTCTCCTAGTTCTGGGTCCCATGGAGCGGCTGCAGGGTTTGGGGCAGGGGACATCTCCTCAGTGAGCACTGCATCCGGAGAGAGCCAGCTGGCTTCTGAGGACTGAGGGCCGGTGACAGTCAGAGATGGGCAGGGGCTGGGCCGGGGCAGGCAGGAGCCCCTTTGGGTCCTGGAATAGCAGAGACCCAGTGCCCATCCCCGTGGCCAGTCAGGACCCCCTCTCAGTCTCTGCTGGAAAGTAGGAAGGAGGGGCCTCCACCCCTCGGGCCTGGCTGCCCTTTGAGGGTCCGGCTTCTGGCCCTGATCCCTCCCGGAGCTCTGTTTACGGCTGTAATTGTATCATTAGCCAGAGTTTATAGAGTTACTTAGCACCTGCCCCCACAGGGAGTGGCCCCGCCGCCCCTGGCTTCTGTCTCTTCCTTTTCAAAGTCAACTTGGTTTCTGCTGGCAGCAGGGGTTTCCCCAACCACAGCTGGCAGGAAAGCCAGGTTGGGCCTTTGTCCTGTTGGCACTTGGGGCCCTGCCTGGGGCTGCCCTGGAGATGACCGTGGAGACCGAGCTGCGAAGTGTCTGCATCCCAGGAGGCAGTGTCAATGTGTGTCGTGTGTGTGTCCTCACCTGAGAGGAGATAAAAGTGCACACGTCGTGGGCTGTGGTGAGCATTCAAGAGGAGCTGTGCCTGGTCCATGGTGGGGCCGTGGAGATGCTCCTGGTGCCGGTACGCGGTGTAATTGATGGGAGTTTGTGTGTGACTGTGAAGTGCAGCCATCTGAGGATGTATGTTTAGATGAATTGTGCACATGCATGTCTGCGAGACTAATAGTGGCACGGTATTATATTAATAGAATCTTCGCCCATCCTCTTGATGCTCTAATAGGACAATATGATAATAAAACTTAGTTGTAAACATTAGTTGCCAACACTTATTGTGTATTTATTCTCTACAACGAAGTAGGAGTTAGGATTTTTCATGATACCGACTCAGAAAAGCTAGGTAAGTTGCCTGAAGTTACACAGCCTAGAAGGAGTAGGGTTTCTAACCAAGGCCCAAATGACTCCAGAACCCGGTTACCCATCCCTAAAGACCACTTCCGGGGTTCCTGGAGCTCTCTCGTAAGAGGCGGGGATGTGGTGGTCTGGAACCTTCTTTTTCCCTTCCGGGTTTCCTGCTCTGAGCGTGAGCGGGAACTTGATGAGGCCCCTGCCCGGGACCACTCCTGTCTCTTCGCCGCTTCTGCACGCTGCTGTCACAGGTGACAAAGGACCCCTGCCGAGAACTTTCTTGACTCACAGAGTTCACACAAGGCTCCCTGGGTCTCCTTGGAAACCACAGACGTAGGAGACGCAGTGTCCAGCGAGGCTTGAGCTCAGGGGGCACTTGCTCAGTCAGAGAGGAGAAAAGGCTGGGGAGGGACGTCTGAGTGAGAACAAGACAGCAGTGAAAGTAATGAGAGCGCGGGAGACGAGTGGCCTCTGACAGGCTGTGGGCTGGGGCAGGCCCCTGCTCCGCCCAGTCTCGGTTTCCATATCGGTGAGCCTAAGCCGTGTGTGGGATCCCCTGTAATGCGAACCTCCTACAGGGCCCCGGCAGAGGCACCAGGACAGGAGCGGCACTGCAGGGAGAGGGATGAGGGGACTGCGGGTTCGCTGGCCAGGGGCCGGCCTGGCGGAGTGACCAGCTTTCCCTGGGACAGAGCCATAGCGCCCGTAACCAGCACCGGGCGCGGGGGGTGGGGGGGTGCGCAGGGGAGGGCGTGGCAGTGAGAGCCCTGGCCCTGGGGCCGGGCTTCCAGGCTTGGAACCCCAGTTCTGCCACTTCCTCGCTGTGTGGCACTGGGCGAGCTGCTTAACCCCCTGTGCTTCCATCCCCTCACCTAGAAAGTGAGGGCTACAGAAGCTCCTAATAGTGCTGTAGGGAGGCTGTGGTCCTGCTCGCTCATGGACAGCAGTCAGAACAGTGCCATGCTCAAAACATGTCAGCTGCGATCGCCCTGGCCGTATGCTGCGTGGTCAGAGCGTGGGCCCTCAGGCCGAAGGATGGCAGGTTTGGTTCCTGGTCAAGGGCACATACTTGGGTTGCAGGATTGATCCCAGCCCCGGTTGGGGCATGTGTGGGAGACAACTGATGGATGTGTTTCTCTCACGTCGATGTTTCTCTCCTCCCTTCCCTTCCTCTCTTCTGCTCTCTCTAAAAATCAGTGGGGAAAATATCCTCAGTTGGGGATTAACAGCAGCCACAACAAAACGTTAGTTATTATCACTATCTCTTATACCTTCTTTCTTTCTTTCTTTCTTTCTTTTTTTCTTTCTTTCTTTCTTTCTTTCTTTCTTTCTTTCTTTCTTTCTTTCTTTCTTTCTTTCTTTCTTTCTTTCTTTCTTTCTTTCTTTCTTTCTTTCTTTCTTTCTTTCTTTCTTTCTTTCTTTCTTTCTTTCTTTCTTTCTTTCTTTTTCTTTCCTTTCCTTTCCTTTCCTTCCCGTCCCGTCCCGTCCCGTCCCTTCCCTTCCCTTCCCTTCCCTTCCCTTCCCTTCCCTTCCCTTCCCTTCCCTTCCCTTCCCTTCCCTTCCCTTCCCTTCCCTTCCCTTCCCTTCCCTTCCCTTCCCTTCCCTTCCCTTCCCTTTTCTTTTCTTTTCTTTTCTTTTCTTTTCTTTTCTTTTCTTTTCTTTTCTTTTCTTTTCTTTTCTTTTCTTTCTTTTTTTTTGTTTTTCATTTTCAAGCGAGGACATAGAGGCCCAGAGAGCTCTAGGGAAGAAACAAGGACCTATGGGTGGCAAACAGTCCCCTGTGTGTTTAGCATCTGCACATGCTTTGCAGACCCCATGGCCACAGCCTCCACTGCCCCCTGTAGCACCACCCCCCACCTGGCTCCTATTGACTGGGAGAGCACAGGGGACGTGCAATGCCTGCAACATCCCACCACCCCTGTCCCGCCTGCCCCTTGGATTCCTGGAGCGGCATCTGGCCTGGTCGCTTACTCCTACTTCTGACGCGAGCTCTCCCCTGCGCTGCTGCTGCTTACCCCTTCTCCTCTGCACCAGAGACACAGGGCCCCGTGGCTGCAGCCACAGGAGGCGGAGCTACAATGCCAGCGACAGAGGAGGGTCCGGGACTTACCCTGCCCTTAGCAAGTGCTCTGCTGTGGGGTGGCGAGGCAGCGGGTGAGAGCAGAGGGCAGCTCAGAGGGAGGAGGCAAGAGGCAGAGTAATCACCAGTCTCTTCCTCTGGCTCTCCAGGGTGAGTGTAAGGAGAAGGAGGAATGGGCCTGGCCGTCCCATCCCTGTCCAGCTTCCTCAGGGCAGGCCCCCTTGTTGGCTCTGACCCACACAGCAGAGGTCCCCGTGTAAAAGTGATGCATAGGACTAATCCAGGAATCCAACAGATGCTCCAGAAACCTAGAGTCCCTTCACTCAGCCCTTGTTCATGCCAGTTCCCTCTCCTGGCACCCTGTCTCCTGCTCCCTCCCAGTCTAAATCCTGCCCATCAAGGCACACCTTCCCAGGAGACCCAGGGGACTATGCTATCCGACTTTGGCCCTGGCTGGGTATTAGGATGGCCTAGGTGCTCTTAGAAAATACCATTGCTGCCCTCGCTGGTTTGGCTCAGTGTGTAGAGCGTCAGCCTGCAGCCTGAAGGGTCCCGGGTTCAGTTCCGGTCAAGGGCACATGCCCGGGTCTTGGCCTCCATCCCCAGGAAGGGGTGTGCAGAAGGCAGCCAATCAATGATTCTCTCTCATCATTGATGTTTCGCTCTCTCTCCCTCTCCCTTCCTCTCTGAAATCAATAAAATGTATATTAAAAAAATACCATTGCTTCTGAGTCTTGGGGGAGGCATGAATGGTTTATTTTTATTTATTTATTTATTTTTAAATCCCCCAAATGATTCTGATGCCTTTTCTCTAAGACAATGCTGCTCACATTTGCATGGGCATCAGAGCCACCTGGAGGAATTGTTAGAGTGCAGCTTGCTGGGCCCCGCACCAGGGTTTCTGATGAGCAGGTCTGGAATTCATCGGTCTGGGGTTTGCATCTCTGACAAGTTCTCAGGGGGTGCTGATGCGACTGGTCCCCAGACCACATTTCAGAACCTATGGCTTTGCAGCTCCCAGGCAGGAGCTGTCTCCTGGGCCTCTGATTGCTGTGGGCCTCTGAGGCCCATCTCCTCTTTGACGCCAGCTCCCCCAGGGCAGGGACCGCTCTGGATTTCCTTGTGGACCCCCGAGCCCTCGGCATAGTCGGGCCTCCCTTCCCCAGCCTGGCTCTGCCCCCGCCTCCTGCTGCACTGACCGCTGGCCAGCCTCGTGGTCTTGGCAGCCTCCTCGGGGACGGTGCTCCGGAAGTGCTTGCTGCTTGGTCTGGCGGGATGAGGTGGCCAACGCAGGATGCACTGACCCTGAGAGGCTGTGCGGGTCCTCAGAACCTGGGGCGGCTCTGAAGCTCCTGCAGAAGTGCCTGGAGCCTGAGCAGCGTTACTGGACTTGGGGGGGGGGGCTGTCTGAGCCCCCCACTCTGTTGAGGCTGTAGAAAGACCCACCACGTTATCACTTTCCTACCCCGTGGAGGGCAAGTATTGGGTGTGCCTTGTTGATGATAAAAACGCTAACATGCACAAAAAGCAGCTGTTCCCTTCTCCTTTCCTCGCCCGGACTGGAGACGTTGGGAGGGCGGGGCTTGGGGGGGGGGTCAGTGCTTGAGGGAGGGCGTCTCCACTTTCCAGGGGTCCCAGGCCTCTGGAACAACAGGTAGTCAGGGGGGGGTGTTTCAGGCCCGCCCTGGGCGGGTGGGGGTGAGTCTTCCTTAGAAGCTGGGGAGCTGGGACACAGCCTGGTGGGGAGCGGGGTGGTGGCCCGCCTTCCAGCCCTGCAGGGCGAGGCAGGGTGAGCTTGGCGTGAGCACAGGCTCCGGCTGTCCTGTCAGTGCAGCAGCCCCAGTGCCCAGAAGAGAGCGAGGTGTGTAGGGCGTGCTCAGCAGTCTGCGGAGAGGGGAGGAGCGTGCTCTGAGCCCCCACTGCGTGCCCAGGAGGGAGGGCGCTATGGAGGCTGTACCCCTGGCCTCTGCCCTGCGGGCGGGCTGCACTGCTCCCTGCCTCCCTGCTGTGACCCAGGTCTGGCCTGGCTCTGGTGGGGCCCAGGCTGTCTCTCCCCGTGGAGGGTGTGTCCCCCTCGGCACCCCCCTCCCCCCCCAGTTCTACCAGTGGGGCAGTGGGGTGGAGCCCGGTTTGTTTTCTCCCGTGTGCCAAGGGAAGTCACAGCCTGTCCTCTGCCGTGTTTATAACTGGTTTGGGAAAACACCTGCCTCAGCCCCAAGTGACACCCTATACCGTCCACCGGCCGCTGCGTCGTGTCCCCCTCCCGGCTCTGGCCAGGTGCGCTCTCGGCTGCCCCTGCCAGCGTGGCGCTGGCTGGCCTTGCTGCGGGCGGATGGGGCTGCGGAGCTGCGGGCCTCAGGGGCCAGCCCACGCTGCCCTCGCATTGTTCAGAGGAGACCGAGGCCCAAGGAGCGGGGACCACGCCAGCACCCCATGGCCTTGGGCACCTTTGGGGACAGCAGGCAGGAACCGAACACTTCCTGGGCCGGCCCACAGGTGGTGGGAACAAGGGCATGCGTCCTCCTCAAAGCGGACGGCTAGCGGGAATGTCAGCAGCCAGGGAGGACGGACAGGGAGAGGGATGAGAGAGAGGACGGCATGACGTCCTAAGTCACGGTAAACGTGTCCACACCCGGCAGTTCGCTCTAAAGAGCATTCCTCCTTGGCCTGGAGTTTTTACCAGAGGGCTGTGCCCGCACAGTGGCCTTGGCTCAGCCCTTCCTACCCTTCGGGCAGCTCTGCCTCCCCCGGGCCCTCTCCCCTGGGCCCCTCTGCAGGCTGGGTGCTCCCCTCCCGGACAGATCCTTCTTCCGAGAGGGCCAGAGGCAGCTGAGGGTGAGGGGAGGAAGGCCGCAGGGGGGCCTGAGCCACCCACCTGCCCCTTGGAAGCCCTGGGCCCAGCAGCTCAGGCCCCTTGGGAGCCCCAGGCTTGGGCCCGGACCCAGGGGCACCGCACCCACGTGTGCCTCACCTCAGCGCCTCCTCGCCTTTCCCTCCCCCAGACCCTCTGGCCTTCATCTAGTTCCACCGCATCCGGACCCTTGGTCTTTCCTGCTCTCTGCCCCCCCCCCCCCCTATACTCTCTTTCTTTCTTTCTTTCTTTCTTTCTTTCTTTCTTTCTTTCTTTCTTTCTTTCTTTCTTTCTTTCTTTCTTTCTTTCTTTCTTTCTTTCTTTCTTTCTTTCCTTCCTTCCTTCCTTCCTTCCTTCCTTCCTTCCTTCCTTCCTTCCTTCCTTCCTTCCTTCCTTCCTTCTTTCTTTCTTTCTTTCTTTCTTTCTTTCTTTCTTTCTTAATATATTGAGTCTTTACAGAGAGGAAGAGAGGGGGATAGAGAGTTAGAAACATCAATGAGAGAGAAACATCAATCAGTTGCTTCCTGCACACCCCCTACTGGGGATGTGCCTGCAACTAAGGTACATGCCTTTGACCGGAATTGAACTAGGACCCTTCAGTCCAAAGGCCAACAACGCTCTATCCACTGAGCCAAACTGGTTTCGGCTCCATATTCTTCATTTCTTTTTCCTGCCTCCTCCCTTTGGTGTGTCCAGAGGGTGTGTGAGGCTCACCCTGCTCCCTCAGTGCCTGCCCACAGGAGCCCCCGAGGGGCCAGAGGAATGGCCCAAGGAAGCGTAGGAGGTGGGGTGCCCAGCCTGATGCAGCTCCCAGTTAGGGGTGGTTGGAATGCCCTGGGGAGGGTGGGAGATGAGAGGGGGTGGCCCGCCCAGCACCTGGGGCTGAGGGGCAGCCAGGAGCCGGGGCCCATGGGGGAGCCCCACACAGACTGGTCTGTGTGTCACTGCGTCCTCCAGACCTGGGGCTGACTGCAGGTTCTCATCTAGTGTGCTTGGCCTAATTACAGTGGTTTTCAAAGCCAGCTGCGAGGAGAAAATGCAACTTCTATTTCTATCTTATTCCTTTCTCCCCCTTTTTATTGTGAAATATATCACACTTGGTGAAAAGAGCTTTAAAATATACTCTCCTATATAATAAAGAGGTAATATGCAAATTGTCCATTACACCCCTTGCACAAGATGGCTGCCACAAGATGGCCAGCAGGGGAGGGCAGTTGGGTGCAAGATCAGGTTGGCAGGGGAGGGCAGTTGGGGGCAACCAGGCCAGCAGGGGAGGGTAGTTGGGGGTGATTGGGCCAGCAGGGGAGCAGTTAGGTGTCAATCAGGCTGGCAGGGGAGTGATTAGGGGGTGATCAGGATGGCAGGCAGAAGCAGTTAGGAGCAGTCAAGTAGGCAGACAGGCGAGCAGTTGGGGGCCAGCAGTCCTAGATTGTGAGAGGGATGTCCGACTGCTGGTTTAGGCCTGATCAGGAATCCTAAACTGGCAGTCGGACATCCCCTGAGGGGTCTCAGATTGGAGAGGGTGCAGGCTGGGCTGAGGGTCACCCCCTTCCCAGTGCATGAATTTCGTGCACTGGGCCTCTAGTGTATAATAATTATAAAAGTGAACATCCAGGTAAACACCACCAGTTTGTGCCCACCTCGGTCATAACCTTCAACCCCCCAGGAGGTTACCATTATCCCGACCTCCCTCATAATCACTTCCTTGCTTCCCTTTATCACCTAACCACTGAGGTCTGAACCCTTTAGCAGCAGTTCAGTTTTGCCTGGTTTTGAGTTTAAAGCAGCTGGAACAACACTGAACCTGTTCTTTGATGTTGTAGTTTTCAATTCAGCCGTCCCTGTGTGAGGTTCACCCATGTTGTGTGGACCTATGGTGGTTTGTTTTCATGGCTGTCTAGTATTCCACTGGAGGAACTTGCTACCATGCTTATATCCGTCTACTCCTGGTGGGCATCTGGATTTCCTTTGTTGGCTACTATGGGCGATGCTGTCAGAGCACTTCTCTGTGCTTCCCAGTGTATTGGTGCCTGCATGTCCCCTGAGTACAGATAAGCCAGAGTGAAATGCTTAGGGCACACGATATCGTGTGAAGTGACTGCGCACACTGACTGCTCCAGGGTTCCTGGGGCTCTGTATCCATGCCAACAGTTGCTGCTGGCAGACTAGTTAATGTCTGTCATGTTGGCGAGTGTGTAACAGTGCCTTAACTTGGGTGCAAGGTACATTTCCCTCTTCTTCCTTTTAAACGAAATATGGTTTTATTGATTTTTGAGAGGGAGAGAGAGAGAAACATCAATGTGAGCGAGAAACATGGATCGGCTGCTTCCTGCCGGCACCCAACCAGGGTTGGAGCCCACAACCTGGGCATGTGCCCTGATCGGAAATGGAACCAGCGACATCTTGGTGCAGGGGACAACACTCCACCACCTGAGCCACACCGGCCAGGACTCCCTGCTCTCCTTTCTTAAAGAACCATTCTTTGTGTGTGTTTGCTGACATACAGGATATATTCATGCACTGGTAGTTGTAAGCAAGGGATAAGGAAAGAAGCATACAGTATATTGGTGCTGTTTCACCATTTTTACTCAGAGGACCATGGGTCACAATGGTCTAAAGACAGTTATAATATTGAATGCAGGGAGGGAGCTGATTTCTAAGTTAAGGGTGGGAGGGTGGTCTTGGAAGGAGGAGACCCCCAAGCGGCAGTGCCTGCCCGTGGGGCAGCCTCTGCCCTGAGGGTGCTGAGTCTGCTGGGCACCAGCAGCACGCCAGGCCCTCCCGCCGGCACAGCTGGCAGGGGGGAGGAGGCTCTGTCCCGGCGGCTGTCCTGCAGTGTCCACTTGGCAGGTGCTTGTCTTCGGGGCCTTCCAGGGCAGCAGTCCTCCGCTGAGGGAGACTTTGCCTCCCAGGGGACATTTAACGATGACTGTTGACAGTTTTGGTTGTCATGACTCAAGAGAAAGCTACTGGCATGTAGTGAGAGGCCAGGGATGCTGCTCGATGCCCTAGAATGCTCGGGACAACCCCCCAACAAAGAATTATCCGGCCCGGCCGAGGTGGCTCAGCGGTTGGGTATTGACCTATGAACCAGGAGGTCACGGTTTCATTCCCAGTCAGGGCACATGCCCTGGCTGCTGGCCTGATCCCCAGTGTGGGGCGTGTAGGAGGCAGCAGATTAATGATTCTCTCTCATCACTGATGTTTCTCTCTCTCTCCCTCTCTGAAATCAATAAAAAATATATTAAAAAGAAGAAGAAAAAGAAGCATTATCTGGTCCTAAGTGTCAGTTGTGTGGAGGTTGGGAAACTCTGGTCTGGGAACAGAGCCAGGAAACAGATTTGTCATGAGCCCGCTGCTCGGCCTCAGGGAAGTCACTAATGCTCCGAGCCTCCGTCTCCCCATCTGGGAGTAAGAGTGGCGAGGGTTGTTGCTCTCTGCCCTTTGGGGGGCTGCTGGCAGGGTCGAGGAGAGGGTGGCTGAGCTGGCATTGGGGGAGCATCCCTGCGGAGGGGCCTGCAGCCTTTGTGTCCAGGGGGAGGGCTCTCCAGCTTGGCCCGCCCGCGCCCGTGACTGCTTCGTGTCTGCTGGGCTGGAGGCGTCAGGTGACCGCAGGCAGCCTCCGTCCTGGCTCCTGCCTCCCGGCCTCAGAGGGCTGCCGAGGAGCTGCCCTGAGGCCCCAGGCTTTTGATGAGGGCTGCAGAAATAAGGGGCTCTCCGGGGAGCCCTGGGGCCCAGGCAGAACCATTCCTGACTTTGTCCTGGGCTGGGTGGGAGTCCAAGGCCGAGTGGATGATAAAGATAAAAGGTGCTTATCCTCCTCCTTATCTGGGGCCCCGCTGGGGCCCCGCTGCCAGTCCGTGAGGGGTGGGAGCGCACGCTGGGCGGGCTCCTCCTCACCCTTCTGTGCCTTTCAGGAATTTGCCATCCCAGGGCCGGGTCCAGGGTGGAGTCAAAGTTTGGGTCTCTCTGCCTCCCCTCCTGGGGTTCACCTCATCTCAGTGGCCTCTCCTGCCTTCTCCGGGGCCGGGGCCTGCCCAGTCTCCCCGCTGCTACGCCATCCCTTCCTGAAACATCCTCTCACAAAGGGCCGAGAAACCCGGCCAGACTGAGGGGCAGATGGCAGATAACAGCTCCCTGACTGGCAGCCCTGACCAGGGATCTGACCAGGGATCGAACCGTGACCCTTTGGTGCACAGGACAGTGCTCCAACCAGCGGAGCCGCCCTGGCCAGGGGTGTCTCCCCATCTTGGTCCAGGGGCAGTGTGGCCTGGGGCCTGGGAGTCCTGTGTGGGCCTCAGGCTGGGAGGAGGCCGGGACACTGCCTGTGCCTGGACACCTGGGCGGGTGAGATTGGAGCGGGGAGTCTCTGCGCATTGGGTAGACTTGTGGGTGAGGGAGGCCTTCCGGAGGGCGCTGTGAGTAATCCTTGGCCACATTTGCAGCTCCCAGGGGATTGTGCAACTTCCTCTGAGACTGAGGTGCAGGGGGCTGGGTGAGAAACAGCGCTGGGGGAAGTGAGGAGACGGGGCTGGCACCGGAGCAGGGCCGGGGCCCTGGGCTCGGGCCCCCTGAGGAGCTGAGCGGTCCAGGGGGCTCCTTCCAGGGGCTACCCTCTCCCAGGTAGGGGGCGTGGGTGTCTGTGTGTTGTGTCTCGGGGAGGTGGGTGCGTGGGGGTGAGGCCCACAGGCTGTGCTGCTGTGGGGGGATCCAGGACCGATGAAGCAGGTGGCCCATGGCAGGGCCCCCTGCCCGGGTTCTGGGGAGAGCAGGCAGGGCTCCCCTGAGCCTGGGATGGTGGGAACCAAGTGAAATCCGGAGCCAGAGCTGCTGGCGGCCAGCCCCTCCTCTGAGCAGCTGGGCAACCCGGGCGGATCGGTGTTGTGGTCTGCGAGGCTAGGAGGGCTGGGAAAGGGCTTGAGGACCCCCGCTGTCTGGCTGGAGAGCAGTTAGAGCTCTCCCTGCTCCTCTCCTCTCCCCCAGGCTTGTTTTGGGTCGCCGAGGAGGAAGTGGGCATGGTATGCTCAGTGCGATGCTGGCCGGGCCACAGGAAATACCCGCTCACACCAGGTTGGGAGTAGGGGCTGGGAGCACCTGGCCTGGGCGGGCAGTGCCAGCCTGCCTGGGTTCCAGCCCTGGCCCCGCCACTTAGCAGACACACGATCCTGGAAAGTTACTTAGCTTCTCGGAGCCTCGGTTTCCTCTTCCGTAAAACAGAGATGACAATGACAGCCAGCGCCCGCCCTGTGGGTTCATTGTGAGGATTGACAGGGTGGATTCGTGCTGTGAGCAGTGCCCGGCTTTAGGGAGGCGGCGCCCTGCACAGGTTAGCATTGTACCCGTGCAGGGAGCATGTTTGTGTGCAAACAGCTAAAAGCCCGCCCAGGCTTCAGGGCGAGGGTTTATTTATTTATTTTATTTTCCTATTGCAGTTTGCATTCGGTATTATTTTTTATTGGTTTCAGGTGGACAGCATAGTGGTTAGACAATCACATCTTTACAGAGCGCCCCCCCCACCATATATCCAGCACCCACCCGGCACATAGATAGTTATGACAACGCAATGGGTCGTATTCCCTATGCTGTCCTTTAGGACATCCTGGGACTGTTCTGGCGCTACCCATCTGCACTTCTCAATCTCTGAACCTTTTCCACCCAGTCCTCCAACACTCTCCCCTCTGACGACCTTCCGTCCGTTCTCTGTGGCCGAGTTTGTTTCTGTTTTGTTTGCTCCTTCACCGTGTTCCTTCGATCCCACGTGTGAGTGAAATCAGTGGCGTTTGTTTTCCCCTGACTGGCTGTTTCATGGCTCACACCCGCCAGGTGCATCCATGCTGTCACCCATGGGAAGGTTTCGCTCCTTTGTCCGGCTGAGTGACAGTCCGCTGTGTGTGTGTACCCACTGGCCCACTGGTGGGCACTGGGGTTGCGTCCACCTCTTGGCTGCTGTGAATAACGCACATGGTGATTATTTTGATGATGGAATTTTTTGTTAGAAATGGGGGTGATAAGAGCTCACGTTTCCCAGGGCCATATTCCGCGTCAGGTGTGTGCCAAACGCTTGGCTTGTATCAGCCCGGCCCTCCCGTCACCCGGTACGGCGGGCTGCTATCCCCGCACCACAGAGGAGGACGTGAGGCACAGGGCGGGTGAGTGACTCACTCCGGGGCAGTGATACTGATAAGAAGGAGCAACAGGATGGTCCTTAGCCCTTAGCTGGACCCCTGCCCGCACCCCAGCTCCCTCTCTGTGCTCAGCGGGAGGCGGGTGTGGAGGAGGAGCAGAGTCTGCTGTGAGGGTGTGAGGGCTGGTCCATCTCCAGTCAAGTCACCAGCTATCACAGAGACTGGAGTTACTGTAGGGCGGGGGTGGGGACATCCAGCCCTTGGGCTGAGTAAGGCCCGTAGAATCACTTGGTCTGCCCTTGCCGGGGCTTTAGTGGTGAGTTAATTTTTGACCAAATATAGCAGGCTAGTTTTTAAGTTGATCATTTTGGATGACTCTTGAGGAGTGATTTTATGAATATCCAAATGGCCCTTTGAGGAAAAAGGCTCCCCAGCCCTGCTCTAGGAATGGCTTTTGCGAGCTGGAGCGGACTTCCTTGGGCCAAGCTTCCTGCCAGTGTGAGGACCGGAGAGAGGTCTGGAGACCAGCCGGCGGGCAGCGCGGTGCTGGGGGATGAGTATGGCTCCAGGTTCAGCCAGGCCTGGCTTGGATTCTGCCTGAGCCATGCACGGTGTGGCCTGGGGTCTCAGTTTCCTCCCCTGTGAAGTGGGGGTACAGCCGCACCGCGCCCTCCAGTCACGGTGGAGATGGAATGAGACACACAGTGAGATGCTTGGCGCAGAGCTGGCGTGGAGGGCATTCCTGCAGCTGGATGTCTCTGTCAGGCACCTGCTGTAGCGGGTCATGGCCCTGGTGCCAAGTTAGGGCCACGCACACATCCCTGGAGAGCCACTATGGAACTGTGGGTCGGGGCTGCTAATTGGACCGTAATCTGGTCTCAGGGAACATTAATTTTAAGGAAGAAGAGTAGAAAAACATCCAAGTGTATCGCACAGTATGGCTAAGGGTTTTGTGTAACATTTTTGTTTCACGTTTCATGTGTAAGCATGCTGTGTGTGTGTGTGTGTGTGTAGGGGGGGTGAAATAAAAATATTTTCCTGTGAGTCACGATCAAAATATTTGGGGCCAGTGCCTTAGAGATTATCTCCCTCCTGGTCAGGACCCAGCGCCACGTGCCGTGGGCCAGGCTGGGGAGGCCGACTCAGTTCTGGGCAAGGTGTGTGTGTGGGTGGGCGGGCCCCGAGGGGTCAGCAGAGGCAGAGGGAGAGGTGGTTGGGGAGGGGGGTTTGGGGTGATGACATAATGCATTAGGTGGGGACAGTGACAGGAGACGTTGAAGGGTCGGCTTGGGTTGGGAGCTAGAGAGCCACCTGGGAGGCAGGGCTCCCTGTCAGCGGTGGGCGGTAGGGCCAGGCGTGGGCAGAGGGGTGGGCAGAGTCACCTCAGGGTACTGGGCAAGGGCTATGGCCACCTCCTCTGGTTGGGTGGAGTGGGGAGGAGGAGGACTCAGGGTTACTAAAATGCCCCCCGGCCCCCCATACTTGCAGGATTCTCAGTGACTGGGTGAGATCCTGAACCCCCTACATAACCATTTCCTCCCCTCGCCGGGGCCCCAGGAGTGTCTCGAACTGTCTCCTTCCCTCTGCTGCCCCACTGGCTCTGGTGGGGCTGGCCTGGAACCTGGCTCAGCCCTGAGCCTCCCGGAGACAGCAACCTTCCTGTTACTTAGATCCCCACCCGGGGCAAAGCCCGGTCTCTGTGTTTGTGTCTGCGGAGTGGGCTCTCTGACCCCCGAGCAGCCGGCCCCGTGGGTGGTGCTGCTCGTCTTGTGACCTCACAGGATGAGCTGGCGGAGGGAAGTGAGGGTGCCGCACGCAGGCAGGGCTGCTGTCCCTCCGAGGCGAGGAGGGATGGGGAAGGTCATGAGGACATCAGCTGTCTGGCTGGAGAGCCCCCTGCCTCCCACCCCGTGACGGGCCGTGGGGCAAGGGTGGGGAGAGGCCTGTGACCGAGGCTGAGCTGGGGATATCCCCGCTCCGTGGGGGAAGTGGCCCGCTAGGGGCCTTACAGGATGAGACCCACGTTTGGCCTAGGTGTGGGAAGCCCAGCTTCCTGCATCCCCTCCTACGTGGGGTGTCTTAGGAGCCCCAGCGTGGAGGTCCATGTTGCCATCTGGAGTAAGGTGACCAGACGTCCCGCTTTTTAACAATTTGTCCTGCGTCCCTCAGCATTTTAAAAAAGAATTTTTCCAAAAATCGGGACTTTTTTTTTTTTTTTTTTTTTTAAAACGCCCAGGCACTCGGGATAAATTGTTAAAAATCGGGACTGTCCCGCCAAAAGCGGGACGTCTGGTCACCGTAATCTGGAGGGGCAGTGCCCTGGGGCTGATTGGCAGGGGCCAATTTCTAGGAAGCCGTGGTGGTTCTGGCTTGAGGAGTCCAGAGCCCAGAGGCTCAGGTGTGAGTGTGGCGTTTACTGAAGGCCACACAACAGAGCACCTCTCGTGTGCCTGGCCCTGTGCCGAACTGTGTATTTGCAAATTTAATCTTCACCGTAACCTAATGCCCAGGCCTTTTTATGGTCCCGTTTTATAGATGAGGAAACTGAGGCAGGGATGGTTATGTCTCTCTCCATGGCCACCTAGCTAGTGAGGGGCAGAGCTGGGCCCAGGACACGGGGTCTGGGTTTGAGCTGCCAGGGTTGGAATCTGGGCTGTACCACGCCCTAGCCACGTGACCTTGGAAAAGGGACTGCGTCTTGCTGTTAGCTTGTTGTTCTGAGACACGGGGAGGACAGCGGTGCCTTCCTCAAAGGGCTGTGGGAGCACTGCACGGGGTGACGAAGGTAGAGTGCTCAGTGCATCCTCAGGGCGCAGTAAGTGCGACCCGCGTCACCCCTTTCCTACCTGCAGTCACCTGCTGGGTGACCCGGGGCCAGCTTTCTGTTCTCTGGGGGTCCCAGTCTCCACAGGTGCTGGCCCCCTCCCTGGCCTTCTCCATAGGATTGCTGCCGATCAGATGGGATTCAAACCCAGGGCGGGTCGCGAGGGAGGCCTTCCTCGTACAGAAGCGCCGGATTCCCGGGACCCCAGGGAACTGCCAGGCATTTTTTAGGGCTTGTAGCTTTCTGCAAGGCCCTGCCCCAAGCTTTCATGTTTCCTGTGGCCCCACAGGCGTTTCAGGTGGCGACCCCAGACTGACTTTGGGGTTTCCCCTGATGTGTTCTGGGGAAGGGTTTGGTGGGCAAGTAGGAATGGCAGAGTGTGAGTGAAAAAAACACAAAAAGGGCCCTGCCCAGTGTGGCACAGTTGGTTGGATGTTGTCCCATGCACCAACAGGTCCCAGGCTCAATTCCCGGTTAGGGACATGCCCAGGTTGCAGGCTCCCTCCCTGGTAGGGGGCTTGCAGGAGGCAGCCAATCGATGTTTAGTGATCCCCCCTCTCTCTCTCTACCTCTTGCTCTGTCTTAAAAAAAAAAAAAAAAAAAATCAAAAAAAGTCTTTCTTAAAAAACACCCAGAATACGTTTCTCTGCTGTAGGACTTGTCAGAGCCTTTTATTTTTATTTTTTATTTTTTCAAATATATTTTTTTATTGATTTTTTAGAGAGAGGAAGGGAGAGTTAGAAACATTGATGAGAGAGAAACATCCATCAGCTGCCTCTCGAACACCCCTTATTGGGGATGTGCCCACAACCAAGATACATGCCCTTGACCGGAGTTGAACCTGGGACCCTTGAGTCCGTAGGCCAATGCTCCATCCACTGAGTCAAACTAGCTAGGGCTTAAAAAAATACTTTTGTTGATTTCAGAGAGGAAGGAAGAGGGAGAGAGAGATAAAAACATCAATGAGAGAGAATCATTGATTGTTTGACTCCTGCATGCCCCCTACTGGGGATCCAGCCTGCAACCAGGGCATGTGCCCTGACCGGAAATTAAACATGACCTCCTGGTTCATAGGTCAACACTCAACCACTGAGCCACCCCAGCTGGACTCTTGTCAGAGCCTTTGTTACACTAATTACCCCCAATAGATGGTCATAACCTAACCCAGGACCTCTCAAAGGTCCTGGAGAAACAGGCCTAGGGAATGCTTTCCTAGATCTTTGGAACAGAGCTGGGACTGGACCCCACGGCTCTGTGAGTCCATGGCCAGGTCTGCTCAGGACATCCCTCCTGAGCCTCCTTCCTCTGTTCACCCCAGAGAAATGTTGTATGTGGTGCTGTTCCTTCGGGAAGGCGCGTCTCCCTTTTCTGGCCCCTCGCTCTGGCTCTCAGCAGCCTTACAGGGTGTTGTGTGTCTCCCCCCACCCCCACCCCAGCATTGCTGGGGAGATGGGCTCCAGGAGCTGCTTTCCTGGCTGGTCAGCAATAAGGCTTCGTCCCAGCTGCAGGGCCCTAGCCAGAAACCCCGTGTGCTGAGCCCAGGCCCTTCCGCTGTGGAGCGGAGCTATCCTCTCATCCATCATCTGGAGTTATCGAGAGGGTTACTTGACACCCACGGGAATGTGCTGTGAATGTTCAGTTCACGTACAGACACCTACGGACGGGCCTAGCGATTCTGGTCATTTCTGGGGGTGAAGAGAGGAGGATGTGGGGGGAAACCAGAGACGCGCCAGGCTGTGGGCCTGGCGGGGTTCTCAGTCCTGATGCGTGCTCACATTTCATGCCTGCCCTTTAGTATGCTGCCCTCCCTCTCCGGGCTCCGTCTCCCCATCCCCTGTGAGGTGGGCCCGCGTGGCGGACGCGAAGGACCCCTTTCCCAGGTGAGGCCTGAGGGGAGCTGGGCGGGAACCCCGGGTCCCAGGGCCACCGTCCACGCCGCCTGGAGCAGGTGTGTTCTTCGGCTGCTGCCCTTTGACCCCCACCCTTCTCGTAGGGGGCCGGCCATGCTCTGTCTGTAGGGCAGTGGGGTGCAGTGCCCCAGGCCCTCTGCTGACAGTGGGGGGCTCCGGGGGGAAGGCAGGCTGGGCTGGGAGGTGGGAGGGCGACACCTCCCTGGCAGAGCGTGCCCTCTCCAGGAGGGCTGTTTGCCCGGTTTATTCTTAGCGCTGACTCATTACCGGGTCTATTTTCAGCCCTGTTTCTGAGTGCTGCCAACATCTGGTGCAGCCGGTGCCGGAGGGGGTGGGGGTGGCGGGCGACCCCTTTGGGCTCCGTGGGGGACCAGAGCCCCTGGCAGGAGAGCAAGGACAGAGCCTTGCACTTCCCGCACCTGCCACAGGGTGAAGCCGGGTATGCGGTGGGCGCCCCCTTGTACCTAGGCACTGCTGGCTGTCCTCCCCTCACCGTTTGGCTCCAGCTCCTGAGGGAGGGGAGCGGTGGAGGGGGGGGGGTGTTACCAGCCAGCCCCAGAGCATGTGTGGAGGGGCTCATCGGGTCGGCTCTTCTCTCCGGGCTTCCAGGCGGCCTCTGACCCCCGCAGAGGGGCCCTCAGAGGAGGGAGGCAGGCCACACTAGGGCGCGTGTTCCAGGCACCACCGAAGGAGGGGCCACAGACACAGGCCCGGCTGTCAGGCGTCGAATCGTGGCGTTGCTGCCTCTAAGCTGTGTGACCTTGGGCAAAGGATCCACCTCTCTGTGCCCCCGTTTCCTCGCCTGCGAGATGAGGGCGGGAGTCATGGGAATGCAGCGTTGTGAGAATTAAGTAAGTGATACTCTATGAAGTACCTCAGTTGTAAGAGCTATAGCATAGGGAGGCGTGGGGCCTGTATTATTTTTATTCTTATTGTTGCTAATGAGAAGCTCTGTATGTGCTGGGCCACCGGAGCGAGTTGCGGGAGGCTTGGGCTGGGGCTCGGACGGCGTGGTCCCAGCCGGGGTCCCGGGGGCCAGTTCGGCAAGCTGCAGGGGGGTGGGGGGGCGAGGCACACGAGGTGGGAACGTGGGCTTTGCCCTTTACAGGCTGGGCAAGTCGCTTAACGGTGTGAATATCCACGTCTTTGCCCCCAAGATGGTAACACGTGGGCCACAGCGTTACTGTGGGAGTCAAAGCGTCCGTCCGATGCGGGTGGGTCCTCTCTGGGCGCAGGGAAAGCCCATGAGGCTTTTCCGCCGTTTCCTTTTCCTGCGTGAGGGTGGGATGCCATTGCCCCGGGAGATGGGGCGGGAGAGGCAGCTGGGGGAGCTTGGCCTAGAGGTCCATGTGCTGGCACACAGTAGGTGCTCAGGTAATGTTTGACACGAATGAATGACATGGTACCCGCGCAGCATCCAGAACCGCAGCCCTCAGTCTGGGGGCAAAGCTTCCCCTGCCCCCCCCCCCCCCCCCCCGCCTTCCTCTTCCATCTCCCCCTCCCCCTGCCTCCACGCCCCCTGCTTTGTCTGAGGAGCCTTGAGCCAGCACAGCCCGGGGGCCAGGCTCAGTCTTGCTCAGAGACCTGAACAGGACTCTTCCCCAGTTTGGTCACCATTAAAGTGAGGGCGACGGGCTCAGCATCAGGAGGTCCCTCTGGCTCTTACAGCCTCTGTTCTCCGGGCAGTGCGCGCTCTCGCTCTCTCTCTCTCTCTCTCTCTCTCTCTCTCTCTCTCACACACACACACACACACACACACACACACACACACACTGCCCGGTGGGCCTGGCGGGAAGGTCCTCTCTCTGTCCCAGGCAGTAGTTGGCCTGCAGCAGTGGTGGCCCGGGGCTCCTTGGGGCCCCAGGATGTGAGGGCTGGGCCGTGGCTCCGCGGGGGAAGGGAGGTCTGTGGGTGTGAGGGGAAGGGTGGGCATCCAACTGTGTCCAGCGGGCTGGGGCCACGCTGTGACTTTCGTGTGTGACCTTCAGGGAGTGTGGGCGGCGGCCGAAGGGGCGCATATTTGTGTCCCAGTCACTGTGACTGGGTGTGGAGTGGAGGTGACTCAGGCCGGTGAGGGAGGGAGGCCGTTAGCCCCTGGCCCCCGCGTCCCAGGCCCTGAGGAGAATGGAAAGTGATTCACGCAAAGGAGCACATCTCTGCATTTGGCCACAGCCCGAGGTATAGGGCGGCAGGCCCCGCCCCCGCCCCTCCCACTGGACCTGTGTTCCTCCCTTGCCTCAGACCCAGTTTCTCGGAGGGTAAGTGGTGCTGGGGCCTGCAGTCTGATACCCAGCTCTGGGGCATTCCGGAGGCTGGCCCGTGCCTGCAGGTCGGTCAGTCCGGGGGCAGGAGGTCTTCAGGCTCCCGCCTCCTGGCACCAGGCGATGCCCTGCCCCAGGGAATGGGCTGGACTGCGTGGTCAGCACGATCGCCACCCAGCGGTTTTCTGGTTCCAGGAGATCTACAGCGGGGAGCGGGGCAGAGGCTCCACCTGCCACCGTCAACCTGCCTGCCATCCTGGCTGCCGCTGACGGGTGACTCATTCCCCTGGGGAGTGAGCCGGCGCCTCTCCCCTAGCACCAGCACCGGGCCTGGTGCGGAGCCCAGGGCCCCAGCGGGCAGGGGAGTACAGAGTGTGGGGGGGCCCTCCATCTGGGGAGGGGTCCCAGCACATGTTTCTTGCACCCTGTCCCGCTCCACAGAGCTCACCTTCCCTCTGCCTGCAGGGAAGGCCAGGGCCCAGTTACATAATGGGTCCCACACCCCTCCCCAGCCAGCAGCCCAGTCCAGCAGCGAGACCCAGGAGTCCCTGTTCCCCAGTGCCCGCTGTGGGCATGTCCTCATTCCGCTGCCTGGGCTGGCTGGGGAGGGGGTGGTGCCTGCTCCGTGTCCCCCATGGGGCTGTGCAGCCTGGGAGGGGGTGGGGAGGCCCTCTCCAGGGAAATGAATTCCTGGCCTGACCCCAGATGCCAGCCTGCCCAGCTCTGCTCCAGGGTAACGCTGGGTGCACACACAGCCCCATTGTGTGCCCGGGGCCCTGTGCCCACAATGGGCCTGGCACCAGCTCTATCAGCAGCAGTGGCTCCGTCAGCTCCTTAGCACCCCTTGCCAGGGCCGGAGCCATGGGCCCCGGGGAGGAGGAAGCGGGAGGGCTGGTCGTTAGGCTGTGAGCATCCTGCGTGGAGGGACCGTCCGGATACCTGAGGGACCAGGGGAACAGACTTGTTTCTCTCACGACTGTGAGCTGCAAGAGCAGGGGGTGTCATCCCTTCACGCGAGAAAGCGGCACCCAAGCTTCAGGGGTCAGCTCGAGGTCACGGCCAGCAAATGGCGCAGCTGGGGCAGCAGTGGGCTGGAGTCTGCTCCTTATACTCACCTGCCATGCACCCGGCCTCAGGTCAGGGCTTAGGAAAAGGCCGCCAACTCCGGGGACAGAGACAGGCCACTTTCTAGAAAGTGTAAGTCCCCATGTGCGGTGTGAGCATGGTGGGTCATTTTCAAGGACGATGCTGATGGCTAGGCTGGCAAAGCAAGTCTCCGAGCTAGAGGGCAGCTTTGTGCCTCGGTTTCCTTGGTCCACCCACACTGTATACCCCCATGCTCTTTAGGGGGCACAGGAATGTAGGGCTGAGGTGTGGCTGGGGGAGAAGCCTGGGCCCTCACCCCCTTTTCCTGTGCTCCACAGGCTAGCAAGGAAGGCCTCGTCCCCAACCGAGACCTCCCTGCGGAGGGGTGCCGAGACCCTGGTTTCTATGGTGAGGGTCCGTCCTGAGCTGCCATCTCCTCAGGTTTCCCAGCCTGAAGGGGCCTCGGAGGCCGGGGAGCCTGCTGAGGGGCAGCCCAGCTCCAGGCGGTGAGGGTCCATCTCAGCCTCGTACCCACATGCTCAGGCCATGGCAGAGGGTGCCCCAACACAACTCCTATGGGGTCTGCCCCATTTCTCACTTGAAAAAAAAAATATTTTATTGATTTCTTTCAGAGAGGAAGGGAGAGAGATAGAGAGCTAGAAACATTGATGTGTGAGAGAAACATCGACTTGCTGCCTCTTGCACTGCCCCCCCCCCCCACTGGGGGTGTGCCCGCAACCATGCCCTTGACTGGAATCGAATCTGGGACCTTTCAGTCCCCAAGCTGACGCTCTATCCACTAAGCCAAACTGGTTTCGGCCGGTTTCTCACTTTCTGTGCTCAGCTTATCCACGCCATGAACTTGGACCCGCGGGGACTGGGCAGAGATGAACGCATCTCTTTCCCTTGGCCCACCCGCCATCTCCTCTGCTCTGGACACGAAGCCTCGGTCCCTCCTTCAGTGTCCCTTCAGCGCTCTCAGCAAGTGACCGGGCTCTGCATGACCACAGGTTGTGCAATGCCAGGGCTGTGCCGTGGGGGCAGGTGGGGCATGGGGACAGCTGGAAGGGGACACAGAGGCCTGGCCCCTCTCACCCCGGCCTGAGCCTCGCCTCCTTCCCCCTCTGAGTGGGCTCATCTTCCTCCACTTGTGCCACTCCCACCACCAGTCCACGCATCCTCGCCCATGGCCACAGCCATGGGCACATGGGGGGCTTCCAGAGATGAATGGGGATTGGACAGTGAAGGGGGATGAGGCAGGGACCACATCTGGTGGCCCAGGTTGTACTGGGGAGAGGGAGTGAGGAGGCCCCCGGACTGAGCTCAAGGCTTGTTTAGGGAAGTGGGGGGAGAGGGGGTACCTGGATGCCTCGAAGGCCTGACTAGGAGTTTGGACTTTATCTGGTGGACAGTGGGGGGCGCTGGGGGCGATAGGCACGGAAAGGGCATATGTTTGCTGCTCAGTCCATTTCACTTCTGCTCCTTCGTTCTCTCAGGGCTGTTTTCTGTTACTCCCAAGATGATACATCCTTCTCTGCTCTTCAGTCTCTTCTCTCTGATCCCTACTCACCCCATCCCACATGCCACACTGCTCTGGGCTTCCTCTGCTCAGCCATCCTGGCCAGTACCCCTGCCCTGCTTTTGTGTGGCTTCCCCTTCCTCTCCCCGGTCCCTGGCCCACCTTCCCCGGGGAAGGGGTTGGGTGGAGTTGGGCTTGAGGGGAAAGGGATACGGACACGGTGGGACCACTTGGCGGACTGGGTGTGATGGTGGCTGAGCTAGGAGGTGCCTTCTGTTCTGACAGCCCCAACCCTCAGGGAACAGCCCTCCCCCGACAATGTCGCTAAGGCTCATTAGGAGGATCTTACTTCACATCTGTCAACCTTATGAATGGAGATATAGATTTATCTAGCAGATACATTAGAGTGATAGGCCTTCATTATTTTGTTATTAAATTTAGCACAAAGGGATATTTAACCAGGTGGAAATCAGAGTGAGCAGACAGCTACTGCTCTCGTTGGTCTCCTTTCAAATATCTGCCCATCCATGCATTTATCCATTATCCATGCATGCACCCACCCACCCATCTATTCATCCACCTACCCATGCATCCATCCATCCATGCATGCATGCATGCATCCATTCATGAACCCATGCATGCATCCATCCATTCACACGTTATATTCACTCACGCATCTAATATATCCATGCCCTCATCCATGTAGCCATCAAAGATTTATTGAGCACCTGTTTTGGATGTTTTACATCTAATCCTTACAGAAGGTCTCCAAGATGGACTTGCCTTGGAGGACACTGGGACCCGGTGAAGTTAAGTTGCTGAAGGTCATGCAGACAGTGAGCAGCTGTACCTGCTTCCAAACACATGCACATAGTGTGGCATCCAATGGCCTTCCTTGGTGTCCCAGTGCCCAGTTCTGAGCGTGGAACTGAATGAACGCAGGCTAAGGTTCTGGAATGCAGGCGTCCTATAGTTCTATCCTAGATGCAGCCTGGGGAGGGAGGCAATGCTGGGCTTCTGGTCTTATTGGCTTTGCCACCCTGGAATGGAGGCTTCTTCATCACACACCCTGCAACCCTGGCACGCCCCTGTTTCTTCTCTCCGTCTTACCTCCCACAGGCGGGAGGCTCCGGGTACACCCTGGGCAGCTTCAGCAGTCTCCTCCGGCGACTGGGCCCTTACACCTGCTTCTCCACAGGATGGCAGCCCCGCTTACTCTGCCCCTTCATCTGCCTTTCTTGTTAAGTGTGGGGCCGAGCGGTGGAAATGGGTGTGATGGTGACTGAGCCAGGAGGATGCCTTCTGTTGATGAGAGTTAGCTGCCCACCAGATCAGAGCCGTCTCCTTGGGCCTCAGTGGTTGAGACAAGGGTGTGAGTACAGGCCGCTTACTTGGAAGCACCGATCATGGGGTAGACCCGTGAGACCGGGGAGGGAAGGAAGCCAATCAAATGCGTGTTAGGAGCCGTGGCTGCTGCGGGCACCTGCGGCCGGTCTCCTTGGGGACCTCTGCGGACCGAGCTTTAGCGTTCTCACGGTGGGTGGGGAGAGGGAACGGGGTGTTTGGCTCAGGGTGCTGCCTCCTCTGGCTCTGGCACAGAGGCAGGCGCTGGCACGGGAAGGCTCAGGTGGGCTGGCTGACTGTGCTCAGGGGGTGTGGCTGGGGCCCTGGCAGCCTCTGCCGCACTCACTGGACAGGCCTGGTGGTCTTGCTGGTCCCTCGGAAGGTGTGTCTTGTCAAGCCCTTTGCCCACAGCTACCTCCCCACAGCTCCCTCCCCACAGCTCCCTGTGGAGCTGCCCCCCCCCGCCCCCAGCTGCCCTGGACAGACCCTTCCCACTGAGGCCCGTCACCACCTTCCTCGCGCTCACAGATTCTTAAGGAGCTCCTACTACGCGCCACAGAGAAAAAGAGGAAGCTGTCAGGACCCCTCCATGCACTCACAGTGGAGGGAAGGCTCCCCGCGTGAACGTCCTGACCCTGTGCCCACACCAGCGGCCCAGGCAAGGGGCCCAGCTCTCTGTGACCGCTGTGGTTTTCCCGACTTCCTTTCCCTTCCTCTCGCTGCCTCTGCCTCTTCCTTTCCCGGGGCCACTAGCTCCGTGTCTGCCACCGGCTGCTTGGGAGCCCATCAGTGCCGAGCGAGCCTTCCGGCGCTGCCTCTGGGTCTCTCTGTGGAACAAGGTGCGATTCACAGACCATGGAGGGCAGCTTACTCAAGGGCCCCTGCTCTGTCCCAGGAGAAGGCTCTGCCGGGGACCTGCTTCTCGGAGAGGGGCCTCCTCCCCCTTGACGGCTCCCTCCCCTAGATCTTGCCTTTTGGGGCGAGGGCTTGGGGAGAGTTAAGAGCAGGAAGTGGAGTTACTGAGGCCTTCGGTGTGGGGCAACAGGGATGGGGCAGGTGCCTCCTCCGTTGGTCCATTCACACTGAGAACTCCTCTGGGCCACCCAGGCAGGCAGGCCGAGTCCTGGGCCCTGGGCCGCCTTTCCCCTCCACGTTTTCACCTTCAGACCAGGTTTGGTGGAGTGTCTGCCTGTGCTGGCCAACCTCATGGCCTTGGGTGTCCTCTTGCTTCTGACTGTGCCATCCGTCTCCAGCCCAGGGCAGGGCCGGCGCTGGCAGGGCACATGGCTGCCCGGGACCTGCCGCGTGGACGGAAAGGTGGCCGTCCTTACGTGGGACAGGAGTGTGGCTGTGAGGCCGGGAGGAGGACAGGGACTGTTTGCACAGGGACCTTGAGGTGGAGGTGATGATGAGGCTGCTTGTTGGGGTCTCAGGTTAGGGCTCCAGCATCTTTGATCCTGGAGGAGTGAGTACAAGGTAGCTGCCTCCCCGGGGGAGGGGGTGGAGGGAGGAAGCCCGGGAGGAGGAGATGGGAGGTTCGGGATGATGAAAGGGGAGAGCAAAGTTACGGATGCTCCTCCCCACCCAGCGCACACAGCTCGGGGTACTCGGTTCCTCTCTGCCCGGTCATGGGCCGTGTTGCCCCATGGAGTTTAAAAGCAGAAAAAAGGGGTGCGCGGGCTGCTGAGTGCGTTGTGAGAGTAAGACTGTGCTGTTTCTCTCATACCGTGGGGTGGGGGCGGGCTGGTGGGGCAGCCTGGGTGGGTGGGTGGGGGGGCTGGGCTAGGACCCCCGCAGGGGCGTTCCCGGGCTCTGTGCTCCCGGTCACCGGTCCCTGAAGTCCCGCGCAGGACAGGGCAGGGCCGGGCAGGGCCGGGCCGGGGCTGGCTTAGGTGCGTGTCGGGAGGGAGAAGTCTGCGGTTCTCCAGAAGCCTCTGCCTGCGCCGGCCACTCTGTCCTGCCCCCACCGGGCGTGAGTCAGACCGAAAGCAGAAGCTGCCAGGCCTTGCGCAGGGTGAAGCGAGGCAGAACCAACTGTGCTATTTTGGAACCTGGTTAATTCCCCGCCTGTCACCCCCCTCCGCTCAGGCCCCAGCCCCTCCTGGGGGCAGCCCTCTGCCTTCCTCAGGGACGGTCAGGACAGGACTGGGTTTCCTCTGGAGTGTGTGTGTGTGTGTGTGTGTGTGTGTGTGTGTGTGAGGGGGGGGTGCTGAAGGCCCCTGTCCTGACTGGACCTCCCCCTCCCCCTCCTCCTGGGGAAGCAGCCTTCTGGGCGGAGGGAAGGGCAGTGCCCCCGCCTGCCCGCTGGGAGCTCGCAGCCGGGCAGCCTGGTGAGGTGATGGTCCCCAGCACTGAGCACCGCCCGCTGCCCCCTCCTGTCGTTGGCCACTGCCCTCGGGGCCAGCTGTCAGCCGCCTCGCCCGCCCGCCCGGGGTGTTAGTGACAAGAGCCTCAGGTGGGCGCTCCCCCGGCAGTGACTCTCAGAGGGAGGGGAGGGATTTCCGGGCCCAGCGGGGAGATATTTCGGGGCCAAGGGCCTTTCCAGGACCTGTGACATCGATACCCTGCCACAACTGACCCCCTGGTCCACGGTTCTTTCTGGGCCGTCCCGGGCCTGCCCGGCGAGCGGGCCCCACATGTTAGGGTTCCTTTGGAGCCTGCATGAGCTCGGAGGCCCTGGCAGTCCAGCCCGCGGTGGTGAGCGAGGTCAGTGGGTGTGTTTCTGAGCTAGAGACGGGGGGTAGCTGTCACCCACCTGCAGGTCGGGGGCTCTGCTCTTGTTCCGGGTGAGTGTGTGGGCGAGGCGGGCGGGCGGAGCCTGCACCGTGTGCTGCTGCCTCTCAGAGGGGTCCTGGGGTCAGAGCTCCCCCTGTCTGTTACCCCCAACAGCCTGGGTGTCAGGCTCATGTATGAGGGCTGGGTCAGCAGGCCTGTGGCAGGTGACCATTTAACATGCGGGTCCTGTCAGCCTCGGGCGAGCCGGGCTTGGGTTTCTCATCGCTCCGACGGGTTTGGGGCTGGGAGAGGTGAGAGGGAGGGGTGAAGTGTGTGGAGGAAAGGACCGTCTCCTAGCCCTGGCTGGTGTGGCTCGGGTGGTTGAGTGCCATCGGCCTGTACGCCCACAGCTGGCTGGTTCGATTCCCGGTCAGGGCACATGCCGGGTTGCTGGCTCTGTCCCCAGTGGGCGGCGTGCAGGAGGCAGCCGATCAATGGTCTGCTCTCACAGAGATGTTTCTCTCTCCCTTCCTCTTCCTCTTTCTCTTAAAATCAATAAAAACTTCTTAAATTTCTTTAAAAAACAAAAAGAGTGGCCTCCTAGGCCAGCTGCAGAGGCACACCCTGCTCAGGGCCGTCTGCTCTCTGCTGGGGCCGCTCTCAGGGGGCGTAGGGGATGGTACGTGTTCGCAAGTGTGCACGGTGTGTGTCAGAGTGCTGTGTGTGGTGTGTCTCGGGTGGCCTGTCTGGGTTGCCTTTCCGCTGATAATCACGTCATCATCCAGGCTGCCCCCCCCCCCCCCCCCCAGACCTGGGCTGCCCCTCTGTCCCCAGTGAGCGCCCCGCTCAGAGCCCGCCCGCAGACCTGCGTTCCGCCCCCGCCTTGGCTCCCGGGCCTGAGTCAGGGCTGTTTGCCCCCGTTCACTGTGGGTCTCAGAAAGGCCCTGCCGGACCCTAAAACACCTCCCTCCCTCTGGAGCCTGTACCCACTGCCGTCTCTCCCCCCCTGTCACCAGTGCTCATGCTTGGAACCAGGTGACCGAGCCTCCAAAAGCTTCAATAAAGTGACGCTAATGGCCCACATGCCTCCTAGGGCGCCACAGTGACGCACTGATTCTGGGCCAGGCCGTTCTAACCCGCCCCCTGAGGATCTGATGCCCGGGATCACGCTTTGAGTGGTGAGGACCTAACAGGCCCCTCCCATCTAAGCTCTATCCAGACTGACGCTGCGCACACGGCCAGGGACCTGGCTCGGTGGACCCCCTCCGAGGTGCCAGGCACACCAACCCTTCAGCTCCCTGCATCCCTCACCTACTCCAAGGAGGAGCATCTGTTTACAGATGGGGAAACTGAGGCTCTGAGAGGTTATGTGCCTGTCCCTTCTCTGTCAGTGTCTGGAGCACTTTCCACTGACCCTGGCTGTCTGCCTAAGGGCGGACTCAGGACCAGAGGCAGCCGAGTGGATGGTGAGGGGATGGACCCCAGCTGTCCCGGCACTGCAGGGGCAGCAGCCCTGGGGGGTTCTGTGGTGGGGTGGGCGGAGCTTGAAGGGAAGGAGGGGCTGAATGGAGAGCATGCTGGAGGAGGCCAGACCTGATGGGCCCACGTCGGCCCCACCTTCCTGGCCCAGGGCCCCTGCACCAAGGGTCGTAAGGCCTGCTCCCTGCCTCTCAGATCCTCTCCGTATAGACTCCCTCTTGGGCACCCAGCACCAGGCTGTGCTCCCTGCGCTCAGCTCCCTGACCGGGGTCCAGTTCCACAGCCACCGGGGCAGGTGGTGGGCCTCTCTGTGCGTCAGCCGCTCCCTGTGCCTGGTGCGCGGCAAACCTGTGGGTTTATATGGGGAGATAAGAGAGAAAGGCCACCTTTGTGACCTTAATGTGATCGTCCCTGCTCACCGGTGCTTCTCCGCCCTCCTTTCCCCTCCTCTAGTCCAGTGTCTTCTTTTATTTAGCAAAGCCTGGATGCTTCCGTTATCACGAGGTTGTTTTCAAAGCACTCAGAGGCAGATTAAACTCTTAGGAAGGGGGCCAAAAGGGAGTTCACTTGCAGTGTCCACGCTGAGGAGGCTTGAGAGGCTGAGAGGTGGGATGCAGGTGACGGAGGAGACGAGGGGCCCCGGGGGCAGGGGCAGGCCCTGAACTCTGTGGGCGAGGCCTGAGGTGGGGGCTGGCTCTGCAGTGAGCTCTGATGTGGGAGCCAGAAGCCACCCGGTGTGGCTGCCTGTCCTCTGGCCCCCCAACCCCCACAGTGACCCATGTCCCTGCGTCTTCCTGCAGGCGGGCCCTGGCTTCCTCACCTGTGCTGGCTGCACCCCCACTTTGCTGTGCTCTTCCACGGTGACCTTGGGAGGTCACTTTAAAACATATAAATATTTTATTGATTTTTTTTACAGAGAGGAAGGGAGAGGGATAGAGAGCTAGAAACGTCGATGAGAGAGAAATATTGACCAGCTGCCTCCTGCACACCCCCTACCGGGGGATGTACCCGCAACCAATGTGGATGCCCTTGACTGGAATCGAACCTGGGACCTTTCAGTCTGCAGACCGATGCTCTACCACTGAGCCACACCGGTCTCGGCAGGAGGTCACTTTTGGAGTCGGTTTTCTCATCTGCTAGAGGTGCCGTTTGTCCCGCGGGGTTTGTGGAGGACACACGAGACCCGCAGTAGGTCCTATGGAGTAGCTGTGGCATCTGGTCCCTATGGTGGGGACTCAGAGAATTTGCTGTGGAGAGAATGGGTGATCACTGAGCAGGCCTTGGGCCACTGGACAAGCAGCCTCTGAAGGCCCTGAGTCTCATCCTGGGGAACCCGAGGGGTGGGGTGGGGCAGGGGTGAGTGCTAGAGGAGGGAAGCTGGTTGCTCTGGAAGCCTCCTTGTAGCTGGGAGACTGGTAGGTGGCCAGGAAACAGCAGAGGAGAGGGCGGGGTGGACGCAGGCAGGACGCTCACATGCCCCGGGTGTCCAGGAGGGGCGGACAGTCCCCTCGCCCACTTCAACCCAGGAGGAAGGCAGCCGCCCACTGAGGGGCAGGGTGAGGGGTGTGTGTGTGTGTGTGTGTGTGTGTGTGAGAGAGAGAGAGAGAGAGAGAGAGAGAGAGAGAGAGAGAGAAAGAGAGAGGGAGGGAGAGAGGGAGAGAGGGAGAGGGAGAGGGATTGAGCTGTGGGCACTGGAGGCCACCAAGCTGGCTGGGAGCTCCTGTGGCTTCCCTCTTGCCCACCGCCAGGCGCCTGCATGGTGGAGTGGAGTGTGTCCTGGGTTCGAGTCTTGCTCTGTGTCACCCTTTCGGAGCCTTCGTTTCCTCCTGTAATTCACGGTTTGCTCCCCAGTCTTATTCATCACACACTGGGGCGCTCAGCCTGCGCCAAGAGCGTTTCCACGCGGCTGAGTGATGATGTTGCAGGAACCACATCCTGCACCGCAGCCTTTGGTCTGTCCGAGGTCAGGTGACACAGCGTGCGATGGAGTCAGACCGCGGGTCCCCTTGGGAGGGGGTCCTGGAGGGAGCTTTCCAGAGAATGGAAACGGGCTCCCCCTCGGTCTTGGTGGCGGTACCCGTGGATGCACACCAAGGAGACGCCTTCAAGTTGCACCCTTAAACCCTGTGCATTTTGCTGGGGAACCTTCTACCTCACTAAAGAGGAAAAAGGCCCAGAGGCTAAAATGAACATGTGAAAAGCATGCACCACGGACCTCATTTCTGTTCCTGGTACCAAATACCTCCCCATCAAACAAAGCACACGTCCAGGGGCGACTGGGACTTCCACTCGCTCTTCTCAGCGTCGGGGGAGCCCCGCTGTTGCCTTTATGACCCGTAGGGGGCACCGGGCCAGGTAACACAGTAACAACCGCCTTGGCGAGTATCCCCGGTGTGTGGGCTCTGTGCGGAGCGCCCGCCCACTGACCTCTTCCGAGTCCAAAGGTGGGCATCATTCACTGCCCACCGCCTCCCCCGTGGCACTGCCGTGGTCATGTGATCCACACACTTTGGGAGGAAAATGAAAACACCTTGTAAAACACAGGCGGTTGGAGAGGAAGCAGAGAGGGTGCCCGGGAACAGAAAAGCTGTTCTGTCCTGTCAGGAGAGACAGGGCTGGGTTACTGGGGGCTGCTCTGCCCCAGCCTGGGGTCTTGATGGTGCGTGTGTGTGTGTGTGTGTGTGTGTGTGAGAGAGAGAGAGAGAGAGAGAGAGAGAGAGAATATGATGGAACCCTTTACTCAAAAAACTCAAGAGAAACAGGATGGTGACTCACCAGAGGTGCCCCATTGGGCATGGACAAAGCAACAGTGCACAGTGATGGGACAGGGATATTGCCCCTTCGCCCATTTTCTCCTCCTTGCAGGGGCGCCCCAGCTTAGGGCAGAGCTGCTCTGTGGGAGGTGGCCCCGCGGGGAAGCCCCACCTGCCTGCTGGGAAGACTGAGGCCAGGCTCAGACACGGACTTGGCAAGTTCCCATGGCCTCCGGCTCCTGGGAATCTCATGGCTCCTCGCCATCCCTAGCTCTCTTGGGGTCTGACCCCACGGATGCCCCGGGGCCCTGCGGGGACCGGGACCCCCGTGGTGATTGGGAACGGCCTTCTCCGGAGGTGTGGGGATCATGCGGACATTCCTGTTCCGTTTCCTGCTCCGCCGGGCTTTCCTCTGCGGCCTCCTCTGCCAGGGCGGGCTCAGAGAAAACAAGACAAACCCCGGGCCTGGAATCTTCCTCTCTCTTCCCTTCCCAGGGCCGAGCGCTTCCCCAGGAGGTCATGGGGTCTCTTCCCCTGCCTCCGGGAGCCTGGCACCTATGCACAAGGCCTTCCTTCAGCGGCCGGTTTGACTTCCCTCCGCCACATGGCGCGGTTCCCGGGCACGGGCAGTTTGCAGCCGGCGGGTCAGAAGACAACGTCTGGCCAGAGGCTCGGATCGCAATAAATGGCTTCACCAGGCGTCCGGCCTCCGGGCGCGCGGCGCGCGGTGTTGTTTCAGCCGCCAGACATGTGTTTTTCTGGGAATGCAGGAAATTGTCTCTGCCCTGTGAGGGAGGGCAGAGGCTTTCTGTCCGTGCTGGGCGGTTCCAGGCCGGCTCATTGTCCCAGGCAGCCTCTGGCCCTGGGCTGGATGAAAGAGATCAGAGAGCAGCTGAAACGCTCTGATGGTAAGGAAGGGGTGATGCTTCCAAGGGAACCCTAACTAAGAGGTGGCATCCCTCACCCCAAGTGCAGGACCAAGGCCAACCTCCACGCCTGAGGGTTTGGGTGGTGGAGCCAGACGGCCAGGGTCCAGCCTCGCCACTCACCAGCTCTGTGACCTTCGGCAGCTGCCAGCTGCTCTGCGCCTGGGCTCTCACCCGGAAGGGGGAGGGGGAGCACCATGAAATAAATGGTGATCATTAGGGTGATTTGAACAACCCCTGCACATAGTAAGTACTTCGTAAGCATTAGCTATTAGTATAGATTCTATAGAATGCTGTTCCCAATGAAAAACATATGCATGTCCATTATAGAAAAAGAACATTCCAAAAGTTAAAAGGGGAAGAAAAAGAAAAGCACACCACACAGTTACATCTTCCAAAGAAGACAAGAATATTTTATATATTTTCCCCCAAGAGGTTTTTCTGTACGTATTTGTAAATGGTGATGGTCAGGATTTTAAAACTTATTTTTTGTTAATCCTTACCCAAGGATATTTTTCCCCATTGCTTTTCAGAGACGGTAGAAGGGAGAGCAGGAGGGGGAGAGAAAAAGAGAAGCATCGATTTGAGAGACACATTGATTGGTTGCCTCCCGCACGCACCCTAATTGGGGCCAGGGATTGAACCTGCAGAACAGGCAAGCGCCCTTGACTGGGAACTGAACCTGAGACCCTTCCAGGCACGGGCGGACGCTCTAACCATTGCGCACACTGGCCAGGGCTGGTGACCAGATTTTATGTACAATTTGCACCCCTACATTTTGTCACTGAACGTACCCCCACGTTGCTTATCATACTCAGAACACCCAGCAGGAGGGAAAACCTGCTGGGTATTCTGTGTATTTCTCATGGTTCGGTGTAGACGGGACGGCATCTCTGTGCGGAAAGCTGCTCCCGCACTTCGAGTCACTTCCTCACGGTTTTGGCAAATGTCGCCAAATGGCTTTCCCGAAGAGGTGTCCCAGCCGTGCCGGGCAGTTGTGTTGAGCAGCCTGGTACCCACGGAAGTTCAAAGTCGTAGCCACCCTTGGGTGGGAGGGCACTTTATGCAACCCTCCTTCTCAGTTACTCCAGATCGACCCTCCTTCTTACGTAATTTTTTAAAATGGACGTGTAATGCGCAGGAGGTATAAACAGATTGTGAGCAGCTGGATCGTTTTCATAAACCTGACACTCCTGTGTCCCCAACATCAAGTGACAGAACATCCCCAGCCCCCTGCCCGAGCCGTCCGGACCACATCCCGTCCGTCACCCCCACCCGGTTACCAGGACCCCGGCTTCTGACAGGAATTCGTTCCGCCCGTTTTGAACTTCATAAGCACGGGCCCCGAGGTGTGCCGCTGTGTGTCCGGCTCCTCTCGGTCGACATCGTGTCTGGAAGTCTCTGACTGTGTGCGGCAGCGGGGGGCTCGCTGGCCAGACCACCCTCCTCGCCCCCTTTCCTGCCGACAGGCCCCGGGGTGCTTCCCAGGCGGGCTGCTCTCCGGGGTGCGGCGGTGAGGCCAGTGCGTGTGCTCGGCAGGGCTCAAGGATGCTTTTCTGTGGGCATCACGGCACCGTGTAGGGACGGAGCTGCTGGCAGGTGGCGCGTGTGCATTGTCCGCTTCCTGCTCCTGTTTCCAAAGGGGTCACCGGAAGGCAGAAGGGCCCCCGGGCAGCTCTGCCGGCCAGGGGAGGGTCTGCCGCGGCTGAGAGCAGCGTCAGGGGCGTGCAGAGGGTGCTGTCCCCGAAGGCTCCCGTCCGGGGTCGAAGCAGAAACCACAACGGGCCCTGGGTCCTGGCCCCAGAACCCCAACTGGCATCGCCTCTGACATTGGCCTCAGGCCTGTGATGGCCGATCAGTGTCCTCACCCGGGGACCTTGGCTGGCCCAACAATGATGAGCAGGGAAGGGCTTGGGCCGAACTCCAGGTAGACGTGGGGGACCCCAACTTCAGACATGATTGGAAGCAGGGTGGGCCCCTCACAAACTTCCTTTCCCCTTGTTTTAAAAGAATCACACAATTGCCGAAACCTGTTTGGCTCAGTGGGTAGAGCATCGGCCTGTGGACTGAAGGTCCTAGGTTCAATTCCGGTCAAGGGCATGTACCGTGGTTGTGGGCACATCCCCAGTAGGAGGTGTGTAAGAGGCAGCTGATCAATACGCTCTCTCATCGATGTTTCTAACTCTCTATCCTTCTCTCTTTCTCTCTGTAAAAAATCAATTAAGAAAAAATATAAAGAATCACCCAAGCAGCACCTATCACAATAGGAGTAAGCGATTCGAAAGTGGAATAAGAAACTAGAAAACCCCCTCTTTTCCGCTCCCCACCCCCCCACTACCCTTCCCAGCAGGAACCACTCTGAGCAGGGGGGTGTTGGGGAGCTCAGCACAGCGGATAAAGAGTGGAGGCCGTGAACCAGGCTGCCTGCCTCGGTTTCCCTTCTGCTGCTTCTCCTCTGTGAAACCGTGGGCAATGACTGCGTCTCTGTGCCTCAGAGTCTCCTGGAAACGGGGGCCCACGGCCGTCACCTCCCAGAGCCGCTGTGAAGAAGGGAGGAGTTAATGTCTGAGAAGCACTGGCCAGCCCCCGTCCAGGCAAGCGTTCAGAAAGCATTCTGATCCTCCTGATCTCTTCTGCACACTCACCCGCTTCCTGCCGAGCGCCCGGGCTGGACATGTCATTCCGCAGTTTGCCTTTTCCGCTCAGCGATGTACCTGAGTCCTTTTTCCTATGTCAGGACTCTTCTGTTCTGGGGTCTTCTTTCTCCTTGTCTGGTCCACGGTGGGCAGAGGGGGAGGCAGCGACATCTCCCTCTTTCCTGGTCCTCTGTCCACACCTTCTCTCAGGAAAGGTTCTGCTCAGTGCTCATAGTGAGGGGAGGTGCCCGCACGCACGCTGGTAGAAGCTGCCCTGGCCCTGAGCAGAGGAGCCCGGTGGAGCACAGAGGGGAAACTGGGTGCCTAAGGGGCTGTCCCCGAGAACCCCTGCCACTCCACAGCCCCAGGGAACAGGGAACATGGAGCAGGGCCTGAAGTCCCCCTCACTGTCTCCTGGACGCCTCCCAGCCACCCATGAGGAGCTGAGGCTCCGTTTTACCAGGGGACACAGGTGCCCAGAGAGGTTTAGTGGCTTTCCCAGCGTCACCCAGCCAGTCTGGGCAGAGCGGGGCCCCAGCCCAGTCTGTCGGACGGTGCAGCTCATTTTGGCCAGAACTAAGCTAGAGCCCAGAGTCAGCAAGGGCAGAGGTAGAGCCGGCTGGGAGATTCTGGGTAAACAGGGGCAGGAAGTGGCCTGTGGGTTCTCAGGGCGCAGATGGGGGTAGCTCTCATTCTCTCGGCTGAAACTTAGTCCCTGCTGTGTTTTCCATGCAACTGGACAGGGGTAGGAATTCTTTGGGGCGTCAGACACACTCTCCCCCCCCCCCCCCCCAAGAGGAGGCTGGGGCAGGGAAAAGGCTGTGCTGTGCAGCAGGCACTCCAGGCTCCTGGTTGCTGAGTTCATGCATGGGGGACTGATGCTGGGAGGGGTCCAGGAGCATTTTCTTTTGTTTTTTACTTTACTAGAGGCCCTCCCTCAGCTCAGCCTGCACCCTCTCCAATCTGGGACATCCCTCTCATAATCCAGAACTGCTGGCTCCCAATCACTCACCTGCCTGCCTGCCAGCCTGATCACCCCCTAACCATGCCCCTGCCAGCCTGATCGACACCTGACTGCTCCCCTGCTGGCCCAATTGCCCCTAACTTCCCTCCCCTGATGGCCTAGTCACCCTTAACTTCCCTCCTCTGCCAGCCTGGTCACCCCTAACTGTCCTTCCCTGCCAGCCTGGTCACCCCTAACTGTCCTTCCCTGCCAGCCTGGTCACCCCTAACTGCCCTCCCCTACAGGCCTGGGTCCCCCCGCAACTGTCCTCCCCTGCAGAACTGGTCATTCCCAACTGCCCTCACCTGCTAGCCTGATCTCCCTCAACTGCCCTCCTCTGCCAGCCATCTTGTGGTGGCCATCTTGTGTCCAATGGGGGTGGCCACCTTTGACCACATGAAGGTGGCTATCTTGTGTGTTGGAGTGATAGTCAATTTGCTCATTATTCTTTTATTATATAGGATTGGGATGAGTTGGTTAGTGACATTATGTATGTTTCAGGGGTACAGCTCTAGAATACATCATGTGCCTATTGTATCGTGTGCTCACCATGCCCGGGGCATTTGGGCTCCCCGTGTCCCTCCTCTGTTCTTCCTGCCAACACCGGGCTCTGGGGAGGCTGCAAAAGGCTCTCAGATTTGAGAGTGAATAGGTGTGCTCAGGGGATAAGATGAGCATGCCCAGGGTCTCCCCTGCACCACCTCATCCACCCTCGGATCCCCTCAAGTCCCTCCCTCAACCCCACACCCAGCCCAGGGGCCCAGGGAGGAGCCTGGGGCTTTGTGGGAAGAGCCGCTCTGTGAGGGGTGACAGCTTTGACAATGGGCCCCTGAGCCACCTTGGAGGACGGGAACAGGCTGGAACAACCCACAGCCTGGATGCTCAGGCCCGCATGGCTCACAATCTCTGAGATCTCGTCCCCGAGGGCGGTGGCGCCCGGCGTCCTGCCTCCACCTGACACGCGAGCAAACTGAGGCCGGGCGGCCAGAGCAGCCGCCGGGCCTGCTGGGGTCTCCTCAGCCAGAGCCAGCTCCAGCCCAGCCCTTTGTCAGAGAAACAAGGGGCTCCTTCTCCCCCCCAGCCCGTCTCCCCGCGCCGGCTGGCACTGCCAGGCCCAGCCCCTCCCCAGAGGCCAGCTGAAGTGAGATTGTCCCTGAGGCAGAGGAGCTGCGGGCGCTGCTGTGTGAGTGTGGGGCAGCTGCAGGGAGGGCGGAGGGCTGGGCTGGGGTCAGCCGGCGGGACTGCTGCGTGAGGTGGACAGCAGGTCAAGGACAGGCTCCCCCTCCGGGGGGCACGGGAAAGGGGCGGGGCTGCAGCTGTGCCCCTGCTACAGGACCGAGAAGGGGCGGGGGGGAGGGGGGTGTCTGCCCCTCTCTCCTGGGGACTGTCCGGTTAAGAGCTGCCCCTGAAGCTGAGGCGGCGCCTTGACTACCTCCTGGCCTAGGAGGGCGGAGAAGGGAGCACGGTGCAGGGAGGACGGTGGTGAGGGAGGGCCGCTGAGTGCTCAGACCTGGAGGCCATGGTGCTGTCCCGCTCGGGAGGGAAGCAGCTGTGGTGGTGGACGGGGACTGGGCTGGGGGTCCGCTGGCGTGGACTCCATTCCTGGCCCTGGACCAACCAGACACGCTCCTCCTGGGACAAGATCCTCCCGCAGCCTGGGGTTGGCTCCCAGCCACTGTCTTCTCTGCAAGACCCTGGCCTCCCCGTGCCTCAGTGTCCTCGTCTGTAAAAGGAGAACAATGTCAACCCCCCCCCCCCCGTGGGGCTGGCGGAGCACCCGCACACAGTGCGCGCTCAGACATGTGGACGGCCGCTACTCCCCGGGCCCAGTGACCCTCATGGAATCTTGGCCAGGACCTCCCGCTCATGCCTATGTCTGGTGCCTGGCATTTGACCGGACCTGCCAGCCACGTGCTTTCCTTTCCCACCCGCAAAGGTCTCCGGCCCGTGGTTAGGCCCCAGGGTGCGGCTCTGGCCTCTGCTCTGCACGGCAGCTAAGCCTGCCGATCCGTTACCCACTCAGCGCCCCCCCCCCCCCAGTGCCACGCGCTGCTAAAGCCGCATTATTGTGATTGAACACTCTCACCGATCTCCCAATGTAGAAACTGTGTACAGGTGAGGAAACTGAGGCTCAGAGAGGTTAAGTGACTTGCCCAAGGTCACACAGCAAAGAGGCGGCAGAGCTGGGATTCAAGCCCATGCCTGTCCTGTTGGGTAGCATGTGCTCAACCATGCAGTCTTGGCGTCTCTTGCAATATTCCTGGGAGGGGACCTTTCAGCCCCTGCCAGGACCTGGGTGGAGTCTGGGCCACCTTTCAGAGAGTCTGAGCCCATCCCAGCTGGGAGGGACCTTAGACATCACCCAGGCCCACCCCATCTAATATTTAATATGTAAGATGGCGATGTTGTGCACAGGGACACGGAGGCTCAGAGAGGATGTAACCAGCCACTGAGTGAGCCAGGGACAGAGTGGGCCCTGCTGCAGGCCTCGTCTGTCCCGCCCCGCCTCCTCTCAGACTGGGCCTGGAGGCCTCAGCCCCCGTGTCTCCCCCCACACACACCTCCCCCGACCCCGGCAGAACTCAGGCTGCAGTGCCGGGCGGTGAGAGGCCTCTGGGAGCCCTGGCAGGACCGGTGCCGGAGCGGCCCTCCCTGCTTCGGGCTGCAAGGCCTCCGACTTGCCTTTCTCCCGGGGGACCGTGGCCTCCGGAGCACAGGGGCTGCAGTCGGCCTGCAGCTGCGCGGCCACTGCAGGGTCATAAAGAGCAAACGCTCCCGCACGCAGAGCTTCGATAGAGCGATAGGGCCTGCCGTCACAGACCCTGGGCCGGAGGCCAAAGGGACCACAGGGAACAAGACGGACAGAATGCCTGCCCTCAGGGGAGCTTGCATTCCTGGGAAGAGATAGGCAGCGAATGGAAGAACTAAGCAAAAATGCATAACATTTAAGACGGCCGCCAGTGATACGGAGAATCATAAAACAGGTGGGGGTTTTGCGATCGCAAAGGAGGAGGCCATGGAAGTCTGCGGTGATATTTATGCTCTGGAAGATGAAGGAGCTGCGGGTGAGGGCCCGAGCCACCAGGGTCTGGTGGAAGGGCATCCAGGCGGAGGCAGAGCCGGTGCCCAGGCCCTGAGGTGGGGGCGCACCTGGTGTCTGAGGGTCGGGGTGGCTAGGGCAGGTGGAGAGCAGGAGGCGCGGGGTCAGACCCCAGAGCCCCTTTCTGGTGAGGACGTGGGCTTCCTCGGAGCGAAGTGGGAGCCCGAGTGAGTTCTGAGCAGAGGGAGGGGCGGGATCTGACCCGGCTTTAACGGGATTCCCGGATTAGAGTTCTGAGTAGAAGAATCTGGTGAGGCAGGAGAAGGGAGAGGCTGCCCAGAACCAAATAACCTGGCAGCGAGGTGGAGGGCAGAGGAGGAGGCCCCTGAGGTCAGATCTGACAGGCCTCAGGTGTGCGGGAGCGGAGGGCAGTGACCCCAGTGTCGGGGCCGACACCTGCAGTGAGCCAAGCAGAAGGAATCCGCTTCTGGCCCAGGACCCAGGGCACTTGCATCCCAGGCTCCGCAGTGACCCTGGGCAAGTGCCCGGCACATGCACTGGGGGCACTCCCTCTGGTCCGGGCCCCGCCCCCAGCCCGGTAGCACCACGCCTCACAGACCTGCCCTGCCCTGTCCCCCATCCGCAGGAAGCCAGCGCCAGCGGCCATGGCGTCGCGCATCGGGCTGCGCATGCAGCTCATGCGGGAGCAGGCGCAGCAGGAGGAGCAGCGGGAGCGCATGCAGCAGCAGGCCGTCATGCACTACATGCAGCAGCAGCAGCAGCAGCAGCAGCAGCTGGGGGGGCCGCCCACCCCGGCCATCAGCACCCCCGCCCACTTCCAGTCTCCACCCCCTGTGCCCGGGGAGGTGCTGAAGGTAGAGCTCTGGCCTGTCCCCTCCGGCCTGTCCCCTCCGGCCTGTCCCCTCCCGCCCGTCCCCTCCGCCCGTCCCCTCCCGCCCGTCCCCTCCGGCCTGTCCCCTCCGGCCCGTCCCCTCCGGCCCGTCCCCTCCCGCCTGTCCCCTCCGGCCTGTCCCCTCCGGCCCGTCCCCTCCGGCCCGTCCCCTCCCACCTGTCCCCTCCTGCCCATCCCCTCCCGCCTGTCCCCTCCCGCCTGTCCCCTCCGGCCCGTCCCCTCCGGCCCGTCCCCTCCCGCCTGTCCCCTCCCGCCTGTCCCCTCCGGCCCGTCCCCTCCGGCCTGTCCCCTCCGGCCCGTCCCCTCCTGCCCATCCCCTCCTGCCCGTCCCCTCCCGCCTGTCCCGGGCACGCTCGAGCTGCCTCCCCCCACAGGTGCAGTCCTACCTGGAGAACCCCACCTCCTACCACCTGCAGCAGTCCCGGGACCAGAAGGTGCGGGAGTACCTGTCGGAGACCTACGGGAACAAGTTTGCTGCCCACATCAGCCCCGCCCAGGGCTCCCCGAAGCCCCTGCCCGCCGCCTCCCCGGGGGTGCGGGCTGGCCACGTGGTGTCCTCCTCAGCAGGCAACAGTGCCCCCAACAGCCCCATGGCCATGCTGCACATCGGCTCCAACCCCGAGCGGGAGGTGAGTGGGGAGCTGCCACTGCTGCCACCCAGGTCCTGCCCCCTGGAAGCCCCCGTCTGAGGGGACACGGCCCTGTTCTCAAGGAGCCCCAGTTTGAGGGGGACACGGCCTGTCCTCAGGGAGCCCCAGTCTGAGGGGGACACGGCCCTGTCCTCAGGGAGCCCCAGTCTGAGGGGACACGGCCCTGTCCTCAGGGAGCCCCAGTCTGAGGGGGACACAGCCCTGTCCTCAGGGAGCCCCAGTCTGAGGGGGACACGGCCCTGTCCTCAGGGAGCCCCAGTCTGAGGGGACACGGCCCTGTCCTCAGGGAGCCCCAGTCTGAGGGGACACAGCCCTGTCCTCAGGGAGCCCCAGTCTGAGGGGGACACGGCCCTGTCCTCAAGGAGCCCCAGTCTGAGGGGGACACGGCCTGTCCCCGGGGAGTCCGTCCCCTCTGCCTGTCCCCGGGCACGCTCAGAGGCCCACAGGAAACCTGCACAGCCATCCCCCTGGCCATTGTCTCCTTGGGGAGGAGACCTGGCTGGGCTCTGGGCTGTGGGACCTGGAAGCTCATGTCCCAGCCCTACCCCACTGCTCCCCACGATCAGGAGTAGAGTGGGGTGGACTCCAGGTGCCTCAGGCAGGGCCCGGCAGCCTGCCCTCCAGTGGGCCCTCCCCAGACAGACTTTTCTCTTCCAGTTTGACGTCATCGACAACATTATGTGTCTGGACGACGTCCTGGGCTTCATCAATCCTGAGTCTCAGATGCCCAATACGGTACGGCTGGCCGGGCGGGTGGGGCGGCAGAGGGAGGGGCCGAGGTCCTCCCGGCTCTAAGCCTGGAGAGAACCAGACCCGGCCGCCTCCATCAAATCCTGGAAGGAGGGCCCGGGCCCGGGGCAGCTGGGATCCCGAGGGACGTGCGTCCACCTGCGTGCCCGATGGGGCTTCAGCAGGGCCAGGGGCCTGGTGGGGTGGGGGCAGGGGCAGGGTCCGGCTGCTGGGCCTCAGCAGAGGGGCAGGGAGCAGTCCCGGGGGCAGCAGTGGCTACAAGGAGGCCCAGAGCCGGTGAGCTCCTTTGGGTCCGGGGCTCCCCCTTCTCCAAGCTGAGGGCCCAGTGGGCCAGGCCCGTGGCCTCACTCCGTGGGGGGAGGGACCGGGCGGCTCTGTCCCCTTCCTCCTGAGCCTCCGGCTGCGAGAGCCGAAGGAGGTGGCCGGTGGGCCGGAGCCAGGTGAGGACTCAGGAGGCCTGGCTTCCGGCTTTGGCTGTGACCTTGGGAAGTCTCTCCGCTCTTCTGGGTCTTTGCTCTCAACTGTGAGATAGGAAAGACGCCTTCTCCTCACAGGATGGCGGGAAGATTAGGCACAGCAGGAAACGGGGGCCAGCTGTGCACAGAGGTGACAGTATTTACACTGAGCCGGGGAAGGTGCAGGTGTCCCACCCCTTTTGGGGGTTCTGAGCCGCCGCCCTGGCCCTGGCCCTGGCCCCTGCCACTGTAGGAAACTCTGACCCCTACCTCCCCTTCCCACCGTGGGGACTCAAGGAGTCACCCCTTAATCCCCAGCCAATGAGACACTGTCCAGGTGCTCAGTGGGGGCATTGAGGTCTAGGGAGGGAGAGAGGCCACTCCCGGTCCCTTTCGCGGCCTCTGGGTGCCCTGTGTAGGGCTCTGGGCCTGTGACTGTGTAGGAGCCGGGGGTCTTTCCAGAGCCCAGATCTGCTCCTGCCGGGCACTTGCTTACACCCCCACTGGCTGCCCATCCCCAAACCCCAGGGCTTTGCAAGTTGAGCCCAGCACACCAGGACCCAGCTCACCTCCTGCCACCCGGGTCCCTACACACTTGCAGGCAGTCCCACCCACCCCGGTAGGACCCTCCTCTCCGTTCTGCCTGGGACTGCCGCTCCACGCCCTCCTGCCGCCTTCGGGAAAACCTCGGAGGAGATTGGGTGCCCCGCCCCCGGAACTCCTAAGCCCGGGGCAGATCCTCCCAAACCTGCACCTGGCGTTCACTACCTCCTGGAGGCTCCAGTGTAGGCTGAACTCTTGGGGCCTGCCGCTTGTTCAGCCCTGGACTCTGCAGGCTCTCAGGAGGACGGCGGCGGCCGGCTGGAGAGGCCCCCCGTGAATTCTGACGCCTCTGGTGCTGGCAGCTTAGAGCTGAAGCTGACCTGGGGCGATGGGCCCTGGTGAGGACCCCTCATGGAGTCGGGGCTGCTCACTGGGCCCCCCTCTCCACCTCGCCCCACAGCTGCCGCTGTCCAGCAGCCACCTGAACGTGTACAGTGGAGACCCTCAGGTCACAGCCTCCCTGGTGGGGGTCACCAGCAGCTCCTGCCCAGCCGACCTGACCCAGAAGCGTGAGCTTACAGGTACCTCCTCCCTGCCTCCCTGTGTCCATCCCCCACCTCCCCCTCCTCTCCCTCCCTCCCAGCTCCTCCCTGCTTCTCTCCCGGCCTCCAGACGCTGAGAGCCGGGCCCTGGCCAAGGAGCGGCAGAAGAAGGACAATCACAACCTAAGTGAGTCATCCCCCCCAGCCCCTTCCCCTGCCTCCCTCTGGCTCAGGCCTAGGTAGCCTTCCCTCCCCAAGGGAAGGGGTGGGAGAGGGGCTCCAGGGGACAGTCATGAAATCGCCAGCACCTCAGAGCGAATGAGTTTATCAGATGGTTTGCTTTTGGGCCTGGGACCTGGGGACTCCGGGGCAGTGGGGGTGTCCTAACCTGGGCGGCTTGGTCTGCTGGCAGCCCTCCCTCGCAGAGCCCCTTGGTGGTGCCCGGCTTGCGCCCATACCCCCATCCCAGAGAGATCCCACTCCTTTGGGCGCCCCTTACTTCCCAGAAGGCAAAGGCACCCTTCCTGGGACTGGGCCCTTCTCCCCAGGGGGGGCTCATGCCTCTAACCGCTCCCTCCTGCCTGTGTCGCCTTCAGTCGAAAGGAGACGGAGGTTCAACATTAACGACCGCATCAAGGAGTTGGGAATGCTGATCCCCAAGGCCAATGACCTGTGAGCGGGTTTCTGGGGGAGGGGGAGGGCTGGGCAGGGGCTGGAACAAACCGCCCCAAGCTGGTTGCCAGGGGGGAGGGCGGGACGAGAATCCCTGGATTGCTGCCTTCTAAGAGCTTCTCTATCGGCTGTTTGGGAAGAGGTCCCTCCTTCACTCCAATCAGGAAGCTGCAGGCAGAGGAGCAGATGTTCTGGAGGGAGGCAGGGCGGGGGGAGGGGGCGGGGGGGGGGATTCCTGGAGGAGGAACTACAGGGGAAAGTGTGTTGAGGACATTGAACCGGTGGGGAGGGGGCTTGGAGCAGGCGCACGAGCGTGGAGGACCTGTATGGGTGTGGGTGGCAGAAACGGAAGGCTGGGGAAGGAGGCAGTTCTGAATCCCTTGGTTCTATGGGATCAGGGAGGTGGGTGTGGCAGCGCGGTCCCTGGGAGGGTTGCTCCGTGGGTAGGGAGAGCAGCCTCGGCTCGGATAGGGGTTGGCTGGGTCTGAGAGGTTCCTGGCTAAGTTGGGGCAGGTGGCATCGGCTTCTGAAACCAAAGCGGGGTTTCATCACCCTCCCTCTCCGATCCCCCCTTCTCCGGAGTGCATGGCACACCTCTGGCTCTGTGCCCTGCAGGGATGTGCGCTGGAACAAGGGCACCATCCTCAAGGCCTCTGTGGATTACATCCGGAGGATGCAGAAGGACCTGCAGAAGTCCCGGGAGCTGGAGAACCACTCTCGGCGCCTGGAGATGACCAACAAGCAGCTCTGGCTGCGGATCCAGGTCTGGCCCCTGCACTTGGGCCTCTTGGGAAGCTCCGACTCCTGCCCCCTGCCCTGGCTCTTGGCCTCAGGGGCAGGGCGTACTGAAGTCATGGGAATGGTGCCGTGAGAAGGGAAGATGTATTAGTCAGGATGTTCTGGTTTGGTAACACACATCCCCAGCAACTTTAAGCAGCAGATAGCAGCTGGAGCTCTGTTCCTGGAGACCTCCATTCTGGGACCCAGGGAAATGGACAGCTACATCTACAGCTGGCCCTTAAAGCCATAGTTACTCTTCAGGTGGCACTCATCACACCTCTGCTTATAGTTAATTGATCAATACAAGTGCACGCCTGCACCTAACCTCAAGGGGGCAGCAAAGAGCAAGCCCACCCTGTAGGGAAGGCAGAGAGTTGAAACCATTTGGTGATAAGTGCTAAGGATCGCCAATGAGGCCAACTCAAGAACCAAGGCTTGGGAGTCACCTGGAGCCACAGGTTCTAGTCTAGTCCTGGCTAGAGGGCCTCTGTCCTCTTTGGACCTGCGGCTGGTCATCGATCTAAAGGGCGATTGGACGGAAGCTTTTAAACGTTCCTGTTTCTATTTCTCACAGTAGATAACTAAATTTGCATTACAATACAGCACACATAGCCACACTCAAAGTTTCATCAAAGAACCCTCTCCTTATTAAATGCAGGGCATTCTGGTAGTTTCTAGTCTAGTCTAGCCTAATCTAGTCCAGGCAAGTCTATTTCAATTCAGGGACCTGGAGGGAGAGCTGGTCAAGACTCACTAAGTGGTTTCAGAACCCACTAATGAGTTGTGACTTATAGTTTGGAAAAACACAGGGGAAGCTACCCTAGGCGGAGGCTGTGTGTGGTCTCGGATGCCACGGAAGAGGGGCAGGGGCTCAGGCCGGGGTCGGGGGCAGCCGGTGTCCATGGGTGTGTGCCCTTAGCCCTCTGTCTGCCCACCACACAGGAGCTGGAGATGCAGGCTCGAGTGCACGGCCTCCCCACCACCTCCCCGTCCGGCATGAACATGGCCGAGCTGGCCCAGCAGGTGGTCAAGCAGGAGCTGCCTGGCGAGGAGGGCCAAGGGGAGGCCCTGCTGCTGAGGGCCGAGGTCCCCGACCCCGAGTCACTGCCGACTCTGCCCCCCCAGGCCCCGCTGCCCCCGCCAGCCCAGCAGCCCCAGCCACCGTCCCCGTTCCACCACCTGGACTTGAGCCACAGCCTGAGCTTTGGGGGTGGGGGCGACGAAGGGCCCCCAGGCTACCCGGAGCCCATGGGGCAAGAGCACGGCTCCCTGTTCCCCAACCTGTCCAAGAAGGACCTGGACCTCATGCTCCTGGACAACTCACTGCTGCCGCTGGCCTCCGACCCCCTCTTCTCCACCATGTCCCCCGAGGCCTCCAAGGCCAGCAGCCGCCGAAGCAGCTTCAGCATGGAGGAGGGCGACGTGCTGTGACCCTGGGGATGGGCAGGCCTGGGGCTGGGAGGGCAGGGCCGCCTCCCTCCCCCCTTCAGGCTGCACTCGTGTGTGACGTAGCCACCTGCCCTGCCGCCCTCCCTTCGGCCTCTTGTTTGGACTTAGTGCCCGCTTGGCAGCCTGTGGGGTCGGGAGAAGCCCCTGCCCGACTCAGCACTCCCCGGGGCAGCCCTCCAACGGAGCTGGGCAGGAGGAGATCTTGAACCGGGCCCCCGGGGCTGTGCTGGAGGTGAGAATGGGTCCTGGAGAGTCCTGTCTTGCCACCCCGCCCATGAGGGACTCCTTGGAGCAGGGGGTTCCGGAAGTCCCTTCTCCGAAGCAGAGCCGGGGCCAGGGGGAGCCCAGGCCTGCTTTTCTGGGACTCAGAGGGCAACAAGCCCGTCCTCCAGCCTGGCCACGCCCCTCACACAGGGGGGGCACCCCCGCCCCCCTTTGGTGCTAACAGCTCTCCCCCTGGCGGCGTGAGGGTGGGGGCGGCCGGCAGAGGGTGCTGGGTTCAGGCTAGTGTGGGGTCTCTGCTGAAAGAGCAGCTTCCCTCCAGTCTCCCCACTTTGTGCCTTAGTAAACACTGTGCTTTGTACCCACGTGTCCTGTCTCTTTGGAGTGGGTTTGGGGCTGAGGGAGAACGGGAGGATTCTTTCTAGAGACCCGATGCGGGTGAGGGCAGGGGGTTACAGAGAGGGAGGAACAAGCCTGCCACCCAGTCCCCCCAGCACCCCAGCCCTGCCTAGGGCAAGCTAGCCTTCCTCGGGCTTGGTGCGGAAGAGAAGTTCCTCCTCGCAGCCACGAGATGGCGCTGCAGCCACGCTCGCCTCGCCTCCAGAGCCGCTTGGCAGGGTGACTGGGGAACTGGGTTGAGTCTACTGTTCTTCGCAGCGGTTTGGACACCCTTGGCCCAGGCTACCCCTGACTGGGTAGGGGGGCACGTATCTCCTGTCCCCCACGCCCACTGGTGGTGGCGACCTCTCGGATCCTCCCCCCTCCCCTCCTTCCGTCAGGGGCTCAGGCCCCTCTACTCGGTGATTTCGTGTCTCTAGCAGCTCCGGCTCCCTAGTAAGGAAGGGGTGTCCTCTGGGTTTGGGGAACCAGGACCCACGTGAACTGGTTTGGAAGGAGGCAGGCACGCAGGACCCTGGGTGGAGCCAAGGACAGGCTTCTACTGGCTCTGGCCAGTTCTTCCCTCGGCCTCAGTCCCACCGCAGAGCAGAGCAGCTCTCCGGGCCTCTGCTCCAGGGCCTGGTGCGTGGCCTCGCCCAGGAGGGGGACGTGGGTTTGGCGCAGCGAGGGGTGGAGCGGCAGCCTGACCTCCGGGTGTCCGGGAGGGAGAGAGGGTCCCTGGGGGCGTTGCCTAGTTCTCCCTCCTCTCCCCTGTGTCCTCAGGCAGCGATCAAAATGGGTTTCCCCTCCTGGGGCTGGGGAGGCTGAAGGGGCCCAATTAATAACAATTGGAAAATCCCAGGAGGAGAGCGGGGGGCAGCGTCCTCCGTGCAGAGCCGGAGATCAGGTCTGCGCTGAGGGATGAAGGCAGAGGGGCGGGAGGAAAGAGGCCAGGCTCATGCTGATGGCACTGGGCTGGGGACTCATCTCAAGGTCAGGTGGAGCCGTGGACGACCTTGTGGAGTGTGAGCCAGCCTGGGGAACTGGCACCTCCTTCCGGTTCGAGGCTCCACCCCATGCCGGGGACCTGCCCAGGCGCCGGGAGCACCCCCAGTCCTGCCTGGGACAAGCCCTGGGTCCCCGCTGAGGGCTGCCTGGTGGGTCCAGGTGTGGCTGTTTGGGCACCGAGGGGGTGGGGTCTGGGGACGCTGAAGGCCGCTGGTGAGTGAAGGAGAACCCCATTTGAGGATTCCTTCAGCGGAGTAAGCCTCCCATCAGCCCCTTAAGACCACCCTACCCGCACCATCCACCCGCCTGCCGGCTTCCTGGCCGCTGGGCTCCTCCTGGGAAGCAGGGTCTGGTGGCCGGAGGGTGTGGGTGAGGCTCCACCCACAGGAGGGCGCCCAAGGGCCAGGAGCTAACAGTTGTCAGCCAGGCTGAGGGGGGCCAGGGAGTGGGGCGGCAGGAGTCTGGGCTTCCTTGCACATTCCAAACGGTCTGCCTGGGGCCCTGCAGCGCCTCGGGCCTGGCGACGACAGGCGGAGGTGCCACCTCGCATTGCCACAGGCCGCCCGGGAAGTTCACGTCCGGACTGGCCTGCAGGAACGCCAGGTCCACGGAGAGAAGCCAGGCCAGCGGCTTCCTGCCCGTGGCTGTGAGCACCTCAGAGCAAGCAGGAGGGGTGCGCTCTTCACCCGCGCTTTCTGGGGGCCAGACAACACCTTCCCAGACGGAAGGTCCTCCGGGGGAGTTATTATTTATTTATATTTATTTTAAATATATCTTATTGGTTTTCCACAGAGAGGAAGGGAGAGGGATAGAGAGCTGGAAACGTCGATGAGAGAGAAACATCAACCAGCTGCCTCCTACATACCCCCTGCTGGGGATGTGCCCGCAACCAACGTACATGCCCTTGACCAGAATCGAACCTGGGACCTTTCAGTCTGCAGGCCGCCGCTCTATCCACTGAGCCACACCGGTTTCGGCAGGGGGAGTTATTTTTAAAAAGGGGTGGGTGAGTAGGTGGGGGTGCCAGCAGGCACGGGCCTGTCTGACCGCGCAGGACCCGAGGCCTGGAGAATTCACAGAGGTTTGAAGGGCAGGCATGGGCTGGGGCCTCGCTCCGGCCAGGCCAGGGGCACTGGCTCTCTGTTGCTTAGTGCCTACCTCCTCAGCATTCGGCGTCCTCCATGCTCAGAGTTTCACAGGTCCCATCGCCCACTGTTCCTTTAAATCAGATTCTTCCTTAGCTGGTTGGAGCCGTGGACTCGGATGAGAATCAGATACGCATTGTGAATCTTCTCCCCTCATCCCTCAAGCCTCCAAAAAAGGAACCCCAAATGAAGACTCCTGCCCCCTTTCCCTCCTGTGCCCCTCCAAGGCCCGTGGCATGTCAGCTGGAAGGACTAGAAAGAGCCCCATCCGTTCTCCTCCTGTTCCGCCCCCCAGACCCCACCTCTTAGGGTCCGGCCCCATCCCCCTCCCGGGCTCCTCCAGACTCATTTTTCCTGTGCTCTCTCCTTTCTGGGGGGGGGGGGCAGTGGAATTTATACAATATTTAAGCAGCCGGAGCCGGGTCCAGGAAGATATTATTAATGTAGAAGGGACGGGCTGCAAATGCTTTCGGACCTGGTTACAATTAGAGGGTGATTTTTCTAAAGGTCAATGAATTCAGATAATATCCACAGGGGGGAGAGAAATTTAATACCTTTTTAGTGAATTAATTAATTATAATATTATATCGGCTTGGGGTTCTTTTCCAGAGTGATTAAGGGAGCGATCCGTCTTCTGTGAGTCCGGGAGCGGCGCCTGCCGCCAGCAAGGACCCGGCTCGGGGCTCAGGGTGGGGGAGGGGGACCGGGGAGCAGGGGCGTCGGGCAGCCGGGGGTGGGGGGGCAGGGCTGGCAGGACTCAGTCTGGGGAGGGCAGGGGCAGTGATTGGCAGTGCCCTTTCCCCTCGGCTGGCGCCCGAGGCCGCCCTCCTGCTGCCTGTCCCTGAGCCTCAGCCTGGCTTCTGTGGGAGGCATGGGTTTCCAGCTCCTGCTTCACACTTGGGGAAACCGAGGCCCGCAGGTTTCAGGAACGTGGCCTGAGCGGGTGAGTTAGGACAGACGAGGGGCGGTGGAGCTGGCTGGAAATAACAAGAAGGCTTTTCCCCCTCCCGAACAGGACTTTCCAGGAATGTCTGCACTGGCCTGCGAAGGCCCCCCTGTGACACAGGCTCCCCAGGGGCGAGCCAGGCCAGTGGCTGCAAGGCCGAGCGAGGGGGCAGCTGAGATTCCCGTCCCTGGGAGGGGTGCCTCACCCACTTGGCCACGTGGTCCATCATGTGTTCCTTCAGCACAGGCTTGTGCCCCCTAAGACAGAAATAGCCCCTCTCGGACCCCGTCCCCCCAGCGAGGGCCTCCCCCCGCTGCTCCCTGACCCGGGCTGGGCTGCGCAGCCCTGTGGGTCCTTTCCACTCAGACAGGAGCCCTCCCTCCACCTGAGGGCACGGGGGCGCTGGGAGGAGGTGGGCATTCATTTCCCAACAAACCTGAGCGCCCAGCCTGAGGGGGTGGGGAGGGGGCCGCCCTGGCTGCAGGAGCCACAGGGCTGAGGGGCAGCAGCCCCAGGGCAGGTGGGTGAGGAGCCGGCAGGTGACAGCATTGAGGATTCCGAGAGGAGTTTTCAATGGGAGGTGGGGGAGGTGGTACAAAGCTGAGCTGTGAGGCCCGGGCTGAGTAGGAGCGGGAGGGGCACTCCAGGCCGGGCACAGAGTGAGGGCCTGAGGGATGTGGGCGCCCGTGGGCGGCAGGGCTGGTGGGCTGGCAGGGGGGTGGGGAGCTGGGCATGTTGCCTGGGTCTGGGTCCAGAGAGGCAGGGAGCAGCAAAGCCACATTTAATTAACCGCGGGCTCTGCCTCAGCTTGCTGGGCTCTCTGTGCCTCAGTTTCCCTTCCTGTAATTGGGGGTGGGGGTTCTTCAATATCTACCTCCCAGGGTGTCTAGGGATTGGAGGAAAAACTGAAGGAAGTGCCAGGCACAACATGTCACTCAAGATGTGGCCGCGGACGCCGTAGCTTCCTCAAGGGGGCGGTGGACTACGGACCTGCCCTGGCCGCACCTCAATTCCCTTTCCCTCCACGGGGGGTGCCGGCGCGTCCCCGGGGCAGGGGCAGGTCGGCATTTTTTCTCGGCTCCTCGCTCAGCCCCTCTCCCTGCTGGCCCCCGCCCCCACCCCCATCCCTCCCTGTGTGCGGCGGCCGGAGGGCCTCCCATTGTACTATCTTTGGGCCCTAAATTAAAATTGATGACATCTTGAAATGAGCAGTGAGGGTAATTTTGCTTCTGAGCCGGGATGCTAATGAGGCCCCTTAATGGTGCGAACGCCGGCTGACGGGTCGTGTGTCACGCAAGGCGGCGAGGGGGGTAATGGCCGCGGTAAGTGCCGGTAATTACACCCTGTCTCACTGTATTTTGGCAGGCCTGGTGGGAGAGCAGGGGCTCCGGCACCAACGGCAGGGGCAACCCCCCAACCCCCGCGGGCCTGACAGCCCGAGACGTCCCCTCGGCCCAGCCGGGCTCCTCAAATCCAGCCTCGCCGAGGATGAGGGGCCTGGGTCACAGCCCCCGCCCCCCACATGCAGTCACACACGGCCCTGTTACACCGTGTGCACCCCGACACCCCCACATCCTCACCCCCTCAGCCCGCTCCAGGCAGTTAGACACACTCCACACCCTGTGAAAGCGCAGCTTATATACACACCCTTAGGGCTCACACACGTACATGGGCACACAACACGCCCTCACATAGTCTGCCGGCGCCTCCTGGGCTCCAGCCTACCTCAACCCGCCCAGCTGCACTGGTCGACATGGCTGTTCTTGTTTTAGGACGCGGAAACGGAGCCTGGGGGGAGGAAGCCATTTGTCCCAAACCTTTGGGCTAGGCGGTGGCAGAGGCAAGGAGGGCGTTCAGATCTGTCTTACTTTGCAGTCTTTGCACCCCCTCCTCCCCTCCCCTGTGCACTTGCATACACACTGAGTGGCCAGATTATTATGATCTCTGAATGTATAATACACTCAGTGTATATCCTATAGAATAAAAGGCTAATATGCAACTTGACCCCTCGACCAGGAGATCGACCAGCAGGCAGGCCAGTCAACTGCCCATGTTCTTTCCCCCTGGCCAGGCTGGCCGGACCCCACCCTGCACGAATTCATGCACCGGCCTCTAATATATACACTGAGTGGCCAGATTATTATGTGATCAGAGATCATAATAATCTGGCCACTCCGTGTACATACCTCTCAATGTGCACACACGTGCAGGTCACACATAGCCTCTGTGCACGGCAACGACTCCTCTGCGCTGCTGACACCATGCGTGGTGGTCTTAACATGCACACACAGGTGCATACATATGCATACACACGTGGATCACACAGTGCTCCCACTCCGTGTACACACAGTGCGCTCATCACGTAGCCGCTCCAGGCTCCAAGCATCTCAATCTCTGAAGAAGGATAAATCGCCCGCTCCCCTCCCCTCGCTGGGATTTAACTGTTGGGGCAGAAGGACGGCCACACAAAGGAGTGTGATGTGCCCTCTGCACGCCCTGCAGGAATTCACACGGGATGCACGGACACCGTTCACGTGTGCACACACTCCGACCACGTGGTGTCTAAGCTCTCCGTGCATGCAACGGGCAGCCTTTAGACACATCTCTGCACACACACTATCTACATGCGATGAATGTATGCGTGCAGCCCTGGTGGAGAGCCCCAAGGGCACACGCCACTGAAACTGGAAACTCCACAAACCCGCCGGTACTTGTCATGTGTGTATCCTCCCACCCACAACACGAATTAGCCTATGATTACTGCAGAGGGTAAAAGTATGGGCTTGGGCCAAACCGGTTTGGCTCAGTGGATAGAAAGTCGGTCTGCGGACTGAAGGGTCCCAGGTTCGACTCTGGTCAAGGGCATGTGCATTGGTTGCGGGCACATCTATGGTTGCAGGCACATCTGACCTAATGGATGTTTCTCTCTCATCGATGTTTCTGGCTCTCTATCCCTCTCCCTTCCTCTCTGTGAAAAATGAATAAAATATATTTTAAAAGAAAAGAATAAAAGTATGGGCTTGGAATTTGCCTGCGTCCTTGGCCTGGGTCCATCGCTTTACTTGCTGTGTGACCTTGGGCAAGTTACTTAACCTCTCTGTGTCTCATTCCCCCCCCCCCCCCTCTGTAAAACAGGGGCAGTAACAGCGTACCTACTTCAGAGGGATGCTGGGAGGGTTAAATGAATTACTGATGCAAAGCACCTAGTGCCTGGCACATGGCAAACCTCCTATGAACATGGAGGCGAGGTGTATATCGACGACAAAGGACGCACATCAGAATACCAGTCCCGAGGAGCGGGCAGTGGGAGGTAGAAGAGGGAGTGGCCACTGAAGGCTCAGGTGGCCCAGGAGGGCTTCCTGGAGGAAGAGGGGTTTGGGCTAGGCCTTGAGGAAGACTGTAGCCCCTGATCAGGGAGCACCTACTCTGTGCTGGGCCCTGAGCTAACGCGGTGCATGCATGAACCCTGGGCCCTCTGTGACCCCCGGAGGCGGGCACTGTTCTGTCCGCACATGACAAGGAGAGAAAGGGCAGGGGCTTGGGAACTTGTCCAAGGACAGGAAGGGCACAGATAGGAGGAGATGAGGGCCCGGGAATTCCAGGTGGGGAAGCAGCATGTGTCAGAAATAGAGCAACAGATGGGGAAACAGCCCCAGAGGACTCTCCCTGATACACTGTAGCTGCTTCCAGATAATGAGAAGGGTGAGCATCTGGAGGGGCGTTCTGACCTAATTGCTGTGTCTTGCTGTGTCGCTTGCAGCGACACCAGGGACAGGGGTAGGGAGGGGTGCAGCACAGCCCACAGCACGCTGGCCCAGGCCGGGAGCCTGCCTCCCCCCTCCTCCCCGCACGAAGGCCCAGCTGGGGGAGGGGAGGGGCGTGCTGAGCCTCCTTCCCCGAGGACCAGCCTGGCTGTCTGGAAGAGGATGAGAGAGGACTCAGGGGGCAAGAGGTGTGGGAGGAGGTGGTGAGGGCGTGAGGGAACCTCTGCCCACCCACCCCGAAGCCAGCACGGCCGCACCCAGGCTGCTTCCCTGGGACCTGTCAGCAGGCAGTAGGCAGGTTGTCAGGGCGCCCACGGCTCTCCATAACACGCCCCAAAGTCCATGTCCATGAAGCCGCCCAGGGCATGACAAGCTGGCTGCTCACCGTCCTCAGAGAGAGCACAGAGTTTTCCTCAGTGTCTGCATGAGCTGTTCCTAGTTGTAATACATTTAATACATTATATATATTTTTTATTTTATTTTATTTTATTTTTTAAAATATATTTTATTGATTTTGTACAGAGAGGAAGGGAGAGAGATAGAGAGTTAGAAACATCGATGAGAGTCATCGATCAGCTGCCTCTTGCACACCCCCTACTGGGGATATGCCCACAACCAAGGTACATGCCCTTGACCGGAATCGAACCCGGGACCCTTCAATCCCCAAGCCGACGCTCTATCCATTGAGCCAAACTGGTCTCTGCTATATATCTATTTTAGAGAGAGGAAGGGAGAGGGATAAAGATAGAAACATCAGTGTGAGAGCAGAACATAGATCAGATGCCTCCTGCATCTGATGCCTCCAACACACCCCATACTGGGGATCGAGCCCACAACCCAGGCACATGCCCTGATTGGGAATCGAACAGCGGTGACTCCTGATTCATGGGCCAACATTCAACCGCTGAGCTGCACTGGCTGGGTTGCAGTACATTAAAAAAAAATTAAAAAAAAAAATATATATATTAGTTTTTATTTTTTACAGAGAGGAAGGGATAGGAATAGAGAGTTAGAAACATTGATGAGAAAGAAACATTGATCAACTGCCTCCTGCACACCTCCTACTGCTGATGTGCCTGCAACCAAGGTACATGCCCTTGACCGGAATTGAACCTGGGACCCCTCAGTCTGCAGGCCGACGCTCTATCCACTGAGTCAAACTGGCTTCGGCTGCAGTATATTTTTTGATACCCAGCCAACACAAGTGCCCCCTCCTCCACAAAGCACTGGTCCTCCTGTTCTGGAGGCTTCTCCACCCTGTTTTTCTCAAGTCCTCAGGCCAGTGGCAGAGCACGGTTAAGGGAATAGCCCCTCTGGTGGAGTAGCTCTTCGGCTCATGCCCATCCCTGACCCTCTGCAGGTCCTCCACCTCCCCTGCTCCCAATCTGCTCGCTTGTCTGCTCCCTGCACCCCACTCCGACCCCCGCCTTTACTCCAGACTCCTAGTCCTTTGCCCATGCCATGGCTCACACCGGTCCTTCTGCCTGAGCCCTCTCCTCATATCCCATTGTTCCCAACCCTGCCCACCAGAGACTCAGCTCAGAGCTTCCCCCTCCCCCCCGAGTAACCTGTGCCCCTTTTTTCATAAAGCCCTCTAGCCAACAGGGACGGAGCATGGCAGGGCAGGGGGGGGGCAGGTGAGGGCTTCTGAGGCCCCCAAATGTGGGTTAGCACCCCAACTCCTGTTTCTGGTGGTGGGGATATGGGGTAGTACTCCCCGCAAAGTCTTGTCTTTGTTTTTTCTTCTGTCAGGGGTGAGGGGGTAACCCCCACCACCACTCCCCCAGGCTAAGGGTTCCCCAGGATTGGCACGTACAGACCTGGCGGGTGTAGGCAGGGGAGGGGTGTCCATGTGGGATTACACCATTTATTGTCCAAATCGGGACCCTGAGGGTGGACGTGGGTTACACAGAGCAGCGGTGAGAAGGGCCTGTCTCGGAGAAGCAGGGCGAGTGGTCACAGATGGACGTGCCAGGCGCCGTACTGCCCTCCTCTGGCAGGAAGGGGGGCTCTGTGGGCCCAGGGCCAGGGGGCTTGCACCTGGGCCTGCTCAGCAGCAGCACACAGCGGGGGTGGGGCGTACAGAGGGCACCTGAGGCAGAGCCTCCGGAGGGGATATGGAAGGTGAAGCTGTTGGGAGTGGAGAGAAAACGAGGGGTGGGAAGAAGGGGTGGGGGACCCCAAATCTCAAGATGCGCTCCTGGAGGTCCCAACTAGCTCCATTACAGGAGATTGTAGCTACCGCCCTCGTAAAGGCCCAGCTAGGTGAGACAGGTCCCCTCTGGGCGCCTTCATGCCTGGCTCATCTGATCCAGCAGCCAGAAGGGGTGTGTGTGTGGGGGGGGGAGATGGAACTGTCTTTGTCCCCAATTCACAGCTCAGGCACAGCATGAGGAGGGCAGAGAGGGAACTGAACCCGGGAGGTGCGCTGTGATGCTGGGCAGACGGCAGCCGGGGACGGCAAACATCCTGATAGACCCACTGCCTCCTGGATGACCCACGCCAGGTCCCGGCCTTGAACATGGCAAGGAGGCAGCGGGCCCAGCAGGAAGCAGCTGGGCCTGGGTTTGAACGTGGCTCCGTCCTGGCCTGTGTCTTGCTCCCCCAGAGCTGGTCACGTCATCTGGAAACCCCTGTCCTGTGGTGTCCAGCTCCTAGACACGGAGCCGCCAGGCCATCGATCGGCACACGAGGGGGCGTGGCACGTGGAGCCCCCCTTCCTCCGGTCTCCAAGCAGGGCCAGCCCTGGGCTCCCCTCCCCGCCAGGAGGCCGCAACTCAAGACTCCAGAGCGTTACCAGGAGGGCTCGCTGCCTGACGCGCACAGAAGCCAACACTTTTGAGAAAAGAACAACCTTTCCCTGTGAGGCCGACTGGCCAGGAGGCAGGAGGTAGACTCAAAACTCCAGTCAGGGTTCGGGTCAAGATCTAAGGGGTTTTAGCCCTGGACCTTCCTGACGACGGACCCTCCCTTCAGAGAGAGTCCTGGCTCAGGTCCTGTCCTTGTCCTTTGCTTCCATGGGCTGGGGGGGGGTCGGGGGGGGGGGGGCAGTTACAGGTCCACAAGGCTCCCCATCGTGTGTATCCCAGGTTTGACCTTTGGCCCCGGTCAGGTTATTATAGAAGCAGACAGGATGGTTGGAGCTGGTCCAGAGGTTCACACATCCATCCTGGTGTGGGCGGGGTTTGGAAGGAGAGTTCCAGGGTTCTGAGTGAAGATGCTTAAACATGACGGACAGATGCTGCTGTTTAGGTTGTTGCCATGGGAGCGGACCTGACCCCGGGCCGCGGTGTGGACCATTCCGGAGGAACCCCAGGCTCAGGGTGGCTCAGCTGGCTGGGGTGGGGCTGGGCCTGCCCCGTCCCTCAGGTGTCTTAGCCGGTAGGTTCTAGAAAAGGGGCGGGGGGGGGGGGGGGAAGGCTGCCTCCTAATGAACAATCAGTGTCTGCTGCGCGGTGGTCATGTGGCTCTGTAATTAAGAAGCTGGTTAGTGCCGTGTAAATGAAGGTTTAATTAGTCCCCTCGTCAGAGAAGCCGGAAAGACCCTCTGCTTCTGCAGTGGGAGGCGGGGGTGGGGAGGTGATGTACCCCCTCCAGTGCCGGGTGGAGATTTGGGGACCCGCGAGGCTCACCCATCCCCAGGGCTTGCTCCTCCCAGTGATGACACCTCTGCCCAGCTCCCGTGGAAAGGGCCCTGAAGGCACTGCTCCCCATTCTCCACATCTGCTCTTGGGTAACTTCAGCTGCTCCCCCGTGAGGCCCAGAGAGGTTAGGTAACTCCCTCAAGGTCACACAGCCAGTGCGGTGGCAGATCTGGGACTTACCCTCAGGACAGACGGATTCCTGCTTATTTTTCTCTTCCCTCCCCCTATCTGGGCACCCCACTTCCTCTGTTACTCGGCCTGGTGGCAGGGTACAAACTGCACACACACACACAGGCTCCTGCGGACAGGAGGCATGCTGGACCTGTTCTAGATAGAAGGGGGGGGAGGGAGGCTGCCTGCTGCTCCCCAGACTCCCCAGCCCCGGCCCTGCCACTCTCCTCACGGAGGCCATCTCCTTTCCCGGCAGCTGCCTTTGCCGTCAGGCCCAGCGCTGTCCACGCATCAGGCTGGACAGGGCCCCTGCCCTGACCCCCCCCCACCCTGCTCACAAATGGGAACGGTGGTTGCCATGTAGTTTTATACAATGACAAAGGCCACTCGTTCTAAACGTGCAATGCGGTGTCTTAGTATATTTACAGCATGCATGTTCTAAAATCTCATCTAATGTCAGAACACGTCATCACCTAGTTCAGAACCCGGTACCCACTGGCAGTCACGTCCCATCCCACCCCCCCCTCCCCTCCCCTCGGCATCGCTCATCCACTGGTGTCTCTGCAGATACATCGGCTCCAGATGTTCCATGGAAATGGGATCACAGACTGGTCTTTTGTGACCAGCTTCTTTGCTTCAACAGGATCTTTTCTCCGCTCTGTTACTGCTCTAAATGATACTCCCCCCTCCCTGTTACTGCTCTAAATGATACTCCCTCCTCCCTGTTACTGCTCTAAATAACACTCCCTCCTCCCTGTTACTGCTCTAAATAATACTCCCTCCTCCCTGTTACTGCTCTAAGTAATACTCCCCCCTCCCTGTTACTGCTCTAAATAACACTCCCTCCTCCCTATTACTGCTCTAAATAATACTCCCCCCTCCCTGTTACTGCTCTAAATAACACTCCCTCCTCCCTATTACTGCTCTAAGTAATACTCCCTCCTCCCTGTTACTGCTCTAAATAATACTCCCTCCTCCCTGTTACTGCTCTAAATAACACTCCCTCCTCCCTGTTCCTGCTCTAAATAATACTCCCTCCTCCCTGTTACTGCTCTAAATAACACTCCCTCCTCCCTGTTACTGCTCTAAATGATACTCCCTCCTCCCTGTTCCTGCTCTAAATAACACTCCCTCCTCCCTGTTACTGCTCTAAATAACACTCCCTCCTCCCTGTTACTGCTCTAAATAACACTCCCTCCTCCCTGTTACTGCTCTAAATAACACTCCCTCCGCTCTGTTCCTGCTCTAAATAATACGGGAAGAGCATCATCGAACGTAAGACCTTCAAGCACCTGTTGGAGGAGTTCTTTAGGGCCTGTGCTTGGACGGAGACGTTCAGCAGCATCACTGTGGCTCAGAGCCACCATTTCACTGTAACAACCCTTCCCACGCCTTCCTTGGGAGCCAGGCCCTGGGCTGGACCCGGATACAAGGAGAGAATAAGACGGAGCCCTGCCCGCTGGGAGCCTGCAGTTTAGAGGGAGAGCCCCAGAGGGAAGAGGCCCTCGGAAAGCGAGGTGGGAGGGCGCGGGCTGCTGGGAGCCCGGGGGGCGGAGCCCGCCTCACTGCCGGTGGTGGAGTGATGGACAGGGGCCTCCGCCGGCTCCCAGGCCCGGCTCCCAGGAGCAGGAATAGCTGGAAGGCGTGAGGAGGGAAGGAAATGAAACAGAACCGAGATAATTGTTCCCGTTTGACAACTTTTTCTAATTAGGGACCAATTATGTCCTCAGGTACCTAATTGGGGTCCTAGCAGATTCTCTCATTTGCTAGGTAATTACTGGCCAGTGATTCTGCCAGGAAGAAACTGGGAGAAGAAATATGCTATCACAACATTTTGGTTTTCACAGGCTTGGGGGCTTTGTCCAGGGAAACAAGGTAGTGTTCTGAGCTCCCCCTTCTGCCTCTGACCTCCACACTCCCAGCCCCGCCCTGCCCCTGCCTGGTCCCCTGGTGTCCTCCCTGGTCCGTGTCTCCTTCCTGGCCCTGAGCGCCGGGAGCTGGCGGTCCAGCCGGACACCATCGGCCGACACCACAGGGGTGCGTGCGGGGTGCAGTTTTGCCTTAGTAGCGCCGGCCAGCGATGGACATAGAATTACTACGTGCCAGGTGAAAGATGAAATAGAGAGGGCCGGAAACCGGGATGCCAGGACACAGGCTTTATTGAAGAGAAGCACTGCCGGCTGCTTCCAGAGAGAGAGAGCGGAAGAGAGCGAGGGCCGGGGTACAAGCACCTTTAAGGGGAGGACAGGGGATGGGGCTTAGGGCACTCAGCACACGCTGATTGGTGGTTTCCTGGAAGGCCTATGATTAGGGACCTAGGGACTTAGGAATCGGGGGGCTCAGGGTATTTGGCAGGTGCTGATTGGTGGTTCAGAGCTCAGGAATGTCCGGCTGGCAGTGGAGTTTACGTCTGTCCATCAGTTGGAAGAAGGGAGGATCTATTATCAGGAAACTGTTCTAACACACACACACACACACACACACACACACACACACACACACACACGGAGTCATTCCATCCCCCCACGCAGTGATATAGATATCACCGTTGTCTATTTTACACGTGAGAAAACGAAGATACCAAGAGGTTATGTGACGTGGAGGAATTCCCTGCAAAGAAACCACCCAAGGCGCTCGGAGGTGGTATGCTGGAGGATGTCCACCTTGCGTTATTTATAACGTCCGACGCCAGGAAGGGCTGGAGCCCGGGCAGGGAGCCGGAGCGGCTGGCTCTCCAGGCCACGTGCGTGGGCACACGCCACACCATCCTGCACCCGGACCTCGTCCTTTTCTGTCGCAGCCTCGCTCTGTGACATCACTTCTTCTCCGTGTATTGCAATAGCTGTATCGAGGTGCCACTGACGTTTGTTGCCCACATTTACAGTAGACAGCCTGATAGGAAGGTTTGCTGAATTTCCACCCACAAAACGACCACTGCAATCAAGGCAGTGGACAGACCCATCCCCCCACAGGCTCCTCCTGGTCCCCCGTACGCCCTTCCTCGTGCTCCTCCCACCGCCTCCGGCCCCAGGCAGCCACAGACCTGCCTGCTGTCACGGCAGCTTAGCTGGCATTTCCTAGAATTTAGCTCCAATGGGATGGACCCTGGGCAGCCTTTTTCCCTCTGGCTCCTTGTAGTAGGCCTTGCTACTTTGAGATTCATCTATGTGTTGCATGCATCAGTATTCCATTCCTTTTCGCTGCTGAGTGATATTCTATTGTGTGGATGTACCACCATTTGTTTATCCCTTCCCCGTTGATCTTGGTGACATATCTGATTCATTGTATTACTTGGAAGTCCCGCTATTGTGAATGAAGCTGTTAAAAACATCTCTGAACTAGTCTTTCATTTCTCTTGAGTAAATACCTAGGAATGGAATGGTTGGGCCGTTTGGTGGGTGTATGTTGAGATACACAACTTAGCCATTCCTTTAAACTTTGTGAAAGAAGTGCCAAACTGTTCTCCAAAGTGGTTCTGTCACTTCATATTCCCAACAGCAGCATTTCAGAATACCAGCTCCCTCTCTGCCCCAGTAACATTGGGCATAGGGGCTATGCCCAATGGCCAGTATTTCCCTCTGGCCCTTCTAGCAGCTATGTAATGACAGCTCATTATAGGTTTAACTTTCATTCCTCCAAGGTCTGTGATGTTGAACGCCATTTCACACACTTCCTTCCCTCTTAATTTTTTCTTCGGCGAATCATCTGTTCAAATCTTTTGTCCATTTTTATTTGGTTGCTTGTCTTCTTTTTATTAAGTTTTGAGAGTCCCTTATATATTCTACATACAAGTCCTGTATCATATATGTGAATGCAAATGTTTTATACCAGTCTGTAGCTTATCTTTTCATTTTCTTTTTTTTTTTTTAAAGCTTTATCTATTTTTTATTTTTAATTAATCCTTACCCAAGGATATTTTTCCATTGATTTTTTAGAGAGAGTGAAAGGGGAAGAGAGAGACAGAGGGAACATCAATGTGAGAAACACTGGATGGCTGCTTCCTGCATGAACCCCGACCAGGGCCAGGAATCTGAAACCGAGGTACCCACCCTTGACCAGAATTTAAGCCAGGACCCTTCAGTCCATGGCCAACGCTCTATCCACTGGGTCAAACCCACCAAGGCTCTTTTCATTTCCTTAACAAATCTTTTGAAGAGCAGAAGATCTTAATTTTGATGAAGTTGAGTGTATCAATTTTTTTTTTTTTTTGTGGTTCATACGTTTTTGTTTGTCCTGTTGAAGAAATATTTACCAAACCCAGAGTCACAAAGAGTTATTTCTATGTTTTCTCGTAGAAGTATTATAGTTTTAAGTTTTACCTTTAGGCTTCTGATTCATTTTGAATAAATTTTTAAAATAGTGCAACTGTTTTACTTTTATTATTATTATTTTTTAACAGATGGATATTCAGTTGTTCCAGATCACTTATTGAAAGGTTAATTCTTAGCTCGGCGCCTTTTATTGAAAATAAATCTAGCGTATCTGTATGCACTATTTCTGGACTTCCCATTTTGTTCCATTCTCTATTTGTCTATCAGGTGTATCAATTTGCACATTATAAACCAGATAGTGTAAGTTCTCCAAACTGTTCTTTTGCAAAGTGATTTTGGCTATTGCAGCCTATTTATCTCTCTCTGTGAGTGTTAGAATCGGCCTTCCAGTTTCCACATAAAAGCCTGCTGGCATTTTGATTGGAATTGCATTGAATCTACAGATCAGTTTTGGGAGAGAATTAACATTTGAACAATATTGAGTTCTGATCCATGATCCAATACATCTTTCCATTTTTATTCTATTTCTCTCAACAACGTGTTTTAATACTGCAGTGTACCGAGTCTTATACATATTTTATCAGATTTATCATTAAGTATTTCATAGTTTTCAATGCTATTACAAATGTGTTTTTCTGGTCATTTTGGACTAACTGGAGGTTTGTCCATTGCATTGATTTTTCTTAAGAAATCAGCTTTTGATTTCATTCATTTTCTCTCCTTTCTGTTTCCTATTCCATTGATTTCTGCTCAGATCTTTATTATTTCCTTTCTCCTGCTTATTTTAGATTTCACTTGCCTTTCCTTTTCTAGTTTCTTTGGATGGAAGTTCTGATTCTTGATTTCAAATCTTTCTTTTTTTTTTTTCTTTTTAGTGGAATAAATTGCCCTCAAAGTACTGTGTTGGCTGCATGTTACAAATGTCAACATGCGTTTTTCTTTTCATTCAGTTCAAAACGTTTCCTGGCATGTGGTGGTGGTGAGGTGAAGCATGAACGGGCCTCCCTCCCTCTGGACCAGGGCGGGCTTTCAGGGGCATGCCCTCCCCTGCACTGCGCCTTCTGCCTTCCCAGCCACGCAGCTGCCGGCTCTGCCTGCCCGCTCTGCCTGCACAGTGACCTGTCAGCCCCGGCCGGATCTGGAGGGAGCAGCACCACCGCCTCCTGGACAGAGGGGTGAGGCTGGAGAATACACGGTAGGAACCTTCCCCAGGACGAGGGCTCCTTGTGGCACCCCCAGGAACGTGCAGACACAGGTGGGTAGGCTTCTGGCATGTCATGGTGGGCCTGGGATGTCCGCAGGCTGTCTGAGAATGCCCTCTCGTGGCCTTCGCCCCTCCTGAGGCACAGGATCTGATGGGCCATTGTGTCTGCCACGTGCCCATCTGTCCTCAGATTCATTCCTTGCCCTTCCTCTGTTGTGCTCTGCTCCGAGCCACAGGGACGAGGCCCCGCAGCCTGCATTTCTTGGGCTCCTGTACCGGCAGCCCTCCATCTGTGTTCACCCGTGGGGGCCGCTGGAGGGAGATGGCAGGGCAGAGGGAAAGGAGGGGCTGGGATGCTGGTGTCCCTTCCTCTTTGCCTTGGGCAGCCTCTGTGTCCTCGCTGTGGCTCCCGCTCCCCTAGACGGCCCTCTCCGGTGGGCACAGCTTCTGCTCAGCAGCCCCTGCCGTGGTTTTAGTTCCCGACACAGGGTCCTGGCTTCCGGCTCTGTAACACCGCCACCTCCTGTTTTCCCTCTGTCCCTTCCCGGGCTGCATATCTCTGGGTGTCTCACCATCCCTTTGGCTTCCCAGTTCACCTATTAAACCCATTTCCTGTAGTGACACCCCCCCCACCACACACACACACACTTGGGAATTCTCTGAATTTTCCCAATTGGTCCATCTGAGAGAGCCATCATTCAGGATGGAGTGGCTGCTTTGGCTAGTTTTAGGACAAGACCCCATGAGCTGCTGGCTTCTTCCATGGCTCAGCCACCCATACCCAGGCACGATCAAGTTCAGGCGTGTCATGCACTGTCCAGCTTCAAGGCTCAGCATTCGCACAGTCAGAGGGAACCGTGGCCCCTGAAGTCTGCCATGGGAAGCCCTTCGCCCGGCAGCAGGGTTGGCTTCACTCGCTGCTCTGGCCAGGTTGGACGGTAGCGTTTAGTAGGAAGAACCACGTGGGCCTCTCTCCTGGGGGAGATGGGCTGTGTCTTCAGCATCTGTTCTTGTTTTGTCTTCCCGCCAACCTCTCCCTGCCTCTTTGGAAACAATACACCTGCTCAGGGGAGCTGTCCCTTCTCCCTCTGTGTGGTCCCGATGAGCCTGTCAATGACCATGGTCCCCTCCCCAGCAGGAGTACTGAGGGCCCAGGCCTGGCCCATCGTGTGTCCAAAGCTCCTTGGCCAGTGACTCATTCAGATGCACATGGGATCCAAGAAGGCCACCAGAGTCCTGAGACTGATAAGCTTTGCACAGTCCCTTTCCCACTGGGGCCGCTGATGCCTCCGACTCCTCTCTGCCTTGCTCTCTCTCTCCCCCAACCCCCCCAGCATGGAGGAGGTCCGCTGCCACAGGGAACATGGAGGCCAGCCCACAGTAAGTCACAGAGCTGAGGCAGAGAGGCTCCTGGTGGCACCGGGTCCCCAGCTTCCCCCGGATGCCGAAAGCTTGCTTTAACTTGACCAAACCAGAGTGTTCCTTCCAGCTACGCAAGCCAATAAATTCCGTTCTCTACCCCTAGCGTGGTAGACACGGAGCTCTCTGAGTTCTTTGTCAGGAAAGTGAGACTTTGGGGTAAGCCCTCCATTCCTCTCACAGAGCAATGGATGCTAAGAAAAGGGAAGCGGATCAGTTGGTAGTTTTTCTCTCCTTTCCCCCAGTTTAATTGAGACGTGATTGACACGCATCATTGTATGCGGTTAAGGCACACGGCACGACGGCTTGACTTACGTCTGATGTGAAATAATCTCCACAATGGGTTCAGCTCACACCCGTCACCTCATTCAGACACAATAAAGGAGAAGAAGAAGACTCTTCTTGTGATGAGAACTCTCAGGGTCCACCCTCCTGACAGCTTTCCTGTACATCCTGAGCAGCAGTAGCGCTCATCACGCGGTATCTTACATCCCTAGCACTTAATTCATTTATCTGATAACCGGAAGTTTGTACCTTCAGACCACCTTCCTCCATCTCTCCTTCTTTCCACCCTCCTCTGGTAACCACGGTCTGACCGCTCGCTCTCTCTCTCTCTCTCTCTCTCTCTCTCTCTCTCTCTCTCTCTCTCTCGTTGACAGTATTACAAATGTGTCCCATTTTCTCCCTACTTCCCCCTCTCCAGCCAAACCCCATCTCCTTCTCTAGGCCTTCCCCATACTATTGTCTGTGTCCACAGGTGATGCATATATGCATATACAGGGGTGGGTGAAAGTAGGTTTGCAATTATAGTGCAAGTATTAATAAGTAGGAGAGTAATCTATCACTTGTGTTTTATGACAGCCGCGTGAACAGGTGTGACATGATCTCTCACTGTGGCTTTGACGTGCGTTTTCCTAGTGACCGGTGATGCTGAGCATCTTCTCATGTCCCTGTTGGCCTGTGTTATGTCTTCTCTGGAAGAATGTCCATTCCAGTCTTTTGCCCACGGTTCCTGTGGGTTGGAAATCTGGGCGTAGCTGAGCTGGGTGGGTCTGGCTCAGGGTCTCTTGTGAGGTTGTAGCCAAAATGTTGGCCAGAGCTATGGTCATCTGCAACCTTAATGAAACGGAAACATCCATGTCTCCCTCGCACGGCTAGCTGTGAGCCGGAGCCCAGAGGGCTGTCTGAGTGTCCTCACCCCTCCGGCAGCTGCCCTCCCTCAGAAAGAGTGAAATGAGACAGCAGGGTGGGAGCCCCGCCTGTTGGGACTTAGCCTTGGAGTCCACACACCTGGGGAGCTGGGGACCATGTTTCCATGAACCAGGCCCCATGCTTATTTCCCCTTCCCTCGGTTATGGTTAGACACAGGTATTTTCTGTGATCGCCAGGCCCAGTCAGGTGCTCTGCACTGTGTGTGCAGCATCAGGCCTGCTGTACAGGTGAGGAAGTGGACTTGGGAAGGGGATTCTCATTTTCAGGACGACCTCTCTGATGAGGCAGGTCTTCTGGTTTTAAAGGTTTTTTTATCCCCTCTTTTAAAAAAATATATTTTATTGAGTTCTTACAGAGAGGAAGAGAGAGGAATAGAGAATTAGAAACATCGATGAGAGAGACACACCCATCAGCTGCCTCCTGCATACTCCCTACTGGGGATGTGCCCGCAACCAAGGCACATGCCCTTGACCGGAATCGAACCCAGGACCCTTCAGTCCGCAGGCTGACGCTCTATCCCCTGAGCCAAACCGGTTTTGGCCCAGTCTTCTGGCTTTAGAACCTGAGTTGTCTCAGGTCCCCGTGCTGCTTCCTACAAAGCAGATGCCCCCTAAGCTGGGAGGTAGGTGCTCCCTCCAGTGGCTGTGACAGGGGCAGTCACCTCCTGTGACAGAGCTGCGGACGGCCTGCCTGTGACCGGTGGCGCTGTGTCTGCTCCACGTGCCTGCCTTTCGCACGGAGGGAGGTTTGGAGATGGTGGTACAGGCCGGGCGGCCGGGCGGCGCTGCTCCTCCAGGTTCTCGGAGCCCCGGCTCCTTCCAGCTCCGCGCGGCCAGGCCCAGTTCTCACGGCCCAGGGCGGCGGCTCCCATGCTCTCGGCAGCAAACGGGGAAAGAACAGGAAAGAGAGCACGGACTTGCCAGCCGCGAGGGAGCCAGCCTGGGAGTGGAGCCTCCGGCCCCAGCAGGCTTGCCGAGGACTGTGGCCATGGCCGGCATCCTGACGGCAGCCGGCCTCACCAGTGACCCTGAACCGGACCCGCCCGCTCAGCCACGGCCTCATTCCTGACTCACAGGGACGGTGACGGAGTCCACCTATTAGATTGTTCTGTTTTGTGATACAGTGACAGGTAACAGACACAGCACTCATTCATTAAACGCTGGTTTTCTTTCTGGCTCGACCTTCTCTCCCACCACGTGACCCTCATTTCCTGGATGTGCTGCCCATGAGGTCTTAGGCTGCACATGTGTGCTCCCCCGGGGAACAGACTCTGTGTGAGCCCAGGAGGGAGGGCCTCAGCGTGAGGCCAGCCTCACAGGCCTCCAGACCCTTTGTCCCCCTCAGGGCACATGCTGTCGCTCATGGTGATGGGAAAGAAAGCGCGACAAAGCAGGCATGGAGAGCGCTGCATCCCCCCAGCCAGGCTGCTGCCTGGACCTGGGAGCTCGGCAGGCAACATCATGGTCCCTGTGGGCCCCGGTTTCTTCTCATATAGAACACGGGGACAGGCCTGGGGAACCCCCTTGCTTCCTGCCTGTTCTGTCGAGTGAGTTGGAAACACATACATTCTTTCCTGGAAGCACAGCATTTGCACGTCAGTTCCCCATGTCCTAACCATACAGCTCAGGGCATTGCAGATGCTGAGCACGTTTATCCAAGCAGCGCCCAATGAAAGGCGGTCGGGTACCACACCTGGAGGTCCTGCAAGCCCCGCCCAGCCCTGCGGGAATGATGGGTAATTGCCTGACCACCAGCCCCCTCGCCGGGTTCTCCTGTCCTTGTAGTTGGTGTTTGGCTTTGCTTCTCAGCTCCGGGTTTGAGATTTGCCCACGTTGCTGTGTGTGGTTGCACACGGTGCATTCTCACTGCCAGGTACAATTCCATCCTGGGGACAATTCCATTCTGCCGTCACTGCACAGCTGGGTTTCCATTTGGGGGTTCTGAGTGATGCTGCTGTGGACATTCTCACCTGTGCCTTTTGGAGCATGCGTGCACACATGCCTGTTTGAAGGGTAACGAGCAGGGAATCTACAAATTCCCTACATGCTGTACATCTGTCCCATTTGTAGATTCTGCCACAGGAGCTGCATGAATGGACACCCCCAGCGGTGGTTACCAGGGTCCCTGGTGCCAACCCTGGAGGTTCTCAGAGGCTCCTTCCAGCTCCTCTCTGCCAGGCCCAGTTCTCACGGTCCAGGGCAGTGGGTGGGGGCAGAGGGACCACAGCTTGAACGCCACAGGTGGCTGAGGATCTGTCGTGACGTGGGCGGGTCCTGTCTACTTACAGGCAGCCAGACTTCACCCTGAGAGGGGGCACGCCGAGGGGTGGGTCAGAGGAGGGGTCAGCCTGCGGCCATGGGAAGCGATGGGAAGGGTCACCTCTTGCTTTCCCCTGAGCTAAGCAGGGGGAGCGGCGGAGGCTGAAACGTGCCTTCGCTCTGTGGATTGTCCCCACGTTCTCCTTACCCGGATGTGGAACTGCTTGGCTCCTGTGTCCGGTCCTGGTTGCAGAGTCCGAAGGGTGCCCTGGGGAGGAGATGGGGGAAGGTGGTGGCAGACCCTGGTGGCCTCCCCGCCAGCCAGCCCCTCTCACCCTTCCCAACAACAAGTCAAGCCGGGGCTGGCCGCAATCGCTGCCAGCCCCCGCTGGTGACGGGCCCGCTGGCCCGGGCCTCACCAGGAAGAGCTCCGCCAACCACTGTGGCATCTCCAACCCTTTCCCACCAGCAGCCAATCAGGCAGCAAGTGCGGAAGGTGGACACTCCCCTGGGAACAGCCCTCAGCCAGGCACAGAGGTTTGTGTATAAACACCTCAGCTCCCCAGAGGCACCCAGGACTGGGGGCCAGTTCCCTCAGTGGTACCCGATTGGCTGCCCTCCCGCCCAGTCTCACCCCCTCTCCCTGAGACTGTTTCCTGGATCCCATCCTGACAAACGCGTGTGTCCTCAGAGCCTTGTCTAAGGTCTGCCCGGAGCCCAGCCTAAGGCCCCCTGTGACCGGTCTGGACAAAGGTGTGAGCAGACCTGCCAGGAGCTCTGGAAATGGCTCCCCTCCCGCCTCCCCCTGGTAAAAGGAGCAGGAGGAGCCGAAACCGGTGTGGCTCAGGGGATAGAGTGTCGGCCTGCGGTCTGAAAGGTCCCAAGTTCGATTCTGGTCAACTATACCTTGGTTGCAGGCACATCCCCAGTAAGGGGTGTGCAGGAGGCAGCTGATTGATGTTTCAGTCTCATTGATGTTTCTAACTCTCTATCTCTCTCCCTTCCTCTCTGTAAAAAAATCAATAAAATATATTTTTTTAAAAAAGGAGGAGGAGGCCGAAGCCGGTTTGGCTCAGTGGTAGAGCGTCGGTCTATGGACTGAAAGGTCCCAGGTTTAATTCCGGTCAAGGGCATGTACCGTGGTTGTGGGCACATCCCCAGTGGGGGGTGTGCAAGAGGCAGCTGGTCGATGTTTCTCTCTCGATGTTTCTAGCTCTATCTCTCTCCCTTCCTTCCTCTCTGTAAAATATCAATAAAATATATATTTAAAAAAAAAAAAAAAAAAGGAGGAGGAGGAGAAGGCCGCTGTCTCACGGCCTTTTTGCTCTATGGCTGTGTGTGTGCCTGACGCCTGGGCTGCAGTCGCCACTTTGTGACCGGGATGGTGGGCGGGGCCCACATGCTGAGGATGACAGAGCAGAGGGATGGCACCTCTGACCCTCCCCTCTGCACTTCCTGTGAAGGAGGTGACACATGGCCTTACTGATTAAGCCACCTCTACCTTGGTTTTCTGCTGATTGCAGCCCAAAGCATCCATTCCTATCCAGGGCTTGTCCCGAGGTGTCGCTGTTGGAACACACATCCCCACACTGTCACCGAGAAGCTCCCCATCAGGGGCCCCGGAGAAGATGCCAGGGGTGGTTAGGGGCAGAGGGGCCACAGCTTGAATGCCACAGGTGGCTGAGGACCTGGTGCTGAGAGCCGGGTCCCAGAAGGGACAGGGACGTGTGGGCAGCCAGTCTCTGGGGTCCCAAGGACAGGGGGTGGAGAGGGCAAGAAGGCAAATCCCCCATTAATCTGGCCAGGGTGAGCGTTGTTATTGTTATTATTATGAAGTATCTCAAGGCTCATACTTCTCCTGGCCTGGCCGGGCCCCGTTAATGGCCCCATAAATCCCAGCCATAAAGAGTAATGGGGGGAGACAAATGAGATAATTAGGAATAAATCTCACCGAGGTGTCTATTCAGCAACGTCCCTGGAACTGGCCAATCTTCTGAGCCATTAGTCGGGCCCCTAATTAATGCCGAGCCTCCTGGTGTGGCTGTGCAGGTTCCGGCCTGGGAGGGCCCGGCTGCGGGCACAGGGCCCCCTCAGCCCTCTGCAGGCGACCTTGGGAGGAGCAGGGACACCTGCCCCAGCCTGCCTGCCTGCTCTGCTGTCTCCAGGGCTTAGGGATGCTTTGTCTGCATTGTCCTATCTGCTTCCTTGTCTCTTTGCCTCCTTTCTTCATCTCACTCCTTCTCCCGTCCACCTTCTATCTCTACTTCCCTCTCTTTTTGAAACATATATTTTTATTGAGAGAGAGAAGAAGGGAAAGGGGTAGAGAGATAGAGGGGTAGAGGGATCAATTGGCTGCCTCCTGCATGTCCCCTGCTGGGGTTCCAGCCCACAACCCTGGCATGTGCCCTGACAGGGAATTGAACCAGCGACCTCTTGGTTCCTGGATCAATGCTCAACCACTGAGCCACACTGGCCGGGCTAATTCTCTGACGTGGTGACTGGCCCAGGGATGAGCCTTAGCACCTTCCCTGGACCCCCTGGGCAGCCAATCTGAGAAATGCCAGGTAGGCCCAGCATATGACCTACCTCCCCTCCCCCCGGTCCCCATCACACACCCCTGTCTGCAGTATAAAGGGAGGAGGCTGTAACCCAGAGAGAGGCACCCCCAGAGGTGGCAGGGGTAGTACAGGGTCAGGGAGAGGAAGTAAAACCAGGTGAGAGTCAAGGAAAGTGAGGCAGGGCTTTCCCCTGGAGGAAGTGGAAGGGAGGGGATGGCAGGGTGGCAGGAGGCTGTAGCCATAGGTATCATCTGTGCTGTGTCTCCTTCATCCTCGGAAAGTCAAGAGGTGGGAAGGAGCATAAACACAGAGGTGACAGGGGGAGGCCTGTGACCTCTGTCTCCTTCGCTGCCCCTGTGTGGCCTGAGGTTCCTGTCCCTGCTTCTTCCTCCCCCGCTCCCTTTGTGCTGGGCCAGTCCGGAGAGCTCCACGCCACTCTGCCTTCCCACTGCCCAGCAAGTGTCCGGAGGGCCCCCAGGGAGCAGCCCTCAGGCCCCTGCTGCTGCCTCATCTCCCTGCGGGGTGGGAACTGGCGAAGGCCCAGGCATGGCCGGCTGCTAAGAGGGATCCCATCCCAGCAGCCTGGGCCAGGGGGCGGCAGGGCCGAAGTTGGCTTTGTCCAGCTCTGGGCAGGGGCATGGAGGATGCAGGACATGCTCCATCAGACAGAAGCTGATGCCGAGGGGCGGCTGACCAACCCTTTCCTCAGCAGCCGGCCCCCGGCTGAGCTACTGGCTCAGCGTGGGCAGCAGTTCTGGGGTTTGGCACACAAGGTCCCCCGTGCACACAGGCCGTCCGGGCCAGGAACAACTCAATTTGGCCTCACTACCTCCTCCGCCCACACGTGTTTTAGGTTAGGCACGAAGGGGGCCCCTCAAGAAGTCTCTTGGGCAAAAGGGGTGGATCTGCTGCTCCACGGATGAAGGAGAACCAGAGAGGCAGGCCCCCGCGGCCCCCGCCAGGTTCCCGGTCTCACTGCTGTGCCACGAGAACACGGAGGCCCAGAGCGTGCAGGGCCTTCCCCGGGGCCCACAGCAGAGCCCGGGCTGGACTGGCTGGTGGGAGAGCAGAGATGGAGTCAGCGGGGAAGGCCGGGGAGTGGAGGGGAAGGGGCTAGAGCGCAGGCTGGCCCTGGAAGGATGTCTCAGCAGCGTGGCGTGGGTGGGTGGCCTCTGAGACAAATGCCATCTGCTTCCCAGCAGCATGAGGGCTCCTGGGTGAGATGGGGTGTGGGGGAGGCAGGGCCTCCCGGGAAGACGGGGTGTGGGGGAGGCAGGGCAGCCTGGTGAGGGGAGTGAACACAGGGCTCAGCGGCACCATTCAGGCTGCCTGGGGCTGGCGGTGTTTGCAGGCGCTGAAACGTGAAGTGTGTGAGGGCATGTATATGTGTGTGCGCGGTGTGTGTGTGTGTGTGTGTGTGTGTGTGTGTGTGGTGTGTGACTTGTGGAATATATGTGAATAGTGACTGTAAGGGGAGTCTGTGTATATGTAAGTGAATGACTGTGTGTGAGTAAAAGACTATGTGAATATGTGTGAGTATGTAGAGAGAGGGAGAGAAGGAGAGACAGAAAGGGAGAGAGAGAGAGTTTGTGTGTATGTGAGAGAGATTTTGTGGAATGTATGTGAGTAGTGACTGTAAGGAGAATCCATGTATATGTAAGTAAATGACTGTGTGTGTGGGCGAAAGACTATGTGAATATGTGTGTGTATGTGTGTGAGAGTGAGTGTGTGTGTGTGTGTGTGTGTGTGTGTGTGTGAGCACGCCAGGGGGAGGCTGGCTAAATCCTGCCGGTCCTGCCCCCACCGCCCGACTCTCTGGTTTCAGCCCTGGCCCTAAAGAAAACAGCCTGGCGGGAGCCTGCAGCAGGAAATCACTATTTGGATTGCAGAGGCGCCTCTTCCTGCCCCACGGAGGGAGAGGGCCAGGGAGGGGGCCTTCCTGCCCACCTGGACCAGACCTCTGGTTGGTCTGTAGCACTCTCCTCTTTCCTCCCCCTCTCTCCCCACCCCCACACACCCCAACCCTCCCCTCCAACCTCCCAAGCTCCTCAGGCCCCAGCCTCAGGGAAGAAGGCCTGAGGCTGACCCTCCCACCATTGTCCGTCCTCAGGACAAAGAGCGGCAACAGCAGCAGAGGGGTGTATGTGTGTGAACAGACTGGCACACCCTCACCCAGGGCCACCGGGCAGCCTGGCGGTCACAATGGCACATGCCCGGAGCCCCGCCCTGCCACGTCCAGGAACGTCCTCACCTGAGCTCGCTGGTGCACAAGGAAACCCTGGTTTATCACGGGGGAGTCCGTGGTCGGGGCTGAGCTGGAGATGTCCCTGGATTGCAGCTCATCCCTCAGCGGAACTCCTGATAAGATTCCGAGACCAGTGGTTGAGAGATAAGAGCAGAACATGACCTTGTGTATAGGATTTTGTCATTTTTTTAAAAAGAAAGGGAAAAAAAAAAAAAGCAATACGTGCAAATGTGCAAATGCTCGTGTATGCACAGAGCAGATTTTGGGCCTTTGGACCTCGGGCAGGAAGTAACCAGGCACAAATGGAAATGAGCCACCGGAGACACAAACGCTGAGGGCGCAGAGGATGGGCTTCTGTCCTGCCTGCTGACCTGGGCAGGGAGGGCCCGTTCTGTGTGTCCTGAGTTTCCCAGTGGCCCCAGAGGTCAGGGAACCCGTGATCACGTGCCTGGGGGCGGCAGGGGGTGGGGATGGGTAGGGTGGGTGTGGGGAGTGGGGTGGCAGGAGAGATGTGGGGGTGGGTGAGACCCTCTCACCGCCTCACATTTCCTCCTGCTGCCACTGCGGCCCACTGCCAAGGCCAGGCTGCTGCCTCCTAGAACTTTCCTTAGATAAGGTGACCAGACATCCCGCTTCTGGCAGGACAGTACCGATTTTTAACAATTTGTCCCGCGTCCAGCGGCGTTTTAAAAAAGCCCCGATTTTTTTGAAAGACCACGAAACGTCTGGTCACCCTGTCCTTAGGAGAGGCGCCGGTTCATTGGGCCCTTTCTCCGAGCTCCCTCCGTCCCTCCAAACCACTGCCGACTTTGTTGGGGAAGCAGTGGCCATGAGGTTCCCCCAAGATCGCCACTTCCCAAGGCCTTCCTCAGCCGTGTCTTCTCCTCAAGGCAACCCAAGTCCGGCCACGAGGCACCCTCTCCCTCACTGGGCCCCTCTGGCATCCTCAAGTCCGGGATGGGGCGGGGAGGCTCAGTCCAGCCGGCCATCCCATGGTCAGCGCCCACTGCCCCAGGGGCACCTGCAGGGCTCAGGCCTGCCCCTGCCCTGGACACATGCCTGGGGGGCCCCTGCCAGTCCTGACAGTTTCTTTTTGGAGGTGACTGAACTGGGCCGGGACCCCCTCCCAAGCCTCCCAGTGCAGCCCAGGGCAGGCTCAGGCTGTGCTGGGCCCGGGGTCGCCCCTCCCCTGGACATGGCTCTGCCCCAAACATGGTGCCACCCTTCGAGATTAATCCAAACCTGTACACATCTGCCGTTAATTCCATGCAAGGTTAGCTCTTCCCTCTCTGGACCTCCCTCCCCTGTGGAGGGAACAGGGGATAACGGTGGGGAGTTGGTACCCACTTGGCCCTTCCCTTACTGAGAAGCAAGAGGAGGGAGGGAAGAAGAAAAGCCCCCCTCCCCACAAGCCTCATCCACCCGGCGCTTGGTAGTGGTGTGGGGAGGGGAGTGTTTGCTTTTCAGAGTCGTGGTCCATGGACGTTACTGAGGAGTCTGAGGAAATCGGAGATGACAAATACCTTTATTTACAGCGACACATGGCACAGACCCTCCCTCCATCCCCTCCCCCCTTCCAGTCTTTCCTATACCCTCCCCCTCCCGCCCGCCCCATCCGAGCCCAGCTCTGCGCGCTGGGGTCACTGTATGGGTCACCCCACCCCACCCCCACCCCCACCGCCCAGGAAAGGGGAGGGAGGGCTGGCTGAGGGCGGTGGGCGCCTCTTTTCACATTTTGCTGCGCTCTCAGCCTGGGCGCAGCGGGAGGCGGGCGCCGGGGGCAGGGAGGGGCAGAGGGGCGCACAGCCCGCCCCCTGCGCCCCTGCCCTCCCCCGACGTTCACAGTGTTCCGCGCCCCCGTCCCCAGCGGGTCCCCCCAAACCCCTCCGCCAGGTCCCCGGCCAGGAGGACGGACTGAGGTGGTCCCCGGAGCGCCCCCTCCTGGCCGGGCTGGGGCTCTGGGCGATCCCGGGCGGGGCAGGGAGGAGGGAGGGGGCCGGCAGCTTTGGGGACAGCCGGGCCGGTCAGGAGGAGAAGCAGAGCCCACAGCACTCCATGCAGATCTCCAGGCAGTCGGCGGACTCGCAGCAGGCGTCCAGGATGCCGCAGTCCAGGTCGCAGGGCAGGTCGCAGTCGGCGCACTCGCCGGAGCCGCAGCAGCAGCAGCAGAGGCACGAGTCCTCGGAGCTGCAGGAGCCGCACGTGGCGCAGTCCAGGACGATGTTGCACAGCGTCAGGAACTCGCAGAACAGGCAGGACAGGATGCAGTGCACGCAGCAGTCTGCGGGGGGCGCGGGGGAGCGGGTGTGGGCGAGGCCGGCGGGCCCTGCCACCCCTCACGGAGCCCTCAGTGCCCAGCAGCAGTTACGCTGGAGCGACCAGTAGCTCCGGGAAGTGGGGGCTGCGAGGAGCCTGCTTAGCCCAGGGGGACTGACGTACCCACACCCGCCCGGGGAAGCCAGTTAGTCGGAGTGAGGGGCCAGCCAGGCAGTCTGGATGCCCAGCACTTAACCCTCCTCGGTCACTTATTTAACGGGCACCATGGAATGACACACTGTAGGCACTGTTCTAAGTGCTGGGCATGAATTAAACTCTGTTTAAACGTGCACAACTCCAGGTCAAGAAACGGAGGCAGGGAAATCACTTCAAAACACAGCCAGAGCCCGGGCAGCGTGGCTCAGCGGTTGAGCAGCCACCTATGAACCAGGGGGTCACAGTTCCGGTTCGATTCCCGGTCAGGGCACATGTCCGGGTTGGGGCTTCATCCCCAGTGTGGGGCACACGGGAGGCAGCCAATTGATGATCTTCTCTAATCATTGATGTTCCTTCCCATTTCTATCTCCCTCTCCTTTCCTCTCTGAAATCAATAAAAATATAAACTATAGCCGAAACTGGTTTGGCTCAGTGGATAGAGCGTAGGCCTGCGGACTGAAAGGTCCCAGGTTGGATTCCCATCAAGGGCATGTACCTTGGTTGTGGGCACATCCCCAGTAGAGGGTGTGCAAGAGGCAGCTGGCCGATGATTTTCTCTCATCGATGTTTCTAACTCTCTATCCCTCTCTCTTCCTCTCTGTAAAAAAATCAATAAAATATATTTAAATATATATATATATATATATATATATATATATATATATATATATATATATAAAATATATAAAATATAAAATAGCCAGAATCCTCCCACACTGCTAATCTCTGCCAGGGCCAACTGCTTCTTCACTCCACCCCCCCATCCTGCCCCAGCCATCCACACCCCACACACCAGGGGCCCTTAAAAATTTGGGTGAGATTCTGTCCCTCTGTCTCTCCTGTGCTCAGAACTCTCCAGTGGCCTCACTGGGAGTAAAAGCTAAAAAGCTCAGAGTGGCCCCCATGGCTCCCTGTGACTGGGTTCACTCCCCCCCTCTGTCCCCTGGTCCCTGCTGTGGCCACACAGCCTGCTCCTCCTCACACAGGCACTACTCCCCCCACCACACACACACACCCTGGAATGCCCTGGCCCCAGATAAATGCTGGTGCTCATCCCCTCCCTCCTTCAGTGCCCAAATGCCACCCTCTTTCATAATGCAACCTGCCCGCCCCACCCCAGCACCCCCTTCCGGCACCCCACCCCCTTGCCCTGGCCTCCTTCACCTGGTAGGACTTGTCACTTTCCACCGCACTACCCACATTTCCTCTCACTACACTGGGAGCTCCAGCTTGTCTGTCCCCAGAACAGAGCTGGACACATGGCAGGTGCAGAGTAAATAAACGGGGAGTGCATTGATGCAGGAGCCGCTCTTGGGCACCCAGCTGGTAAGTGCTGGTGCTGGGACCTGAACCCAGGCAGGCTGGCTCTGGGGTCCACACTCTGAAGCGCTCAGTGTGCTGCCAGGATGCTGAGCTGGCACCTCTGCCAGGGGCCAGATCAAGGGGCAGAGTGTCCACGTCCCGAGCAGGTGAGCCCCTGGCACAGGCTGCTGGTCCTGTGGGGGTCTCACACTGCCATGGAGGGTCCGACTCCCCCAGCCCTTTCCTGGGAGGGGGGGCGGGGGAGTGGGGTCTGGTACAGCTGGAACCCCTGCAAGCTATCGGCAAGCTGAAGAGGGGCGTTCTCTTCCAATACAAATCTGATGAGGCCACCACCTTGCTGGAAACCCTCAGTGGCTTCCTATTGCTCTCCCGATAACTGATAACAGATAATCAAAGTCCACTGAGCATGGTTTACGAGGCATCCCCGCTTCCTGGCCCTGGCCCTGGCCTGGCCTGGCCTGGCCTGGAGTCTCACCTCCCACCATTCCTCACCTTGAACTTCATAACCTAGCACTTTAGCCATTTCTCACCTCTTTGCTAAACCCCCCTAACTAGATCCTCCTCAACCTTTAAGCCTTGCTCAGACTCCTCCAGAGCCTTCCTAGGGTCCCCTCCCTGACTTTCTGGGCTGGAATGGGGGGCCCCTGTGTTCCCATAATCCCCTGTGTGTGTGGCTTCCTCATTATTTATCACATCATAAGGTGACTCCCTGCTGTGTCTTTCTCATGAGAGCTTATGAGGCCGTGGACTGGGCACCCGGCACATAGCAGGTGCCTGGTTCACAGCAACGCCCACTACCCTTCAATGAATCAACGCCTCTTTCATACATTAGCTGGGCAGAGTCTGCTCTGCGAGGTGGGGAGGCTTATGAATACGCATGTGCAAATGTGTGCGCCGAGTCCTGTTTGCAGAGAACCAGGTCAGGGTCTCCCAACATGGACAGGAATCACTTAAAAAGTCTGGGGTAAAGGTCAAGCACCACTGAGCTACAGGCAGCTGGGGCTCGTGCGGAATTGATGCTGGGGGAGGGGAGAGGCCCAGCGTGGCGCTGCGGAGGGCCTTGGTGTTGCAAGCACAATGGCTGTGTATCTCGGTTCCTGACCTCCCACTGCACTGAGTAGCCCCTGTCGACCTCCCCAGTTCAGTGTCTCACGGTGCATCGTTCTGTTCTGCCAGGTGCTCTGTCTGCTCTCACTAAACAGATGGTCCACTCCTTGAGGAAAACTCCTTCTGGTTCCAGAAACGGGATGGCTTAAGCGGGATTAGGCCATCTGGCTCCGTTCCTGGTTACAGAAACTCTGGGAGAGCAGCGGTGGGAAGGCATTGGCCTTGAAAAAGGCACATTTGCCTCAGTTTATCCAACCGCCTTTGCAAAGCTTTCAGATTTGAGTCTTGCAGCAGACTCCCCGGAGGGCTTGTTACAGCCCCCCTGGCTCCTGCCCCACCCAGAGGTTCCGGTCCAGGGGGCCCGGCCTGGGGCCGAGACCGGTTCCCAGAAGCCCGGGGGAAGACCCTGCGCTGCTGGTCCCTGGGTCAGGCCTTGGAGAAGCTGGCTTGGAGGCCCCTCAGGGAGAGGTGGCACTCACCTTCCTGTGCCTGCAGAGGGATCTGGGAGGCGGCGGACTTGGTGCTGCCTTTGCTCTTCTTGCTGCCCTGGCTGGCGAGAGATGGGTGGGCCTGAAGCTTCCGGTGGGCCTTGGGGCCACCCAGGGTGCCGTTCCCCGCCCGCCTGGCGCTGCCCAGCTCCAAGGGGTGGCCGGAGCCATTCGCCAGTAGTGGGGTGCAGCCCAAGGGGTTCCCCTGTGGCTGGCCTGGAGAAATGACGAGAAAGGGGGGTGGAGTTGGGAACCAGGCTCCGTTCTGCTCCTGCCTGCTTTGTCCTCACAGACACCACAATTCACCCCCCAGGTTAGCGTCCTGCAGATGAAGAAACTGAGGCCCAGAGAGCAGAACTGACGTGCCCAGAGGCACACCAGGAAGTAGCACCGAGTGGAGCCTGGCTCCGGACTCGCAGGCCAGTGCTCATTCCAGAAGTCAGAGGTGCAAGAGGGGCTCAGAGTGCTGGACCCCACCTCTTCCCCCCTACATGAAACCCAGTCCCCCGACTTGGGGTCCTGGGATTTGGGCGGGAGAGGTGGCGGTGGGGGAGGGACCGGGACAGTGAGGCTGGGGTGGGAGGGCAGCAGTGAAGTAGTTAACCTTCGCTTTGGCCTCTGCCAAGCCCCCAGCTGTTTTTGCCCTTCGTGCGCTGGGTGAGTTATTAGAAACATCTGTTTGGAGACGGATGCCTGGTCTGGAATCCGGGGGCTCCTCACAGCAGCCCCTCTATCGCCTCTCCTCCACGCCCTGCCCTGTCGGCCTCTGCGGGGCGGCTGGCGGGAGTCTGCTGAGGGGCCCTTGGGGTCTGGGTGAGGAGGGAGAGAAGGGCGGAAGAGGGAGGCCAGCGGGGAGACCCCTGAGGCCTGGAACCCCCGGGTCCCCTTCGCAGGCTGAGGGACCAGACTCAAGCTGTATCAGTGAGGTGCAGGGAGCTGGCCCCAGAGAGCCCGCCAAACACCCAGGTCTTCCCTCACCCCCTCGAGCCTGCTCACCTGAAAGGCAGTTCTGTTCAGAAGCCATGAGGGCAGCCATGGCGGGGAGGGCGCTGAGAAGGGGCGCTATTGCTTGGAGCCCTCAGGGCGGGTCCTGGGCAGGACCCATGGGCCCGAGGCCTCTGTAAACATGGGGAACTCCCATCTCTCAGGTGCTGGGGCCTGGTCCCCCAACTCCCTCCAGGCCTGGCCTCTGTGTTTGAACTGTGGTAGGAGGAGATGGGGGAGGGGGCCTGGAAGTGGGGGAGGAGGCCGGGAGGCAGAGAAGGGAGACTACCTCAGTGCCTGGCGAAGGGCTGGGCCTTCTGGGAATGGCAGTAGTCACACCACTGAGCACTCACTGCTTGTCGGTGACTAGTTTAAGCCCGTGGCCTGCTAATTACTCACTTGCTGGGTCCTCTGGGTATTGCTACTGGGCTGTATCTTCCCAGATGAGGAAACTGAGTTCCAGAGAGGTACAGTAATTTGTCCAAGGCCCACAGCTCCTGTCAGAGGTGGAGCAGCCTAGAAGCTGGGAGCTGAAGCTCACAGGCCACAGGAAGGAGGGGACAGAGATTGGGAGACAAGGGGCTGGGGAACAGGCTGCTTCTAGCACAGCCATCACTATGCTCCTAACTAGTAGTTGGTATGTTCTGAGCTGTTACGGGTGCCAGGCACAGTGCTGAGAGCTTTATGGGTCGTGATGTCTTTGAATGTCAGGAGAGGTCAATTATTAGCCCCATTTCACAGATGGCAACATCGAGGCCCAGGAGGATAAAACTCGCCAAGAGTCCATGTCTAGGAGAGGGGAGGGGTGAGGGGATGGAGGTTGGGAGAAAAGAGCAGAGAGGTGGGGAGTCTGGCAGGATGGGAGACCGGGCTCTGAAGAGGCTCTGAGCTGGAAGCCGTCCACCCTGAGCCCTGAGGCATGGCTGGGGCCTGCATCTGGGTAAACAGGGGTAAGGGAAGTGGCCAGGCCTGAATCATCATCCCCCCACCACTTGGCCCCATGGGGGTGTCTGAGCTTGAATCCTTGGCCAGCCTCAGTGCCCCCTGCCCTGCTGCCTAAACATGGCACAGTGACCAGCAGGCGGGCATGTGTGGTAAGCTGAGGGCCCAGGGGGGTGTGGGCAGACACAGAGCTTGCCTGTGGCCATAGCAGTGGAGTGACCAGGGGACTGAGTCACAGAACAAACACTCAGACCCCGCAGACACAGGAGCGACTGTCCAACTCCCACTCAGACTGGCCACCGTGCTGACCTCTTTCCCCTAATTCTGCTGGGGGGCATGTTTGGAGGGGGCTGAGGGCAGTGCCCGAGCAGGATTTAGCAACCCTGACTTCCAGGGAGTCCAACTTCGCCCCAGATGCCCTGCCTGGCGTGCCAGCTCCCGGCTCAGCATGCCAGCTGGGTGGGCAGGCACAGGAAAGAGCACTGGGTCAGGAGACCTGAGTCCCCAGCGTCTGTCCAGGGTGAGTGGTTCTCTGCACCTCACTTTTCTGGTCTGTGAAATGGGCTTGACAATAGGCTGGACAGCACTTGGGATCATTCAGGGAAAGACAGTTGGAAAGTGCAACGGTGTCTGCAGATTTGGGCATCTTAGTAGTCATTACACAACCCCCTGCTTTTGAGGGTGAAGGTGGAGAATGCTCTTCCTCCCAGAACCTCCTCGGAGACCTCAATCTGAGCCTGGGAATGAAACTGAAGTTTGCTCCTTTCTGCCCAGACCGACTGGGGGCTTCCCTCCTTCCTTTTGGCCTGGACGCCCCGAAGGCTGGTGCTGTGCTGGGCTCTGGCTGCCTCTCCCTGGTCCCTGTGCCTCCTCTCAGAGCCCCAGGCTCTCTGTCCTGCACCACAAGGCTGGGGTCCTGACTTACTTTTCCGGTGCACACTCATTTTGAACTAATCTCACACTAATAAGTTTGTGCGTGGAGATCTTCCTAGACAGAAAGGACAGTGACCTCTCCGCTGCCCTCCCTCCGGGTCCCGGCCCTGTGCTAGGCGTTTCTGCCAGCCCACCTGGACGGCATTCCCCACTGGAACCCCTCCGTGTCGCCGCCCCGATTCCCCGGCCCCCTAGGACTCACGTGTCACAGCTTCCGTGGAGACGTGGAGGTCAGTGCTGTCCAGGGCCTGGGCGGCCCCAGGGCCATTGCCTTGAGGCATGGGGTGCGCCGCCTCCTCCAGGGAGCCCTCTTCTAGCACTGCCTCCACAGAGGGAGTGGGTCCTGTTCCTGCCTCCAGCCCAGGCGGGGGCGATGGGGTCTGGGCTGGGGGGAAAGCAGACGAGCGAGGTGTTTCTCGGTGCCCTTCTGTGTGCCCAGCCCGCTCCCCTCCCTGCAGCCCGATCGCTGGGAGCCCTCATTCCTGGTCTCTTTGTACAGTTACCCAGCCTTTCCCCCACCTGGCAACAGTGCCAGACTCCAAAATAGACTCCCAGACCACAGCGCGTGAGCCAGGGAGCGAGGGTGAGTGAGCATGTGCTCATGAGTGCCTGTGCATGTGTGTGCATGCGTGTATTGGTGGTGTCAGGAGAAGAAGGAGAGAACAGACAGGTGGTCGGCGATGGAGAGACAGGGACAGGCACCAGGAGTGATAGCGAGAGAGAAGGAATCCAAGGGACAGTGACAAGTGGAAGCTAAGATAGAGCATCAGAAGGCGGGGATTGGGCCCGGGAGGGGAGAGCCCCAGAAACCCAGTGACACACAAAGCCTGCTCCAGAAGGGAGACTGCAACAGAGCGAGAGTAGCGATGGAGAGAGAGATAAGACAGGGTCAGAGGCAGAGGCGAAGGAGAAGGGAGCGCGATACAGGCTGAGTGAGAGGGAGACAGACAGTGAGAAATTGGATCGGAGAGAGGAAGACAGCAAGAGAAAGAGTTAGAGGAAACCTGGGGTGAGGGGAAGGCTGGGGCCTGGATTGGAGGGGCAGGAGCGACAGGGAGAAGAGGCGGGCGGGCGGGCGGCAGCCACATGTAATTACAGTGACCAGCTCAGCCCTCTGCACAGTGGGCGGAAGGAAGGAAGGAGCCACCTTCAAACCCACAGCTCCCCGAGCGGGTTGCAGGAGGCAGGACTAAGCCCCTGGGCCCAGGGAAAAAAGTTAGGGGGATGGGCGGTGGAGGAGGGAGGCAGACAGGACCTTAGTTCCCACAGGGCGTGGGAAGGCCTGCGGGGAGGCAGGGCGTGGAAGGGTGAAGGCAGGGTCATGGGGCCAAGGAGCAGACTGGGCAATTACAGGGTGCAGGGTGCCGCCTGAGCCTCGGCGGACCTCAGGCTGTGCAGTGGGAAGACGGGGGCCTCAGGAGGGTGCCTCGCATGCCACACTGGGAACAGGGAAACATAGAAACAAGAGACTCGGAGGGGCACACACCAAAAGGGCACGGAGAGGAGAGGGACTCGGGGAGACAGAGGAGGATGGAGGGAAAGGGCGGTGAGACCCAGTAAAATATTCACAGCCATGTGGACACACATCACAGAGGCTGAGAGAGAGGCACCAGAGGGACACAGAGAGAAAATCTAGTCTTGGAAATAGAAACAAATCAACGATGAGGATCATTAGGCTTACATAGGGGGTACCTCTCTGAGCTGTCTCCAATGGAGTGGGGGGAAGGGAGGAGGGCAATAATGAAGGCTGGGCACTCAGGTTTGGGGAGAGGGGCGGGGGACACCTCGAGGGGAGAGAACACGCAGGGGCTCAGCTGCCTCCCTGGGCCCTGAGCATCCGTCTACTATGGCTCCTGACCTTGTTTCAAAGACCCTGGTCTCCCATGGCCAGGCCACAGGCCCCGGAGGCCCAGAGCGGAACACAGAGAGCAGCAGCCATGCTCACGCTCAGTCCTGCCACGGAAACACGGGCCCTGCCTGGAGCCAGGAGCCAGGGCCGGAGGCGTTAGGGGCCGGGGCACCAGCGACTTCTGGGGGACACCAGAGTCATGTGTTGGGAACCCCTCGTGGTGCCCAATCCTGCTCCACAGAGACAGGGTGGGTGCCTCCAGCCAGGGTCCACTCTTTGGGCTCGTGGGAACCCCATCACCCTGGATCAGGAGAGAGAGGTCAATGGCTTTTGGAAGGGCACAAAGCTGGGACAGGGTGGCAAAGGCGAGTGGAGGTGACACGAGGGAGGAGATGCTGCCTGGTCCATGGGCCTCTCCTGGCCCCGAACATGTCTGCAGCAGCTCAGACAAGGCTTTTGGGGCTGAGACCCCAGGTTGTGAAGGAAGGGAGGTCCTAATTCTCTGGAGAAGGAGGCCTGCCCCGCTCCAGCCTCTGGCCCTGAAGGGGGGGCGCTGACTCTCCCTGTGGTAAAAGGGAGAAGTCAAAGAGAAGTATCAGATCCAAGCGTGGTCTCCCCAGTTACCAGCTTGGGCAAGTTACCAGGACTTGGGTTCCCTTGTGTGTAACGGGGGTTCCTGAAGCGGATCTCTCAGGGGGTCAGAGAGTGGTGAGAGGCTCAGCAGTGTCCTGGCCTGAAGGGCCATCTGGAGCACTTCCACCCATTGACCCGCCCGCTGCCCTCCTCACACAAACCAGGAAAGAGAATCCAGTTCAGGCGTCTTGGCCTGGAAACTCAAAGGGACGACTCTCCTGGGGCAGCAGGGGCAGCGGAGCGGAGCAGCCGCTGCCCAAGGGAACATCGCTGAGGGTGGGAGAGGAAACTGCCGAGTGCCAGAGAGCGGGAAGCAGAATGAGAAGGAGTAGAAGTGGCGGGAAGACCTGAGCTGTGAGTCAGAGGGCCCGAGGTCTAGATGCTAGACCAAGACACAGCTCTCTCCATGGCACATGGGGCAAAAAGCCAGGCACGAGGCCCAAGTGCTCACCCATCAAGAGCTGGAAAGAGCCCTACCCAGTTTGGCTCAGCGGATAGAGTGTCGGCCTGCGGTCTGAAGGGTCCCAGGTTCCATTCCGGTTAAGGGTATGTACCTTGGTTGCGGGCACATCCCCAGTGGCGAGTGTGCAGGAGGCAGCTGATCGATGATCCTCTCTCTCATCGATGTTTCTAACTTTCTATCCCTCTCCCTTCCTCTATATATACAAAAGAGAAGGGGGGGGGGGGAGGAGATGGAAAGAGCCCAGTTTTCCTTGTGACTGTGGGACTCTGCTGTCCAGCCACCGAGGAGAGAACATCTCTGAGGAAGAACGCCCAAAGGATGTCCCCTAGAGGGTGGAAGTGCAGCGTGGGCTGGAGGCAGGGTGGCCAGACTGGCTTGTGGATGTGCAAGTCATGTTCTGCATAAAGGCACCGGCCAAGGGGGCGGGGGTGGTTGTGCCCGGCTTCCTGGAGATGCCATTGGCTCGACCAGCTGCACACCTGCTGCCTCTGAGCAAAGGGCCCCTCTTTTTAATGTGCACAGAGGGCCGCCGGTCCTGGGTGTCCCTGAGCAGCGGTCCCCCTCCACAAGCGGGAAATACAGAAAGGCAACAGCCTGACACACATTCATTCCTAACCCAGGATAAGGCGCTGGTCCACGCCCTGGGCTCTGGAAAGGACCGAGGAGAGGGTGGGGAATGTTTAAACCGATCAGCCCCAGAGGGGTAGGGAGAGAGACCCAGGCTCCGCAGGGTACCTGTGGGCTCCCTCTGCCTGCTGTCCACCACGGTAAGGGGCACCGGGGAAAAATGGGGGACTGCTTCCAGGCGGAGTGGATTCACCCCGAGGCTGGAGTGACCACAGGGCCCTTGTTCCGGAGCGGCCAGGCCAGATCCCGCACACCCGCCTTCTCCACAGGCGTGGTGGGCAGTGGGTCTGGGCTTCTCCCCAGTAAAGAAGAGGGGACCAGGATCTGCTGTGCTCAGAACTCCGGTCTCCCCTGGCCTGCTAGCCAAGGCCTCAATCTAGATCCTCAATAATCAATGGACAAGGATGGCATGTTCCAGGCACACTGACCTGGAACAGTGTGGCTCCAGGCCTTCTGAACCAGCCCCTCAGGCTTAGCGTGTTCCTGTCTCCCACTGCACCATCCAGCCCTTCCCTTCCTAACCCAGCTCAGCTTCACCTCTTCCTCCAGGGCCTCCCCTGAGCCCCAAGCCAGCTGTGCCTCCTCCGTCCCTCCTTGGAGTGGCCCACTTCTTGAGGACCTAGCACTCAGCACCCTTGCTGTTCACTATGACCTGGCAGGGGGGTCCTGGCCCCTCCACGCCCAGGGCAGCCTCCCTGGCTCTGGCTGGCGGTGGTGTCGCCAGCGGGGGGTGGGGGATCTGGCCTTGCTGCTCCAGAACATCTCTCACTACAGCGGGGACTCAGCAGGGTCTGTTGGGGAGGACGGAGCTCTGGAGCTTGGACTCGCCCAGGGCAGGGAAGGAGAGAGAAGGAGACGGTGAGGACTGGGGATGGCGACTGGCTCGAACCCCAAGAAGGCGAGCATGTGGACTCCCTTGATACACAGCTGTGACACCCTGGTCACCGTCCCAGGCCACCGGCTGAGGACCGAGAGGGCCTGAGCTGGCCAGTTAAGGCTGGGTTGGGTTGGTTTTATTTTAGGTCTGAAGGCTCCAATTCCCCAGGAAATTCAATTTAGAACCAAGAGCAGGAATGTGACGCCCCAGTGCTGGGCAGAAATCTGCTGTGGGTGAGGGAGCCAGGCTCTGGGGCTCTGAGGGGTGGGTGGGGAGAGGCCACTGGGGGCGCCAAGGGTGTGGGTGGGGGCTTGGCCACCTGCCCCAACCAGAGCTGCCCCAGGTTCCTTCACCCCAGGTTCCATCTGCCCCTGTGGAGGGTGGGGCTGGCTTGCTCCCTGGCCGTCCTGCCCGCAGGGCCCCGGGGGCAGCACCCTGGCCTGGTTGTGCTGTCAGGGCTCAGCGGGGAGCGTGGGGGATTCTGGTCTCGGATTCAGGCGTCTGTGGGGTTTTGGCTGCGTCTCCTGCGGTTTGGGCTTCCTGGGCAGCAGCCTCATGCTCCCAAGGCGGCAGAGCCAGGCCTCCTCCGGTTATGAAAGCCACATTGTCTGGCTCGGCCCAGCCTGGGGAGGGGGCTCGCTGGGGTGCTGGGGGCCTCAAGTTACAGCTCTGGCCTCCACCCTCCCAGGGGTCCCCCTGGCCTCTGCCCCCCCACCCCAGCACATGTAGCCCCACTTCTCCCTTCGGGGCTGAGAGTGTGGGTGGGTCGCACCGGGAGAGGATCTGGGAAAGAGGCGCTGAGAAAACAGATAAGCAGAGGAAGAAAGCAGGGAGTGGGAGGACAGGCCAGAAGGAGGCTGAGAAAGAGAGGAGGGGCGAGGGAAGCGGAGTGGGAGAGAGAAGGTTCCCAGCCCCCCAAAAGCCTCCCCGGCCCCTGGCTCCAGCTCGCTCCAGCCCTAAGGAGCCCAGTTCTTGGAGGAGCTTATTCCCAGAAGCCCCTGCTCCAGGGGCCCACCGAGAGGAGGGAATCTGAGGATTACAGGGAGCGCGTGCAGCAGACACATTAGTGTCATTCATGCGCTGGCCCCCGGCCAGATATCCCCTCACTGTCCTCGCTCTGTTCTAGGAGGCCCCCCACCTCCTCAGCCTGGGGGTGGGGTGGGGGCAGAGGGCCATGGCTCCCACTCGCAGACTGGGGAGGGGGACAGGCCCTCCGGCAGGCAGACAGGCTCCCCCCGGGCGGATGTGGAGACTGAGGCCAGAGGGGAAGGAACTTGTCCCCGGCCATGCCGGCCGGGATTGTGTCAGAGGTCCAGGACCAGACCATCATCACTCAAAGGGGGAGGAGAGTGGGGTGTGTGTGAGAGATAAAGAGGCAAATGAATTAGACTCACTAGGAGCTGGGATTAGAGTCATGCAATCTGGGCCTATGTGCCTGCACCCCAGCCCTATGCTCTGAACAGATCCCCAAAGTTCCCGACTTCTGACTCTGTTCCCCGACTTCTGACTCTGTTCCCCGGTGAGCCTCTGCTCCCATCTGTACAGGGAGGGGGGCTGAGAGCCCCAGCCCAGGGGGCTCCCGCCCTCAGGGGGTCCCAAACCTCCTGGGTAGGGAGGCTCCTGCAGGACCCCGGGGATGGTACAGACCCTGTGAGCTAGGAGAGGGGTGTGTGTGTGTGTGTGTGTGTGTGTGCAGGGCAGGATCAAAGGGGACTGGCCAGGCCCGGGTGGGGAGGAAGGCGAGTAAGACAGATGGCAAGAAGGGGAGGGGCTGGGTCCTGCGGCCGCTTTAGGCGAACAAAAGTTTTCGGGAAGCGCTGGGCTCCGGTGGGGCTGGGGGAAGGGAAGAAGAGGAGAAAGACTCAGACATCCCCACCTTCCCCTGAGGCCCCCATAAATATTTACACACTGGGCCGAAATGGCTGGGACACCAATCCCAGTCGGACAGACAGCCTGCAGTGTGTGTGCGTGTGTGTGCGTGTGTGTGTGTGTGTGTGTGTGAGAGAGAGAGTCTGGTTGGGAGTGAGGGGAGTTAAGCCAACTTGGCACGGCCCCGGCTGCGTTGGGGCCCTGCCCCCATCACCCCAGCGCTCCACTCGATTTGGATCCCGTCCCAGCTAGCCAGACCCCTCGCCTTCACTTCCACCAGGCTCCCCCAAACTGTCTCCTCCTGTCTCGGGGAGAAGGAGGGAGCATTAACCCCCCCACCCCGGAGCCACCCACCCCTCCCCGGCCCAGCCTCCTCTCCCCCTCCCACCCCCACATCGTACCTGGGCCGGGGGCTGCGCTGGGGGCTGCATGGGGAGCGTCGCAGCGAGGGGCGTGCTGGCCGCTCACCTGGGACATGGGCCCGGGACCTGAGGAAAACGGGGCTCAGCGGGTGGGGCGCCCTCGCCCCGCGCTGCGTGCGGGGAGGAGGGCTGGCAGAGGCGATCCGGCCGCCGGCGAGAGCCGCCTCCGTCCAGCTCGGCCACCGACGGACTTACTCGTGCAAACTGCGCGCTCCTCTCGCCTCCGGGATCACGGCGCCGGGCCTGCCATGCGCCCGCCCAGGCGCCCCCGCCGAGGGGCCCGCAGTCCCGGTGCCGCCCCGCGCCCCCTCCCCGCGCCCCCTCCCCGCCTCACTCGCGCCGCGCTCCCCTTTCGGCGCCAGCCCGCGCCGCGCGCCCCCTTCCTCCTTCCCCCCTCCTCCCCTCCCTCCGGCCCCCTCCCTCCCTCCTCCCCTGCTGGCCGCGCGCCTCCCTTCCTCCCGGCCCACCCTCTCCCCGCCCCCTGCTCGCAGTCCCGGCGCTCCCGGCCCACCCCCACCCCCACCGCCCCCGCCCCCACCGCCGCCGCCGCGTCCCTGCCCCCGCGCGGGGCTCGGCACTGCCTGGCCGGACGCGGCTGTCCACGGGGCGCCGCGGCCCGAGCCCCCACAGGAAGCGGGCTCCGCGCGTTTCCTCCGCGCTGGCAGAGGGGGGCCCCAGTCTCCCCAAATCTCCGCCCCCCTCCCCGATCCAGCGCCCCCAGGGGCTGCGCGCTCCCTTCCGCCTGTCCTAAACTCTGCAAAAGTTTGCGCCAAGTCCGGAGGAAAGAGAGAGAGAGAGAGAGAGAGAGAGAGAGAGAGAGAGAGAGAGAGAGAGAGAGAGAGAGAGAGAGAGCGAGCGCCACTTGGGGCTGATTGTCTGGCTGCTGGTGGCTTCCAGATCTCCTGGTCCCCGCGATGGGAATGGCAGGGTTCCTCGGGCACCCTCTGCGCACCCCCTCCGTCCCCCGGGGACCCTGAGCCGGGCGCCCAGGCCCCGCCAGAGGTTGTCCCCAGGGGTTGGTGGCGAGCTACCCTCGGTCCCCCGGCCTCTCTGAGCATCCTCACCTCCCACCCCGCCCGCGGCGCGTGGGAATCTGGGTCGGAAAACCAACGTGGAGGCCAAGAGCCCTTCTCCCGTGCAGCACTTCCTTCATTTCAGCTCCGGGCCGGAGTCCGGGGCCTCCCGGGCTGTGGGGACGCTGGGAAGGGGAGAGAAGGGGCCCTCCAGGCCGGGGCAGTGGGGCGCATCTGGAATTGTGTGCGGGGCGCTGCCTCGGGGCCGTGGGGCAGGAAGAAAGCTGCCGACGGCAGCCCCAGAGGGTTCAAGGACCCTCAGCGCGACCCTGGGACTCCATCCCCGGCCCCGTCCCCGACCCCGGGCGCGCGGCGAGGTGACAGCGTCTCGGCCAGGCGAACCGGCCGCCTCCGAGCCGCGTCCCGCGGCGCCGGGACTGGGACGGGGGCCCGGGAGGGACTGCCCCGGCCCGCGCGTCAGCTACTCACGGCGTCGGAGGTCTGCGCCGCGCCGTCTCGGCCGAGATCGCCGGGGCCCCGCGGCGCCCCCGCGCCCTCGCCCCCTGGGCCCGCGTCCCGCGAAGAGAGAGCCCCGCCGGCGACAGCCCGGAGCGGGGTCCCGGGCCGGGAGGAGGGGCCCAGCTCCCGGGGCCGGGCTGCCTGCTGCGGGGGCTTAGCCTGGCACCCGGGAGCCAGCCCAGATCGGATCCGGCTGCAGTCTGGGAGCCTTGGAGATGGGGCGGCCTCCCCCTTCCTGGCAAGGGCTGAGTCACCGGGACGCGCCCGCGCCCAGGCTTGGCCATTGCTGCATTCTTACCGGCTTAGGCTCACCTGGGCCCGGGGCAGGGCCTCACCCGCTTCCAAGAATGGGGTGCAGGATGAGGGGTGGGCATGGTCCCCAGGGCAGCAGCCCCTGCCATCTCTCTCTGCCCCCTCTCCGACCACAGACCCCAGAGCTACGCCAGCCCCCTTCTCAGTCTGGATCCAGGGACCCCGCACTCTGGATCAGCCCAGGGCCCCAGCCTCACCGTCTGAAGTCGCCTGCTGGACTCAGAGTCCTCTGAATCTGGCACAGGACACAGGAATATGTCTGGTTTGTTGGAAACGTGAAGTACGCTTTAAATTTAATCCCACATTGGTTACACAAGTGTGCTCAGTTTGTGAAAACCCAGCAAACTGAACATTTAAGCTACATGTGCTTTTTGTGTGTCAAGGTGACACTTGAATAACAAGTTTTTAAGCATGGTATTAGAGCGTTGGTGGGGGGTAGAGTGTTGGCCTGTGCAACAAAGGGTCGTGGGTTCGATTCCTGGTCAAGGCTGGGTTGCAGATTTGATTCCTGCCCCATAGGTACCTTCGGGAGGCAGTCAATAGATACATCTCTCTCACACCAATGTTTCTCTCTCTCTCTTTCTGTCTCTCCTCCTTTCTCCCTTTCCCCCTCCTTCCTTCCCTTCCACTCTCTCTAAAAATCGATGGAGAAAATATCCTCAGGTGAGGATTAACAACAACAAAACTCTGAAAATCCAACACTCCAGGACAGAGCAGCGTAGGGTGTGATGGCCAGGCAGTGGGTCTGCAGTTCAGATCCCACTTTTGGGAAAGTCCCTCACCTCTGGGAGCCTCAGGAGGCCTGAACACTGGGGCCCGCAATGTGGAACCCAATCATTTCATTGTTAACCGGGACCGGGACTGAGGTTCTGGATGAGTGAGGTAAATGGGGCACTCATCAGGGTGCAGAATTTAGGAGGGTGCCAGGGTACAGAGCATTGTGATCTAAAAGTAAAACACCTGCCAGTCAGCTGCCTATTTTTTTAAAAATATATTTTTATTGATTTTGTACAGAGAGAAGGGAGAGAGATAGAGAGTTAGAAACATTGATGAGAGAGAGTCATCAATCAGCTGCCTCTTGCACACTCCCTACTGGGGATATGCCGGCAACCAAGGTACATGCCCTTGACCGGAATTGAACCCGGGACTTTTCAGTCCCCAAGTTGACGCTCTATCCATTGAGCCAAATAGGTTTCGGTTCAGCTGCCTATTTTTATAAATAAAGTTTTATTGGAACCAGGGTCGAGATCAGGGTGAGCTGAGTGAGATAGGATCAAACAAGTTCAGGGTTAGATCCTGTTATTTAAAATGTTGGCATTTTGTTCATCATGGATTTTTAAAAATACGTACTTTATTCATTTTTTACAGAGTGGAAGGGAGAGGGACAGAGAGCTAGAAACATCGATGAGAGAGAAACATTGATCAGCTGCCTCCTACACACACGCACACACACCCACTGGAGATGTGCCCGTAACCAAGGTACATGCCCTTGACTGGAATGGAACCTGGGACCTTTCAGTCCACAGGTCGACACTATCCATTGAGCCTAACTGGCTAGGGTGACTTTTTTTTTTAATTTTGATTTTTAGGTATTGCAGTAAAATACAATGACTGACTTTTTTTGATGCCCCCTTAAGTTTTTCACCTGAGTGGATTGCTTCACTCACTCTAGGCCTTACACATCTCACCCTGAGTAACCTGAAGTTCCTGGCTAGGACCCCAGGGTAAATGAGCGGAGGTTGGAGTTTGCCCCCCACCATACACACACAGATCGAGGGGGCGAGGGGGGCTCTGTGCCCAGGTCTGGCCTAGCTTTCCTGGGGCCCATTGATCAGAGCAGAAGGCAATCCTTATAATGGCCTTCAGGCTGGGCTCTGTCTGTCTCTGCCTTTTCCTTCCTCCCTCATTTCCTTCCAGCCCTGCTGCTTCCGGAGTTTGTTTTTTCACTTTGCCTCAGTGGCTTGCCTCAGGGCCTTTGCACTGGCTCTTCCCTGCCCAGCATGTGCTTCCCCCAGATAGTCCTGTGGCCCTTCCTCCTTTCCTCCTTTCCTCTGTTTATGTCACCTCCTCAGAGAGCCATGCCAGACCCCTCACTCTGTCCCATCACACCACTGGATTATTCTTCAAAGGTCTCTTTCCACTTTTCCTATTTACCTGTTTTGTTTTGTTTTGAAATATATTTTATTGATTTTTTTACAGAGAGGAAAGGAGAGAGATAGAGAGCTAGAAACGTTGATGAGAGAGAAACATCGGGGATGTACTTGCAACCAATGTCCTTGACAGGAATCGAACCCGGGACCTTTCAGTCCTCAGACCGATGTTCTACCACTGAGCCAAACTGGTTTCAGCAAAAATATATTTTATTGATTTTTTTTACAGAGAGGAAGAGAGAGGGATAGAAAGAAACATTGATGAGATAGAATTATCAGTCAGCTGCCTCTTGCACCCCCCACCCCCCGAGGATGTATCTGCAACCAAGGCACATGCCCTTGACCAGAATGGAACCAGGACCCCTCAGTCCTCAGGCCGACGCTCTATCCACCGAGCCAAAGCGCTTTCGGCTATTTACCTGTTTATTGGTGGATTGGGAGCTCCAGGAGAGAAGGGACTTTGTCATCCCTGCTGGTGCATCCCCTAGAATCGTGTCTGCCAGGAAGAGTCCAATGAGTATTTCCAGTGTCACCTATGGGGAAACAGAGGCCGGAGAGGGGAAGGGGCGAGTGCATGTCACCACCCTACTGAATCCCGGGTTTCCAGACCACCACCCGGTGCTCTGGCCTTCCCCATCCCAGACCCCTCCAGGCACCAAGGTGAGCGTGAGCCTGCACGGTTCTCCCGTACAGTCCCTTCCACACAACGCGCTCAGCGGGCTGGCCCTGCTCCAGCCCCTGGCGTCCACCCTGCCCCGGCGTCTAGCAGGCATGTCCAGCTCTTCCTGGCTTCCTGTCTCTGGCACGGGGCCAGTCGGCTGGGCTGGGTTCTGCAGCTGGACCACAGCTGTGGTCTCCGCCTTGTCCTGGAGAATGTCCGACAGCAGGCTGTGGAGCAACTCCCTGCAGAGGGCTGTATAGAAGGGTATGTGTGTGTGTGTGTGTGTGTGTGTGTGTGTGTGTGTGTGTGTGTGTGTCTGAGTCTCTGTGTCTCTGTGTGTGTGTGTACGTGAGTGGGGGACTGCTGCTGGGTAGGAACTGAGAGCCTCCAACTCCCTCAGGACTCCCTCCCGGACAGGCAATAGAAGGAAAGACATGATGGGGTGAGGGGAGCTCTGAGCCCAGGCTTGAGCCTCTCCCTCTCTTCTCCTCCTGGAGATGGGGGAGACCTGGTGGTCGCCTTTGGTAACTGGAGTTGGTATGTTCTATATGCCAGCCCTTTGCTAGATATTTTTAGACGTGTTGCTTCCTTTAATGCCCACACAGTTATTATCCCCATTTTACAGATGAGGAAACTGAGACAAAGTGAGGTGAAGTGACTTGCCCGGGGCCACACAGCTAATAGTGGCTGCCCCGGGACTTGTCCCACACTTTCTGAGGCCAAGTGCCGTGTCCAATCCCCCACACAGCCTTCTGCAGGTACAGACAACTGTGCTGATCTTCCTTGTGTGCCCCCCACGCCACGCTGGCTGCCGAAGATGGAGGCATGGCCCTCTGTACCCCTCCTCTGCCTCCTTGGTAATGGGGGTACCAGGAGCTTGGCAGAGAACAGTGGAAAGAGTGGGGCCTGGTTTGGTGCCCTGGTGAGCCCATTTGCATCCTGGCTCAGTCCCTTCCACCTGGCTTTGTGATTCTGGGCAAACCATTTCAACACTCTTTGCTCAGTTCGTGTAAGCCTGGGAGGATGGTTCCCACCTCTCGGTTGGGGTTCAACTGAGTGAGAACCCGGTACAACACCAGGGGCATCTGGCCCAGCGCTTCCCTCCAGCCTGCTCACCCAGCAGCCAGCGAGCGTCAGAGCGTGTGTCTGTCACTGGGGACCTGACGTACAGACCCTTAGCCAGTGCCAGCTATGTGGCAGGCGCAGTCCACAGCCCTTATATGAATCAACAGTTTAATATTTACAATGTTAAAAACCCTTATTTCCCTGATTCCACAGAAGAGGAGGTAGAAGCACAGAGAGATCAAGCAACTTGCTCAATCTCCACAGCCCTCCACAGCTTCCCTGCAGCACCATCTTGCCTGGTGACCCTCCACCCCCAAGGATATCTCTTCTCATTCCTCACCGATATAAGTTAGTGAAATCTGAGTTATTGATCACATACATATTTTTTTTTGGGGGGGGGCACAATTCAACTCAAAGCACTCCCTGCTCCTCCCTCGCTGCAGCCTCTGCTAACCTCTAATCAACATCCTATTTCTGAATTTGCTTATTCTAGATATTCATGTCTGGAAGTGGAATACAGCATTTGTCCTTTTGTGTCTGGCTCATTTCACTCTGCATAATGTTTTCAAGGTTCGTACATGTTGTAGCATGAATTGGAACTTCATTCCTGTTTAGTCCTCACCTGGAGACATGTTTTTATTGATTTTAGAGATAGAGGAAGGGAGAGAGAGAGAGAAACATCCATCAGTTGCCCCCTGTACGTGACCTGACTAGGGGATCAACCCATCATACTCTGTTGTATGGGTCAACAACTGAGCCATACTGGCCAGGGCCAACTTCATTTCTTCTTCTTCTTCTTCTTCTTCTTCTTCTTCTTCTTCTTCTTCTTCTTCTTCTTCTTCTTCTTCTTTTTTTTTTTTTTAATATATTTTATTGATTTTTCACAGAGAGGAAGAGAGAGGGATAGAGATTTAGAAACATCGATGAGAGAGAGTCATCAACCAGCTGCCTCTTGCACACCCCCTACTGGGGATGTGCCTGCAACCAAGGTACATGCCCTTGACCGGAATCGAACCCGGGACCTTTCAGTCCGCAAGCCGATGCTCTACCACTGAGCCAAACCGGTGCCGGCCTTCATTTCTTTTTGTGGTGGAACTAGAGGCCTGGTGCACAGATTCATGCACTGGTGGGGTCCCTCAGCCTGACCTGCAGGGATTGGGCCAAAACTGGTTCTCCAACATCCCCCGAGGGGTCCCAATTGAGGGTCAGCTGGTCAACCAGTTGCTTAGGCTTTTATATATATACTAGAGGCCCAGTGCATGAAATTCATGTGGGGGCAGGGGGGTTCCCCCTCAGACTAGCCTACATCCTCTTCAATCCGGGACCCCTTGGGGAATGCCCTGGGATTGAGCTGAAAGAAGCAATTGGACATTCCCTCTCACAATCTGGGATTGCTGACTCCTAACTGCTCACCTGCCTGCCTGCCTGATTGCCCCTAACTGTCCCCCCTACCTGCCAGATCACTCTTAATTGGCTCTGCCTGCCAGACTGATCACCCCAAACTGCCCCCCTGCTGGTCTGGTTGATCCCAATTGCCCTCCTTGGCCTGGTTGCCCCAACTGCTCCCCAGCTGGCCTGGTCACTCCAACTGTCCCCCCTGCCGGCCTGGTTGCCCCCAACTGCACCACCCACTGGCCTCGTTGCTGCTAATTGCTCCCACTGCCAGCCTGGTCACCCCTCACTGCCCCCCTCCCAGCCTGGTTGCCCCACACAGCCTGCTGCTTAGCCATTTGGTCATCCCTCACTAATCCCCCTGCTGGTCTGGTCACCCCATGCAGCCTGCTGGTTAGTCATTTGGTTATCCTTCGCTAACCCCCCTGTCGGCCTGGTTGCCCCACACAGCCTCCTGTTTGGTTGTTACTGTGAGGGCATCATGACCAATTTGCATATTACCTTTTTATTAGTATAGATGCTAGAGGCTTGGTGCACAAATTCATGCATGGGTAGGGTCCCCCAGCCTGGCTGGCGATCAGGACCGATCTGGGCAGTCTCACCCAGTCCTGGCGGGGGGAGGGAATGTGGGAGGAACTAGAGGCCTAGTGTACAGATTCATGCACTGGTGGGGTCCCTCAGCCTGGCCTGCAGGGATTGGGCTGAAACCAGTTCTCTAACTAGTGGTTAGAGTATTGGCTGAGCACCAAAAGGTCACAGGTTTAATTTCTGGTCAGGGCACATACCTAGATTTCAGGTTCAACCCCCAGTTGGGGAGCATATGGGAGGCAACTGATCAATGTTCCTCTCTCACATCAATATTTCTCTCTCTCTAAAAAAAAGAAATCAATAAGAACATATCCTTGGGTGAGGATTTTTTAAAAATTGAACATCAATCCCAATATATGTCCATTTACTTATAAATTATATACCTGTGCTATTGTGTTAAAATATAATGTACGTAATAAATATACATCAATGTGAAAAATATGAAAAGGTGAGAAAAAGATAAATGTGAATGAATCCTATCCTGTATAATAAAGAGCTAATACACAAATGGTTGTCACGCCCTCGAATGCTTGCACCAGCTGGGCCCCGGGGACCTGAGGCCTCGCCCCCTGCCCTGCAGGGCTTGATGGGGGTGGGGGCCAGCTGGGTCTGGGTCTTGCACAATTTGAGGAGCACTCAGAGTGGGCGGAGACTTGACTCTGGGTCCCGGGGCGCACCCCAGACTCTGACAGGAAGGAGATTTTCATATACATTTTACTAGCTTTCTTTCGTCTCTGACACTTCTATTTAGAAAAAGGACAAATAAGCAGTATTAAAATATTTGCTCTAATTAATTCCCTTTTAATGTGCACAAATTTCATGCACCGGGGCCACTAGTATAAATAGGAGTTCATATAAATTGGTGTTTCTTTCTTAGCCCCCCATCGGGGGCAATGATGTACTGCTCTTCCCGGAGGAATATATACGACTAGAGGCCTGAAGCATGAAACTTGTGCAAGAGTAGGCCTTTGCAGCCGTGGTAGCTGCTTGGATCTCTCCCTTGCAGCCACGGCGGCTACGTGGATCCCGAGGCGAGTGTCTGTTTAATTAGCATATTACACTTTTATTATTATAGATGGACACACAGCTTTGCTTTAACCTACTGGTTATAGCCTTTCCTGGATCCCATATTTCTTTGACCATCTAATGGGAGAAATGATCACTTTCCCCAAAACCCTCTCTCGAAAAAAACATAGCTTTTCCAATTCAAGTTTGGGAGATTAATGGACTGCCAGGGAGCCTCATTTAATATTATTTGCCTTAATCTGAAATTCCAGGGGTGGAAGTTCAGGCATTTGCATGGAGTGGCATTTGGAGGTGGGGAGAGAATTTTATCCACCTCTGTGGCCCTGTTCTGAGTCTATAGGGGTGTGTGTGTGTGTGTGTGTGTTTTAAGTTTATGTTGGCATAACTAGCTGACTTTATTTGCTGAGTCTACAGGGTTTTTTCCTGTTGTTTGTTTTTTAATATATATTTTTATTGACTTCAGAAAGGAAGGGAGAGGGAGAAAGATAGAAACGTCACTGATGAGAGAGAATCATTGATTGGCTGCCTCCTGCATGCCCCTACTGGGGATGGAGCCCACAACCTGGCATGTGCCCTTGACTGGAATCGAACCTAGGACCCTTTACTCTGCAGTCTGATGCTCTATTCACGAAGCCAAACCAGCTAGGGCGAGTCTATAGGTTTTTGAGGACAATCCGACATTATGGAAGAGAATGAAGTTGGAAAGTACAGAGCATAGAATTGAGTTGGATATTCAGAAAATGCTTCTGAATTGCCAAGAGACTAAAACAGGACCGTGGGTGATGAAGATGAGAAGATGGTGGAATTAGGGAAGGATATTGGCGTGTGTGTGTGTGTGTGTGTGTGTCCTGGTCACTGAAGATGCCTGTGGATTCCTATTAGGATGACAGGTGCTCTGGCCCAAAGCAGTCACACTGATGGTTGGATGATGTTATTATAGATTCCCACTGAGGGGGAAAACCACTGGGAGCTGGGTTTGGAGTTTCCTTTCTGCTTTGGGTCTTGCAGTAATCAGAAGCGAAGTGGCTCTGGTCGGGTAGCTCAGTGGGTTAGTGCGTCGTCCTGAGGAGCCAAGGTCATGGGTTTGATCCCGGTCAGGGCGCATACAAGAACCAACCAATGAATGCATCACTCAGTGTAACAACAAATCAATGTTTCCCTCTCCTTTCCCCTCTCTAAAATTAAATAAGTTTCAGAAAAGGAAGCGAAGCGTTTTCACAATTATCACCTCCTTTAATACCATCTGTGTCAATTAGTATCCAATCAGGAAAACAGAAACTGTCCTCAGTGCTTGGAGTAGAATAGGTCTAACACAGGGAACTGGTTACACGTGTCTTGGGAGGGAGGAGGTGATGCTCAGAGGCGGGGCAGCTGCTGCCGTCCCTGAGCTGGGACCCACACGCCCACACTGGTAAGGAGTGGCTGGCACAGCTACCACTGAGGAACCCGCACACGCCCCCTCGCCCCCACCCCAGGCTGGAAAGGACCTGGCCCAGGGGCAGGGGCCCACTGCTGCCTCGGCTCAGAAGTCAGCTGCAGAAGTAGATAAAGCCCTTTGCTTCTTCCTCCCTCTTGCCTTCCCAGCTCTCATCAGCTCCTCCCATTGGCAGGACCGAACTGGAGTTTGGGAAATGTAGTTTTCAGGCTTCCAGCACCTGCTGAACACACAAGGGACGGAGGTGGCTGAGCCAGCAGGCAGAGGGCCAGCCTGCCACAGGAGCCACCGCAGAGCCCACGAGAAATAGTCAGTCACTGTTGAGCAGGGTATTTTCTGTCTCCTCTCGCCGGTAGACAGGGTGCTGTTTGTCCAGCACCAGGAGCCTGGACCTGAGTCAGCACTCAATAAAAATGTTCTCACTGACTGCCTTGTCCTCTTGCAAACAGAGTGTTCTCTACGTCTGACGCACAAAGAAACCAAGGACCAGAAAGCTCTGACTTGCCCAAAGGAGCCCAGCTGCCTGGGCATGCCCAGCTGGTAGCCTCAGGAAGGCTCTGGGCAAGGACAGGGCTGAGGAGGCAGCCACACGCCCCCTGCCACGCCTCCCGGTCTGGCTGCCCCAGAGAAGCCACGAGCGTGATGTGGATGGATGTCTCTTTCATGTCTCATCGCTCATGGAGCAGAGACCAAGAAGGGATGACTCAGCTGTGACCTTCGCAGGGCTGGTGACTTAGCTTTTTTTTTTAAACAGATTTTTTATTTATTTATTTTTTTTTTAAATATATTTTATTGATTTTATACAGAGAGGAAGGGAGAGAGATAGAGGGTTAGAAACATCGATGAGAGAGAGTCATCGATCAGCTGCCTCTTGCACACCCCCTACTGGGGATATGCCCGCAACCAAGGTACATGCCCTTGACCGGAATCGAACCTGGGACCCTTCAGTCCCCAAGCCGACGCTCTATCCATTGAGCCAAACCAGTCCCGGCTAAACAGATTTTTTAAAAAAATATTTTTTTTCTTGATTTCAGAGAGGAAGAGGGAGAAAGAAAAAAACATCAATGAGGAGAGAGAATCATTGATTGGCTGCCTCCTCCATGCTCCCTACTGGGGATAGAGCCCTTAACTGGAATCGAACCTGAGACCCTTCTATAGACTGATGCTCTACCCACTGAGCCAAACCGGCTAGGGCAGGGCCAGTAACTGTCTTCTGCCCAGGACATAGGGCATTCTAGTGGCTCTGCCAAAAGGCCGCGATGGAGGTCAGGTGGTCTAGGCGAGCGAGGCAGGGCTGGAAGAGATAGGAGGGAGGCCGCCCTCCCTCCTCTGTGCGCTGGGGTGGAGTTTCCCCCGCGGAGTCACTGCTATCCTTACGGTGACCATAATTCCCAAACCCACAATTGGTGCACATGGCTAGACACACATGGCTGTCCTCATGAGAAAAATGGGAGAGGGTTAGAAACAGGGTCTATTTCCAGGGATTCTCCACCTGGGCACGATTGGCATTGTGAGGGCCGGATAATTATTTGTTTGGGGGCTTTCCTGAGCTTTGTAGGATGCCAGTAGCATCCCCCCAGTTGGGACAATCAAAAATGTCTCCAGACATTGCTGAGTATCCCCTGGGTGGGCGAGTGGGGGAGGCAGAAGCCTCCTGTTTGAAAAGCACTGATCCAGCCACAAAATGCGGAATGTCTCTTTACACAAACCAGGGACCAGGAGACCAGGAGGCGGTGCCCAGTCTGGCAGAAAGTACAGTCCTTACCCCTCAAGGGAGAGAGTCACCACCGGCCCCTGGTCTGAGGGAGGAGGCGGGTCCTGCCCTGGAGGCATTGGGACTGCCCTGGAGAAGATAAAAGCATGTTGGTGAAGAACATGGACTTCCCGCCAGGATCCTGGGTTCAAGTCCTGCCTCCACTGTTTCTAGAACAAGCTCTTGTCTGTCAAACAGGGAGAACGAGAGCACCTATCTTGTAGAGTTTTATTAAATTGCTTATTCTTATTATTCTTATTTATTTTTAAAATACATTTTATTGATTTTTTACAGAGAAGAAGGGAAAGGGATAGAGAGTTAGAAACATCAACGAGAGAGAAACATTGATCATCTGCCTCCTGCACACCCTCCACTGGGGATGTGCCCATAACCAAGGCACATACTCTTGACCGGAATCAAACCTGGGACATTTCAGTCCGCAGGCCGACGCTCTATCCACTGAGCCAAGCCAGTTTCGGCAAAATTGCTTATTATTTTATTTATTTTTATAATAGACTTTATTTCTTAGAAAGCTTTTGGATTTACAGAAAAATTGACAAGATAGGACAGGTTTCCCATATATGTCACAGCTAGTCTTCCCTATCATTAACATTTGTTGTAATCAGTGAACCAATATGGATCCATTGTTACTAACTAAAGCCCACAGTTTACCCAGATTTCTTTCGTTTTTACCTGTTTGTTTTCTGTGCCAGAATCTTATTCAGGATAGCACGTTACATTTAGTTCATGTCCCCTTAGTCTCCTCTCTCCCCCCTCCCCTGCCTTCCCTCTCCCTCCCCCCTTTCATCCTCACCAGGGGATATTTTTCCCATTGCTTTTCAGAGAGAGTGAGGGGGGGAGAAACATCAGTGGGAGAGAGACACATCGACTGGTTGCCTCCTGCATGTGCCCCAACCGGGGGTGGGGGGTGGGGTGGGTGGGAGGAGGAGTGAACTCACAGCCCAGGTATGTGCCTTTGACTGGAAATTGAACCGCAATCTTTCCGTGCTCAGGCCGGTGCTCTAACCACTGAACACACTGGCCAGAGCTTCTTAGTCTCCTCTCAATGACCTTGGCAGTCCTGAGGAGTACCGGTCAGGTCTATGGTAGGATGCCCCTTTGTTGGAATGTGTCTGATGTTTTCCTCAGGCTTGGGCCGGGGTTATGGATTTTTAGAAGGAGGGTCCTGGGGTCACGTGCCCTTCACAGCACTTCCTGTCACTAGTACATCCGATCGACATGAGTTATGACTGTCGATGTTGACCTTGACCACCTGGCGGCCTTTGCCAGGCTTCTCGAGTGTGAACTTACCCCTGGTTCTGACTGTGCTCTTCGGAAGGAGTGGACCGCGTGTGGGTTTTGTGAAGACTGGATCTGTGAGAGACGTCACGTCCTTCACCAGGCCCGGCACGGGTCCGCCTCCCTCCACTGATGGTCCGCTGTGATGATGATGATGGGGAGACTCTGCAGGGACACTGGCAGTCCCCCACGGGAGACTTACCTGGGCAGGCAGGATGACCATGCCACCCCAGTGGTGCCCGGCACCTCACAGCTGTTACCTGCCCTGGCAAGTGGCTCCGTGCAGAGGTGATCGAGGGTGTGGCCCCAGAGAGTGAAGGTCACTGAGGACCGTCCAGGTGGGCCATCTGATCACGCACGTCCTTACAGGTGGGGGAACTTTCCTGGCTGCAGGCACAGGGAGAAGGTGCAACATGGCGGCAGGAGAAGGTCAGGGAGATGGCAGCTTTGAAGAGGGCGGGAGGGGCCATGGGTTCCGGGAAGGCCCAGCCCTGCCGGCACCTTGAGTTTAGCCCCGTGAGACCCTGTTGGACAGTGACGTGCAGAACTGTGATCTCATACATTTGCGTTGTTTAAAGTTGCTGGTGGTACTGAGGGGTCCCAGGTTCGATTCCGGTCAAGGGCATGTACATTGGTTGTGGGCACATCCCCAGTAGGGGGTGTGCAGGAGGCAGCTGGTCGATGTTTCTCTCTCATCGATGTTTCTAGTTCTCTATCCCTTCTCCCTTCCTCTCTGCAAAAAAAAAAAAAAAATAAAATAAAATAAAATAAAAAAAAAATTAAAGTTGCTGGTGGTGCCCTACCTGGTTTGGCTCAGTGGATAAAGCATTGGCCTGTGGATTGAAGGGTCCCCGGTTCAATTCTAGTCAAGGGCACATGTCCGGGTTTCATGCTTGATCCCCAGCAGGGGACATGCAGGAGGCAGCCGGTCAATGGTTCTCTCTCATTATTGATGTTTCTAATGTTTCTATCTCTCTCCTTCCTTCCTCTCTGAAATCAATTATATATATATATTATATATATATATATATATATATATATATATATATATATATATATAATAAAGTTGCTGGTGGTGTGATTTTACAGCAGCCATGGGAAACTAATACATGTACCAGGGCTGGGTGGAAATATAGTCCTCAAGCAGAAATGACTGTTTACTAACTGAGGATGGGGGCTTACCAGGGTGGGTTTAGTCCAAGGGGGGAGGGGGCTTTTTTCTGCCAAGGGTCATTCCAGGGCCATACAAAAATCATCAACTTAGAAATGAGCCTGCTCTATTTGGTCAAACATTTAATTGACTCCCCCCTGATGCCTGAGCAGGGCCAGACCGAATGAGTCTCATGGCCTGTACGCCTGGGCCAGAAGCTCCTCACTCCTGATGCACACCACGGGAGCAGTGAATGAGCTTCGTTCCTTTTGTCACTCAGCAGACACGGACAGAGCCCCAGGGGCTGCCAGCTCTGTGCTCGGGAAACCAAGGGGACTGGGCGGCTCTCAGAGGGAGGGCAGAGGCCCTGCAGGTTAGGGGTCCAACACAGGTCTCACAGGGCTAACCTCGAGGTGCTGGCAGGGCTGGGCCTTTCTGGAACCCATGGCCCCTCCCGCCCTCTTCAGAGCTGCCATCTCCCTGGCCTTCTGCTGCCATGCTGCACTTCCTCCCTGTGCCTTCAACCAGGGAAGTTTCTCCACATGTAAGGACGTGCGTGATCAGATGGGCCCGCCTGGATGGTCCAGAGTCACCTTCTCATCTCGGGGCCATCCCCGCCATCCCATCCAGAGCAGGCGCGGATGCGCGGAAGCTGCACTTTCTCCCTGCAAACACAGGGGAGGCAGGCCCAGCCTGGCTCGTGGGGAGCCTTCCTCAGGAGGAGGGGAGAGGGAGCCCTCAGTGAAGGAGAAGGAGAACTGGTTGGAGAGCTGGCAGGGGAGCCCAGAGGGTAGAATCCAGCTCATCATTCACAGGCATGGGGCTGGGAGGACACACCCATGCCCGCTCACAGCCTGCACTCTTGCTTTTCACACTCTCTGCTCGTCCTGCAGAGAGGAGGCTCCTATGAAGGCTCATGCACATCCCAACCATACACCTCAGCTCTGCCCACGCTCTCCACCTGCTAACACTGCTCAGGCCAGCCCTCAGGCCCAGGGTGCTCACACCACTCATGCTTCAGCCTCAAGTGCACACACCGAAGAAAAATCCTGCAGGCGCTGAAAGGGGGCCTACGCTGCTTGGGCAAAGGATGCCCAAGTACTGGGTCCCTGGAGCTTGCTCTAGAGACAGGCTACGTGCTCCGGGAGGGTGCATTTCTTTGAGTGCCTGGTTCTGTCAGGGACGCTGCTTGTCCAGGTCTGAAGCCCATTTTGGATAGAATCATCGAGGCCCCAACGAGAGGGTTCATCCAACGGGAGGGACTTCGGGGAGAGCAGGGACTGAGAAGCGGCCCTGGGTGTAGACGGTGGCCCCGCTGTGGGGGGGCAGGGTGTGAGCGGGGCAGGGTGTGGAGAGGGTGAGCATGAGGTGAGCGGCGGGAGGCACCGAGCACAGAGCCCTCTTTCAAGAAATTTGGCAGGAGAGGGAAATGGAGCCGAGGGGAGGCGCTGCAGGGGGAGGCAGGGGAGAGGGAGGGCCGTGTTTGTTTGTGTTTAGAAGGCAGTAGACAGAAATATGTCTTCGTCTGAGAGAAAGGAGTCTGAGAAAGAGAGAGAAGCTGGAAAATCAGGGGAAGAAAAGAATGAAGAGAAAATATGATATCCCCCCCCTCCCCCCTCCCCCCTCCCCCCACACACACACAAAAAGGAACTCTTTCTGCCTCACCAGCCAGGGGATATGACAGCTTTAGAAAAAAGGAGACTCCTTCCCTATGCAAAGGTGGGGAGAGGCTCAGGGAGGCCGGGTTGGGTGGCCTTGATGTGTTCTTTTTGAGCATTTACTGACCACCACACACTTACTGTGTGCCGGCCACTGGTCGTGCTAAGGGTGGTAAATCTTAGGCGTTTCTCATAGCACGCCTTAGGGTTAATGCATTATTGTCCCCTCTGAGTGACAGCAAGGAAAACAGAGGCACAGAGGGGATTAGCAGAGGGGATGGCCCAGAAGAACACGCCTGGTTAGTACCCCTCGTAGACATAGGCACAGCTCCCCCCCCCCCCCCCCACTCCTGCCCCGGCCTGGGCTCTGCATTTCAGAAGACTCAGAATGACACAGCCACACAAAAGTACATTTATTAACAAAGCAAGACTTTAGTTTCTCTCCACAGTCAAGTAACAGCGACTAGATTTACTCTGCTGCCTTCAGAAGCCAGGACTCCAGACGACATATACGAAACAATGATTTCCAGGCTTTGGACAAAGGCAGCTCTCGACTATGATCCTCTTTCAAAAAGGGAAACAAATGAGGTGAGCCCTGTAATTACCCCGCTCCCTGCCGGAGGCGGATTCCAGGCTCAGAGCAGGGAGGGAGGAGCCTAGCTGAGCTTGGATGTCTCCTTGATTGAGAAGACAGATTTGGGGTTCAAGAGGCCAAGGTGCTAGAATTCGCAGGGCAGAGTTCCAGGGCGGGGGAGCCGCACATACATCCAGAGATCTGCAGAAGCGTCTCCCCGCGCCTTTGGCCGGGCCCTGATTTGCACACACATGAAAGGGAGGCGAGCCTGTGAAGCAGAGCAGCGCCTGAAGCTCACACAGGCCTGGGATTAGCGTGCGTTCCCAGCGGGCAGAGTGGAAAGACCTCCTAATACACGGGGTATTGGGGACAGTCCCCAGAAGGCCACTGCCTTAGGAGAGGTCTGAATTAACCGTAGACTGACAGCTACTCTGCGTCTGCTCTGGAAAATCTTTAAAGCAAGCCTCAAAAATACATTTCACTCCAAGTATTTTAACTATGTGTCAGAACAAAGTCCAACACTACTTAAAGGAATGCAACCAACTCCAGCACCAAACAATGGAAAATTCACAGCGTCTAGTCTTCCGTCACACTACAGACCAATGTCCCTCATGAACATAGAGGCAAAAATTAGAAATGGGATCTTAGCAAATCAAGCCCAGCAATTCTACCTAAGAAAGAGGGAATATGCTAAGTGACTGCCCTGCCCTCAAAGATGGCAGCTCCCAGTCCCCTCATTCCCACCAGGGTGGCAGGTGTGCAGCAAGGCTGGACTGGCCACCAGAACAGCCTAGTCACCCCATGCACCTGCTTCCAGAGTCCCCCCGTTCTCTCAGCCCCCCCAGCTGCCCAGGGCCACCCTAGGCTCAGGTAACCAGGGCCAGCCAAGGCTTATGCTGCTGGGTGTGGCAGCAGCAGAGATGTCATGGAATGTCGCATTCTCCTGATTGCTGGGTCGCCTCCTGCCCCTGAGGGCTCCTGGACTGTGAGAGGGGTCAGGCTGGGTTGAGGGACCCCCCCTCCAGTGCACGAATTTTCATGCACCGGACCTCTAGTATATAATAAGGATAATACAACCTGACCAGTGGGTTTTTTGTTTTTGTTGTTTTTTTCCTGAGAAATGTAAAGTTGATTTTGTGTTTGAAAACCAATCAATTTAATTTGCCATGTGGAAAAACTTTTAAAAAAGAAAAACCATATAACGATTTCAACATGTATTCCTAACAAAAACTTTCACAAAACTAGAAACAGAAGGAAGGTTCCTCAATGTGATGAAAAACATCTAAAAATAAATGAACAGCCCTGGCCGATTGCTCAATGATTAGTACGTTGGCCCACGGACCAAAGAGTTTAGGATTCAATTCCCGGTCAAGGACACATACCTTGGTTGCAGGTTCCCCAACCCCAGTAGGGGTGCATGCAGGAGGCAATCAATCAATGTGTCTCTCTCACATTGATGTTTCTCTCTATCTCTCCCGTCCCATCTACTCTTTCTAAAAAATCAATGGGAAAAATATCATTGAGGTGAGGATTAACAACAAAAACAGAAACAGACCTGGAAATGAATAGATGAAGAAATTAACAGAGGGCATTGAAAGGTAATATAAATGTACTCCATTTGCTATATATATATATATATATATATATATATATATATATATATATATATATATATATTTTTTTTTTTTAATATATTTTATTTACTTTTACAGAGAGGAAGGACAAGGGATAGAGAGTTAGAAACATCGATGAAAGAGAAGCATCGATCAGCTGCCTCCTGCACACCCCTCACTGGGGATGTTCCCGCAACCAAGGTACATGCCCTTGACTGGAATTGAACCAGGGACCCTTCAGTCCGCAGGCTGACACTCCATCCACTGAGTCAAACTGGTTAGGGCCATTTGCCTCATATATTTAAGAAACACATGAACATTATGAGGAAAAAAATAGAATTTATAAAAAAATTCAAATGTGATTTCCAAAAGTGGAAACTATAACATCTCAAATAAAAAATACATGGGATGTTATTAAGAGCAAATAAAATAATATAAAAGAAATGATCAGGGAATTTGAAGATATAACAATAAAAACCACCCAAAATGAAGCCCAGCCCTAGCTGGCTTGGCTCAGTGGATAGAGCATTGGCCTTCAGACTGAAGGGTCCCAGGTTCAATTCCAGTTAAGGACACATGCCCAGGTTGCGGGCTTGCTCCCTAGTAGCGGGCAGCCGATCAGTAATTCTCTCTCATCATTGATGTTTCTATCTCTCTCTCCCTCTCCCTTCCTCTCTGAAATCAATAAAGATATATTTAAAAAAAAAAAAAAAGACAAAATAAAACAAACAAAATGAAGCCCAGACAGAAAATAAGATGAGGGATAATAAATAGAACATTAGTGATATTTGAGATAATATCAAGCAATCTAACTAACACAAAAGTAATCGGAGACTCGGTTTGAGGTAGGGGGGAAAAAATTAAGTTGAAGAAATAATGGTAAAAATTTTTCCAAATTTAATGAAAACTAAAAAACAACAGACTCAGGTTAAATAAACCCAGGCATCAGAAGCATAATGAAAACCACGTGAAATTACATTATAATCAAATTGTTGAAAACCAATAATAAAGGGAAAATTGTATAAGCAGCCAGAGGAAAAAGGACACATCTTATATAGAGGAACAAACAAATAAACAACAACAAAAAAAGTGACAACATATTTCTCATGAGAAACTATGCAAGCCATCGAACAATGGAGAGGGGAAAGTACTAAGAGGAAATGAAGGAAACATTCAATAGGGGAAAAATTCAGTTTTTGCTGGAAATATCTTACAGAAAATGAAAACAACCTAGAGGCTTCTTCAGACAGAAAAACTGGGATCTAGAATAGAAAAAATAAATATGAAAAGATGTAGGCAGCAGAAACACTTATGCTATCTGATTTCAAGACTTACTATAAAATGAGTGTGCTATTCATGTATAGACAAACAACCAATTGATATTTATCAGTTATAATTTGTATTTTTACCTCTTAAAATTTTAAAATAACATTGAGTATTTAAAAAAAGAAAATGTAAATGAATTTAAATTTTAATTATTTTTTACTTTACCTTAAAAATGCATTTATAATAAAATATACTAAAACTGTACACTTTGAGCATAATTACATATATTTAAAAAATATTCTTTTATTGATTTCAGAGAGGAAGGGAGAGAGAGATAGAAAATCTACGATGAGAGAAAAATCATTGATTGGCTGCCTCTTGCATGCCCCCTATTGGGGATGACCCCACAACCCAGGCATATGCCCTAACCAGGAATTGAACTGTGACCTCCTGGTTCATAGGTCTGTGCTCAACCACTGAGCCACGTCAGCCGGGAACATTTTATTTTGAAGCTTTCATATCACTTATTTGTCAATAAGGCAATTACATGGAAATCTTGGTTATAAAAACACTAGAGGCCCAATGCATGGATTCATGCATGGGGGAGGGGGATGTCCCTCAGTGTGGCCTGCACCCTCTTACAATCCAGGATCCCTCAGGGGATGTTTGACTGCTGGTTTTGGCCCGGGGGGATCAGGCCTAAATCGGCAGCCGGACATTCCCCAACGGATGTAGCAGTGTGCCAAGCGGCAGGTGGCCGGGGAGGAGCCTGAACCAGTGCCCGGCTGGCTGTGCCTGCCTGCCACAGCTCAGTAGCACTGCTGTGCTGCAGCAGTTGTGCTCACCGCCATGAATCTGTCTTCTGGCTGAGGGGCATTCCCTTTGTGGGAGCGCGCTGACACCTGGGGGCAGCTCATGTATTGAGCATCTGCCCCCTGGTGGTCAGTGCATGTCATAGTGATTGGTCGAACCGTCGTTTTGGTCATTCTTGTCATTCCGGTTGCTTGGTCGTAATGGTTGCTTAGGCTTTTCTATATAGAGATAGATAATTGATGATTTTAATGAAATGAGAGCAAGAAAAAGAAATGTTATTGAATATATAATAATTAATGGATTGTGGATTTTTAAAGTATTTTTATTGGTTTCAGAGAGGAATGGAGAGGGAGAGATAGAAACATCGATGATGAGAGATAATCATTGATTGGTTGCTGCCAGCACATACCCTAATAGGTATCGAGCCTTCAACCTGGTTATATGCCCTGACCGAGAATCGAACCGTGACCTTCTGGCTCATAGATCAATGCTCAACCACTGAGCCACGCCAGTCTGGCAAATTCTGGATTTTTAAAATTAATTATTCATTCAGACATTGACAAACCATCAACAGAACCCCCATACATGTGCAATGTTAATTAAATCCAGTGGTTTTTATGTTTTTCTCTTTCATCATAGAAATGACATAGCTCTGCGCACATACTCAGCATACACATATACACAAACACTTTTTTTTGTTTGTTTGTTTTTGTTATAAGGAAGGCATATTTGTCAGCTTTGGAAGCTGGAACTTAGGTTAGGTGATGGTTTGTTTGCTTTATTTGTAACTTTTAACTCTCAGGATGTGGGATATGGGGGCCTCCTTTGCTCTCTTGCCCTGAGACACAAACGAGAAGCCTGGGGCTGTGACAGGTGACAGACCCAGAGTCCTACCCAGGTGGTCTGACCCAAGGCCCCAAGCGCTTCCCTCTGCACCACACTGCCTGGCTGTAGACAGGAGAAGAGTAAAGAAGCTTCTGAAAGAGGCTGGTGAAGATGCCAGGGAACCCCTGAGGGGAGGGCGTGTAATGCTGAGGAGGAGAGCGATGGTGAAGGAGGTAAGGAGCACAGATTCAGGTGGTGGGCATGCTGGGGCACCCGCTTTACCTCTGGGGCAGCAGACTCACAGAAGTGGGGTCACCGGGAGAGAGCTCGTGGCCTGGGGCTCTGAGTCCCTGGGTTCTGACCCCTCCGTTCAGCTGGCTGTCTTTACTTCAGCCCACGCCCTATTGCCCTCGGGAATGGAAAGGCGGGGTCACTTGGCAATCTTAAAAATAAATGCAGGGAGACAAAGCCATCTACTCCGTTCTGGCTGGACTACTTAACGCCGTCGGTGGGTTATTGGAAACTGCGGCTTTAAGTGAAACAATGTTAAGGAAACCAGTCTTACCACAGTCCAGTTGATATAAACAAGGGTTAAGTTCCTATGGCATATTTCTGGTCACAAAAAAATATCACCAAACTTCTAAATAAAGACCCACAACAGTTTTAATATTCAATATTGAAGTAGATGTGAGTATACATACTTTTAAGAAACATTCATATAAAGAAACAAGATAATGATTTTCCAACCTGCTTATTCCAGTTCAGGGTCCCAGGTGGCCAGAGCCTCTCCTAGTAGCTCAGGGGCAAGGTGAGGACCCACTCTGGATAGGACGTCCTCCCTCCGAGCCCCGGACTCACTCACACACCCACACTCACTCAGTCATAGACAGTGCCCACACCCGATTCCCCTCAAATGCCCGTCTTACCCGGCTGGTGTGGCTCAGTGGTTGAACATCAACCTATGAACCAGGAGGTCATGGTTCGATTCCCGGCCAGGGCACATGCCTGGGTTATGAGCTTGATCCCCAGTGAGGGGTGTGCTGGAGGCAGCCACTTAATGATGCCCTCTCATCATTGATGTTTCTCTCTCTGGCTTCCTCTCCCTGCCTCTCTGAAGTCTCCCCAATGCAAACCTGGCGGGGGGGAATGTGCCAAATCCTCTTAGACAGTGCCTCTGGCCAGTAATTGATTCCCCCTCGCCCATGTGAAAACAAAAGGACCTTGGACAAAACCGTTATTTGAATACCTGTGCAGGGTTGTCTGCCAGCCCTTGCTCGCTGCTGCCAGAGAGAACGAATATTAGAGGCAGGCTAGCACTGCAGTGCGTGCTCCCTATTGGATGATATCAAAGGATTGAGGAAGAATTCAAAATGCAGTTATGTTTTGCCCGAGGTTCAGGGATGCAGCCGCCTCCGTTGTCTAGGAAACACTGCTCTGGGCCCGACTCTAAGGCGGCCTGCCATTCTCCCTCTACCGCTGACCTTCTCCCAGCCGTGGGCCCTGTGGGGGCACCGGACACGGAGGTGTTTCCCTGGCCCTGCTCTGGGCGGGCCTTGGACTCGCTTCGACTGGAGAATGCACAGCGGTGGTGTGCGGCCAGTTCCAGTCTCGGCGTTAACTGAGCACTTCTGCCTGGACTCCCTCCGAGCCCCGGCCTGCCGAGCAAGAGGCCCACCCTGCCGGACAAAGGGGTCCAGCCAGCGCCCACCCTTTCCAGCACCCCAGCTGAACTGCCCGCTGAGAGCTGCCAGATGTGTGACCTCAGCCACCCCGTCAGGGAGCAGAGGGTGCCCAGCGGAGCCCCCCAGAGCGGGGAGACATACGAAGTAGCTGTTGCTTTAAGTCACTAAGTTTTGGGTGGTTTTTACACGGCCACGGACGACTGAAGCACGTGTGAGACGCTGCTAAGGGCTTTATGCATGCTGTTTGTTTAATGCTCACAAGGTCCCTGGAAAGGCTACTTTTATTTTATGTTTTTAAACATATTTTATTGATTTTTTACAGAGAGAAAGAGAGAGGGATAGAGAGTTAGAAACATCGATGAGAGAGAAACATAGACCAGCTGCCTCTTGCATACCCCCCACTGGGGATGTGCCTGTAACCAAGGTACATGCCCTTGAGCGGAATCGTACCTGGGACCATTCGGTCCGCAGGCTGACGCTCTATCCCCTGAGCCAAACCGGTTTTGGCAAGGCTACTTTTAGTTCCATTTTACAGATGAGAAAACCCAGGCTCGGAGGGCAGCATCACCTTGCCCACAGTCTCACAGTGGGAAAGTGCTGGGGCCTGGATTGAGACCTCAATCTGTCTGACTCCAAGGAGGGTGGGACAGGGGACTAGGACGGGCATGTGACCCCGTGATAGGAGGGAGGGGAGAATGGTTCTGCCCACCTCATGTCTCATGCCCCCAGAGGACCATCCCAGGAGCCTGGCAGGCCAGGAGGGCAAGTGTAGGATGCACGGGGGACCAGGGTCCGCACAGGGAACCCGGGTCTGAACTGGGAGAGGCTCCAGGAGCAAAGGTCTTGCTGGCCGGGAGCTCTGTCCCAGGCAGACCCAGGCCCCACCCTGCCCGAGACTCCACCGCACTCCACGTGGTCCCAGTTGGATAATAGGTCTGAAAAGGTCTCCTGGCTCATCTGCTTGCCAACCTGGGGACCCGTGTGGCAAGCCTCCTGCTGCTCAGTGCCCATGCGGTGGTGGTCACAGGCTGCCCACTTGGGCGTTTATTTCCCTGGCACAGAGCTGGCGTCTGTGGGCTCAGGGATCACATCAGACTCTGTCAGAGAGAGCATCACCTGCTTCTTTCTCTTGAGCTCCTGCTCCCTCCTGCCCCTCCACGTCAGGCTGGGCCTCCTGCCCAACACTCTGCTCCCGTCCCAAGCTGACCCCGAGCGCCTCCTCCCTCCGGGATGCTGGCTGCTTTCCCTGGTGGGTGTGAGGGGAGGACAAGGTGTCCCTTAACAACACTCATGCCCTCAGGGTGTGGAGCAGGGCGCCTTGCTGAGCCCACACTGGATGAGGCCCCTCCAGCCGTTGGCGTTAGTTTACTGATGCCCAGCTGGGCATTCCTCTGGAGGCCTGGAAAGAGAAGAGACGGCCTGGCACAGTTGCCTCGGACAGAGAGAGATGAAATCGATGACGTGAAAATATCAGAGGAGACTGGCCAGGTGTCACTCCATGGTTGAGTGTCAACCCAGGAACCAGCAGGTCACCAGTTCGAAGAACCAAAAAGTCACTGGTTCGATTCCCCATCAGAGCAGGTGCCCTGGTTTTAGGCTCCATCCTCAGTGGGGAGTGTGCAGGAGGCAGCTGAGCGATGATTCTCTTTCATCATGGATGTTTCTATCTCTCTCTCCCTCCCTCTTCCTCTCTGAAATCAATAAAAATATTTAAAAAAAAAAAAAAAAGAAAGAAAGAAAAGAAAATAGCAGAGGTGTCTGTGGAGTGTCACTTCCGGTCCACTTTTCTTCTCTGGAGACGTCTGAGAGCCGAAAGCCATATTTCTCAAAACTCGCTGGCAGTCGGGCCCCAGCAGCAGATTAGTGTCCGCTGACTGGGGACCACTGGCTGGTGTTGGGAGGCAGCAGCGAGCACCCCTCCTGCTGCTTTGCTCACAGACGGTGGTGGAAACGTGCCCGGAGCGGCCTGTGGTGGGGCAGCTGTGGGGTGTGCTCTAGTCCTCGGCGCTCCAGGGGGGCCGCTGGTGGGTCCCGCGTGGCCACGTCCCCTTCGGGGAGACCCATTCTCTCTGCTTGGGCAGCGCCACACTTACCTCTCCAACACCTTCTTCTTCTCAATGGGTTGTCTTGCCTCTGCTTGTTCCCTCTCTATTGGATCCTCTCTATTGGAGCTGCTCAGCTCCCGTAACTGTCTCGTCTATGCGGCTAAGAAGGCAGCCTGGTGTCGCGGGAGCAATGGACAGAGTGCCCAGAAGCTGACCGCATAGCCCTGGGGCTGCCACTTACCCCCTGGGCATAGGGAACGTGTCCTTTCTCCTCCGTGGCCTCTGTCTTCTAACCAGTGGCTCTCAACCTTCCTAGTGCTTCGACCCTTTAATACAACTCCTCATGTTGTGGTGACCTACAACCATAAAATTATTTTCGTCGCTACTTCACAACGGTAATGTTGCTGCTGTTATGGATCATAATGTAAATATCTGTGTTTTCCGATGGTCTTGGGCTCTACAGCAGCGGTTCTCAACCTGTGGGTCACGACTGTAGAGCCTAAGACCATGGGAAAACACAGATATTTACATTATGATTCATTAACAGTAGCAACATTACAGTGATGAAGTAGCAACGAAAATAATTTCATGGCTGGGGGTCACCACAGCATGAGGAGCTGTATTAAAGGGTGGCGGCATTAGGAAGGTTGAGAACCACTGATCTAGAGTGTTGGATGGAAGTTCCCTCCCGGCTCGAAGCTATGATTTGGTCCACAAACATGCAATTGAGGGCCGGCTGTCTGACAGCTGGGCTAGGTGCTGGGGCCGTGAGCAGAAAGGGACCTGGTCCCTGCCATAGGGAGCCAGGCAGGCGGGTATGCACAGAACCGTAGCACAGAGGGCTGCCTGCTTGTAACTGAGGGGGTCACAAAGTTCTACCAGCTTTGTTGAGAAAAGCAGCCTCCTAGCCCCTGCTAGGCTGCCCATCCCCAGGCTCAGCCACTCACAGTCCTCATAGATGATTCCTTTGGATGTGAGCGCCACATCTGCAGAAAAGAGACTCGCATCACTCCTTTATTGGGGTTTCAGCTTTATGTGCCATCAGTTAAGCTCTCACCCGGTAAAACATGGGTTACATCCTCTTTAACTTTGGCTGCCTCCTGCACACACACACACACACACACACACACACACACCCCGGGACGAGGGATCGAGCCCACAACCCAGGTATGTGCCCTTAACCAGAATCGAACCCAGGACCCTTCTGTCTGCAGGCTGACGCTCTAATTGGTTAGGGCTCAACATTTTATTCTTTGATTTTTTTATTTGCTTAATTTTCCATTTACCCAGTAGTGATTCAACCCCTACATTTTAGGCATTCTACACATTTCATCTCCAGAAATCTCGCCCAGAGCCCTTGACTTCTCTGGGAAGACCTGGCTGCTCTCTACTCCTGGTGTGGGTCCCTAAATCTCTCTCACATTGATTTCCTGCTTCCTTTTTCTGGTTTTGGGGGAACACATCTCTACTGTGAGAAATGGTGAATGGCAGTTGCAGTTTTTGGAAATTTTTCATGTCTGAATATGTTTTCATCCTACGTGTAATTCATGGCTTGGTAGGGTATGGAATTTTAGGTTGGAAGTAATTGTCTTTTAGAACTTCAACCAATGCTATTTTGAGTTGTGATCCTTTCCTGTGACTTGTTTTTCTTGCTAGACGTTTGTAGAATCTTCTCTTTGTCTCCAGGGCTCTCATGTTCCAGGATGGTGTGCTTTGGTGAGGGTATTTTTTATAGATTCTTTGGCCCATTTGGTTTGAAAATGTATTTCCATCAGTCCTGGAAAATGCTCTTGAATTTTTTTTTTTCTTTCTCTGCTTTCTCTCTTTCTAGGTCTCCAGTTATTCCGATGTTGGTCCTCCTGAACTGGTCCTCTAGTTCCCTTGTCTTCTCGGTTTTCCTTTGTTGTTGCTTTGTTTGCTGTCATTTTGGGAATGACTTCACGTCTGTGTTACTTTTTATTTCTAAGACCTTATTTCATTCTCTGAATGTTCACTTTTATAGCATCTTATTCTGATTTCGTGGGCGCAATGCCATATTTCTCTGTGTATAAATGATTGTCTTAAAAGTTTCCTTCTACCTGCACTGCAGTGTCCTCCAAGGTGCTCTTGTCTGTTTGCTTTGATGTCTGTTTTTCATATTAGATGCTGTCGGTGTATGCCTGATCCCGGCCTGTAGAAACCCCGATGTCAGAGTGTGTCCCCTAGGCCCCTGGGTGCCCCTGCCTCAACTACATCAGATCCCCAGCCCTCAGACCCTCTGGCTTACCCTCCCCCCTCCCAGGGGAAAGGACCTGCCTGCACAGAGTGAGAGGGGATCTGGAGGACTAATTGCTCTTTAAACTGACTTTTAGCCAGTTTGCTTAAAAAAAACACAAAAAACACAAAACAAAACAAAACAAAACACAATGCTTTATTTTTTAAAGCAGTTTTAGGTTCACAGCAAAACGACAGGAGCAGAAAGCACAGAGTTCTCATATGCACCCGCCCCCACCCTCACCCTCTCCCACTATCAGCACGCCCCACCGAGTGTGCATTTGTTACAGTCAATGAACCCCCATTGGTGTGGCACTGTCAGGGCTTTAGAGGGAGATCCGTGAGCTCAATCCGCCACCTTTCATCAGAGCTGCTCCCGTTGCCTCAGATTGACTTGATGGAGACCAGTCCCTCATCTTCTCCGACCTCACAGGCTCCCGCTCTTTCCGGCCTGATGCCTCCCCTGCTTCTGGACTCGGTTACTGACGGGGAAAACCGGAGGTCCCCTGTGCACCTTTGTCTCCCTGCCTCTGATTGTGGAACCAGCCTCCTTTCTTCCCCGAGTCCCTCCCATTTCCCCTTCCTCGTCCTGTTCCCAGCCCCTTCTCGTACCCAGGCCTGAGTGAATGGACTGTTAATGATCTGCCAGCTTCCCCCCTTCGCTTCTAACCTACAAAACGTCTTAAGAAAAAGAAAACAAGCCCTAACTGGTTTGGCTCTGTGGATAGAGCGTCATTGGTCTGTGGAATAAGGGTCCCAGGTTCGATTCCAGTCAAGGGCATGTACCTTGGTTGCAGGCACATCCCCAGTAGGATGTGTGCAGGAGGCAGCTGATTGATGTTTCTCTCTCATCAATGTTTCTAACTCTCTATCCCCTTCCCTTCCTCTCTGTAAAAAAATCAATAAAATATATATATATTTTTTTAAAAAGAATACAAAACTGGCCATAATCATGTCATTCACTGCTCAAAATATTTTGTCTAGTGTGAAATGTCCAGCATGCTAAACTAGCTGGTAGGCAAATTTCCAGAGCGTGACTCCAGTCTGCCTCTCCTGTCATTCCCCTGCACGCTGCTCTTCCCCACGGCTCCCTCTGCCACACACCCCTGCCCTGCTGCCTCTGATGGAAGCTTCCCCGTTACCCTGGGGACCTGCACACACCCTCATCTAGGTTCCTGGTTGCAAATCGAATGCTGTGTTGTCACTTTTCTGAATACATATTTGTCTCTCTTTGGGGTCCTCCGAGGGGAGGGACTGTGTCTTATCCATCTTGTACATTCAGGTGACTTGTATGCAGTGAGTTCTCAATAAGAGTTGGGTGTATGAATGATTGACTGTATGCTTATACAGTTGATGCTTGAACAACACGGGCTTGAACTGAGCGGGTCTGGATTTTTTCCCAATAAATAGACAGTTGGATCTCTGTATCCTCAGGTTTCACATCCGTGGATTCAACCAACAGCAGAAGCAAAGGGCTGACTGTATGCATTGTTATGCCATATTTTATAACTAGAGGCCCAGTGCATGAAATCTGTTCGCTGGTAGGGTCCCAAGGCCTGGCCAGCAATCAGGACTAATCAGGTTCCCTGCCTTCCCACCTTCTCTTTTCCTCATTCCCTAAGTGCCCTGCTGCTGCGTTGCTGCTGCTACTGCTGCTGCTGAATGCCCTGCCATGTTGCACACCACCCCCTGGTGGTCAGCACAAGTCATAAGGAGCAGTCAAATTCCTGGTCTCCTGGTCAAACTCCTGAGGGGACACCTTGCATATTAGCCTTTTATATATATAGATAGGAAGGGGTGGAGCATCCTTAGATTTTGTGTTTGTGACCATTCCCCCCACAGATTTGGAGGGATAGTCCTCCCTAGGACCATTCCCCCCACAGATACAGGGGTTGGGTTCTAGGGAGAGTTAAACGTTGTATGCAGATTTTCAACTGTTCAAAGGGTCAGTGTCTCTAATCCCTGCATTGTTCAAGGGTCACCTGTACTTCACTATTTGTGGGTGTCTGTCCTTTTCCATACTGCTGCCTTCATGATCACTGTATGGACACGTTTTATAAGAAGATCTTCTTAATAATTAAAAGCCCTGGGAGTGTCATGAGAGGGACCTTCTCTGTATCAGGGTGCAGCTAGTGGCCTTATCAGTGTTCTCACTAACTGTCCATACGCCCCGGAGGGCAGGGCCTGTGCCTGGCAATTGCTTTCAGCATCATTCCCCATAGCACGCAGCACCAGCCTGGGTGTACAGTAGGCGCTCAATAAAGATTTGAGCTTGACTCAAATACACTCTGGGGCAGGGGAAGAGAAATGGGCTAGTTTGGGTGACTCTCCATGATGGAAGCAAAGTCAGGAATCGCAGCTGGGCCTGGGGTTGGGCCAGGGTGACAGTGGTGAAGGTATGATAGCGAGGACCAGAGTGGCTGTGGGCGAGGGCCTCTGGGACAGCCAACCACAGCCAAGGATTCTTTGGGAAGTGGGAAGCGGGCAGCAGAAAGCAGGAGGAAGAGGAAGAAGGAGTTAGATGGAGAAAGCCCGTCCTCCCTCCCACTTCTCCCTCCTGCTCACCTCCTGGTCTACGCTGTGCCTGTCCGGGGCCACTGTCTGTGCTGCTGTGAGTCCAGCCTCCTCCTCCCTGAGCGTCTCTGTTCCGAGGTGGGATTCCCACCCCCTCCCTCCTCACTTCCCCAGATGTGCGTTCCATGACCTTCTCCAGGCTCCCCCTCCCGAAGGGGTCCTCACCCCTCTTCCCAAGCAGCTGGGGCCTGAGTCCTGGGGTTGATAAGGAGGAAGGAGGGGTGTGAGAAATGCCTAGTCAGATGGAGGAGGCAGGACATGCTCCCACACCTACACATGCCCAAGAGTTTACAGCTTGAATCTCTTCTGCCCTCTTCCCACTCCACTCGCCTCCTTCCCCCCCCCCCCCCCGCCCAGTTTATATTAAAAGTACACAAAATCAGCCCTGGCTGGTTTGGCTCAGTGCATACAGTGTCAGCATGTGGACTGAAGGGTCCCAGGTTCGATTCCGGTCAAGGACATGTACCTTGGTTGCAGGCATATCCCTAGTGGGGAGTGTGCAGGAGGCAGCTGATCGATGTTTCTCTCTCATCAATGTCTCTAACTCTCTATCCCTCTCCCTTCTTCTCTGTAAAAAAATAAATAATATATATATATATATATATATATATATATATATATATATACACACACACAAAATCTTCATAGCTGAGAAAACTAATAATAAAACCTTTTCTTAATATTCCATGGCTGTGTCCCCCTCCCCTCCTCTTCTGGGGTCCCTTCTCTTCCTTTGCTACTAAACTCATTGAAAGTGGGGTCACCAAGCTTCCATTCCCACTCCACACGCTGATGCCTCAACTCACCCCTCCTTCCCTCTCACTCTCCTTAGAAACCATTCAGTCCTGGGGGCCAGAGGCCTCCTGTTGGCAAGTCCAGCTGCTGCTGGAGGGGTCTCCCAGGCCTTGAATTCTATGAACCTGCACCTCTGTCACCGCAGACCCCCAGCCTCAACCTCAGGACCACCCTGCCTGCCGGTTCTCCACTGACCATTTCACAGCCATGGCTCTTGCCCCATGACCAGACGTGGGCCCAGATGTGCTCTCCTGCCCCCCTGCACAGAGCACCTTGATGTCTCCCCTGCAAGCCCAGTCTAACACATGACCTCTTCCCTGGCCCTGTCTTGAACCCCAAAAGACTAGAAGGGTCAGAATGCTTCCAGTGGCCCAGGACCCAAGACCTGGGACCATTCTTTTGTTTCTAAATGAAATATTCCAGCCAAAAACAAGTACAGGGTATGGAATGAACCCCTGTGCTCTCACCACCCAGCTCAAGTGTTCCCACCACCCAGCTCAAGTGTTCCCACCACCCAGCTCAAGTGTTCCCACCAACCAGCACGTGTCCCACCACCCAGCTCAAGAATGAACCCTTATTGATATACTCAAAGCCCCTCACACTTGCCTATTGTATCTCCTCTTGCCCCAGAGGCAGCCACCATCCTGAGTTTGCTCCTCAAATTCTTTCAACGTTTGCTACCAGCGTTTGTACCCTTACAAGATATGTGGATCATTATGTAAGTTTTCAAGCGCCATGTGAATGGCAACACTTCCTCTGTGTCTTTCTTCCCTTCGTTTCCCCCAAGTTCACCTGCTGATACAAGCAGCTCCTGTGCATTCTTGTTCCCATCAGTGCAATACTGCGTTGTAAAAAGGTGCTCTTTGGGGTGCAATTGTGTATGGATATTCTTTTGTAACCATGTGTTCTCCCAGGAAGGGGCATTTAGGATTCTCCAGTTGCTGTCATTCTTGACCCCTTTTCTCTCTTGCAGCCACCTCATCCCATTTTCTACTCAGTCATTCAAAAAAAGCTTCTGATATAATTCTCCAAAGCAAGTTCCCTATCTAGGATTTCATCGTCTGTCCCCTGGACGACCCCAGTGGTCACCTCTCTGGCCGCTGCAGGCCCAGGGTGCCAGGGGCCTATTCTCCCCTCAGCGACCTTCTCTCCCACCCTGCACTCGGCCACTCCTGAGCCCAGGGAGCCGCTGGCATGATGGTTCCAGGTCCGCGATCAGGGGGGCACGGAGCCCTCCCGGGGAGGAGCCTTCTAGTCTGGTCCAGGAGCTCCGGGGGACTTGTGCCCAGGCCACCTCCGTGCGGTCCTGTGAATCCGGCCATCTTCCAAAGGCTGCCATCCAGCCCCCCCCCCCCTCCGGCCTGGGACAGAGGGCCTTTCAGCTGTGCTGCCACCAGGATCACCTTCTCAGGAGGGGCTGTTTTTCTAAACTTTTGATCCTGAGGTGGAGACAGCCTGCAGGTGTGGAGGGGCCGGGCCTGTGTGATAGGGGGCCCTGTGGCTCCATGTGGTGTGGGCCCCTGCCCGTGGGGGACCTCTCGGCGTAAACATATCTGAGGAGCAGCCTGTGTGTGCCCGTGTGCCTGCCGGTGCTCAGGTGCATGTGTGTGAGTGTGTGTGTGTGTGTGTGTGTGCAGTCGCTGTGAGTCCCCCCTCACACAAGAGCCTCTTTGTCTTCCCTGCCTGCCCTGCCTCCCTCCTCCATCAGAAGGCCCTGTTTGATTATTTTTATAGGGTGTCTCAGACTTTTCTCTCCAGTTCCCTGTCCCCCAGTGACTATCCTAAGCCCTAACTTACCTCCATCTGCCTGGACAAGAAGGCAGCCGGGGACCTGGAGCCAGGGCCCGACTCCTGGCTCCGAGCCGCTCTGTGTCCGTTTCCCCATGGGGAGTCTCCAGAAAAGATGGGGGGAGGCCACAGCGGAATCCCTAGGACGCTGAGGCTAAGCCACCGGGCCTCCCTCTCCCTTCCCACCGGACGGACACCCATAGCTTCTCAACCTGAAGGCTCCCCGTGTGAGCACTTTGATGCCAGCCTGCTTCCTCCTCTGTAAAATGGGGATAATAACAGGGTCTAACGCAGCGTTGTGAGCATCAGGCGAACTATAACGCTTCTAGACTAGTGTCTGGTCCATCATGCACGCTCGTTAAGTATAATTACTACCGTTGCAGATCCTTAGGGGACTCCGCCCTCCTCTCCCCTGTCCCCTCTTTCTGTGTCGGATGCTTCTCAGGTCACAAGGTGAGAGTTCTGGGAAGCCCCGAGCCAGGAGCCATTTCTGCCCTGGGACAGAGGCTGCTTTCTGGGACGTGAGGTCAAAGGACTGCTGTTCTCCAGGGAAGTTGAGCCCCTCCTCCATCCCTACCCCCATCCTCCCCCACTCCTACCCCTATCCTCCCCTTGGGCAAGTTCATCCCAAGGAGCAGCACTACGTAGGTCGGCTTTGTCTAGAGCGCCCTCTGCTGGCCGTTGGCAGAACGCCTTGGGCGGGGGTGGGCCCCAGTTGGGAGGGAAGAGCTTTCTGAAAGTGAGGGAAAGGGGGCTCTGCCCAATACAGAGCCCAGTGTGCTACCTTCTCACCCTCAGAATGTCTGCTTGGAGTACTCCCCCCGCCCCTTCTTTCCCCACCCATCTGAGGACAGTTTGTCCCTAAGATAGCTCCCCTCTCCCCCTCAGGGCAGAAATGTTAAGGGCAGGACAAGCTGCCAGCCACAGCCTGTGCGTGCCTGTGTGTCTGCCTGAGCGGACTATCCCATTAGCTGCGGGTAACAGCGGGAAGGAGGGAGGCTAGTCAGCACGCAGGACTTTCGGACAGCAAAGCCTGAGCGGAGAGCGGGAAGTTCTTATTTGGAAGGTAGTATGGGGGCCGGGCCCCTCCCAGAATCTGCCAGATCAGTAAGACCATTGTCTGCAGGTCCCCACGCTCAGAACGTGGTCCACAACAAGCTCCTGATTTTTATCCTGCAAGACCCTCTCTTCCACCAAAGCCCAGCACAGACCTTCGCCCATGTCCAAATGCACTGGGAGGAATAAAAAAAAAAGTCAAAACGAAAACGCAAGGTGAAGCAGGAGGAACTGCAGTTAGACTGCTGGGAGAACTGTCCCACGTGCGGCTGAGGGGAGCCTCATCCCTTCGTCTCGGTGGCCAGCCTGCGGAGCGACCTCTGCCCTCGGGGCGGAGGAAGGGAGCAGGGAGCCTGGATGCTCTGGGGCTCGCCCGGGGGCTGGTGGGTGCGGTGGGGAGCAGCGGTCGCAGTGACATCGGGGTAACTGCTGCATTACATGGAGGACGAACTGTCCGGACGGCATGCAGCCAGTGGTGTGTAGCCGAGCACTGCACAGCGTGCTGCCTTAGCGTTCGGGGGGGGGGGGGGGGGGGGGGGGGCTGGCTGCAGCGGGTGGGGAAGCGGGGCCCGGGACTAAGCTCCTTTTTGTCGGAGCTGTCCTCTCCAGGGGGGCCAGGAAGTTCACCCCAGCTCTGGCCGGTGTCCAGAGGGCCAGGGCTGGGTGGAGGCAGAGTGGAGGGGATGAGACAGAGAGTAGGGGAATCAGAGGGACTGGAGGCCGAGGAAGCTGGTGGGAAGGACAAAACAGGCCTGGGACAGAGGTCAGAGGTCAGAGACTCACAGGCCAGGCCCTGCCTCCCCTTTCCTGCCCCACTGCTCCCCAAGTTTGACTTCTGGAAAGTTCCAGCCATTTGGTGATTTGTGGGAAGGGCAAGTGATTGCAGTTCTGCTTTCTCAACGCCCTTCCTGTCCTTCCCTCCCCCACCTACCTCTCAACCCCCGCCCCCCCACCCCCCCAGCACAGCGGACTCTGGAGGAACAGGTTTGAACTCGACTCATTCGTGTTTCAACACCCAGGAGGCCGCCCCATTCTCATGTGGACTCAGCCAAATGGGGGTGCAGACTCGGCACCGTGTGCTGTTCTATGTCACCTTATACACGGGACACGAGCATCCATGGACTTTAACACACATGATGGTCCTGTGGGCACCTGGCGATGACTGAGGTTTGGGGGTCAAGTTACACATGGATTTCCAACGCTGTGGGGGTCGGCGCCACGAACCCCCACATTTCCCAGGGTCCGCTGTACACTCCTTCCTGGGCCCTGATGAAGGAGAGAGGTGTGGGGGGCCCCTACCTTGGGGTGTCAGTGCTCACCTTTGGTTTCAGCAGCTTGGACCGATGTCTCTTTTCCTTCTCTCCCCCAGCTGCCCAGGGTCCCCTTTCCGAGGTCAGGGTCCCCTTTTCCGACCCCGTGCCCACCAGCATGGACTCTGCACACACCAGCATCGACTGTGCACACACCGGCACGGACTCTGCACACACCAGCATGGACTCTGCACACACTGGCATGCATGCACTCAACAGCCCCACCTGCAGCTCAGTGCCCCCCACACAATGCAGGCAGCCTCCGGAAGACATGGCTGAGGGGCCCAAGGCACGGGCGGATGGCTCTAAGGGCGGTGCCCAGGGGAGGGTGCTGCAACGGGACTCCCTGCTGAGAACTCCTGGCAGGAACTGGGGTTTCACACCCAGGAAGCCGCTGGGGGAGTATGGCTTTGGGAGAGAAGGAAGGGGAGCATCTGGCTCAAAAGGAAACACTAGGCACTGCCCGACGGTGCATGGAGGAGGGGGCAGGAGGGGTGGGGAAGGAAGGCCCTGCGGTATGGTGGCTGGCTGGTGCCCGGGCCCAAGCCCCCTCTGGGCCCCTGCTGCCCGGCTGGTGCCCTCTGCTCCCCAGAGCTGAGATGCTTCCCACCGCCACACCCCCCTCGCCTGGCGACACACGAGGGCCGGGTGTATAGAGGACGTTTAATATTTCTGTGCTGGTCAAACGAAACACAGGTGGGGAGTACACGGGGCGGGGGCGGCGGGCCCCTGCCTCTGGGAGGGGTGCTTGTGAGGGGGCGTACGTGGGGGTTTCTCGGGAAAGAGTCCAAGGAGTCTTCTCAGCAAAGGGGCCCGGCCTGGGTGCTGAGCGTCCAGCACGCCCAGGCCTGGGCCTCGGTCGGGGCCCCCATAGGGGGCTGTGGAGAGTGCCGCCCTCTCCACCTCCTCGGCTGGAAGCCACTCCCAGCGCGACGGGGACTTGGTCCTAAAGGGGGGTCTGGAGCCCCGGGAAGCAGTCCAGGGGCGGGCGAGGGCTCTGTGCCCGCTGCCCGAGGGGGGAGGGGGTGCGGGGCTGAGGGCGGCCCCCCTCCCGCCCTGCCCTTCCCTTCCCCCAGGCTGGGCACGAGCAGAGGGGAGGGGGGCAGGGCCCCAGCCCCCTCCGAGCCCCAGGGTCCTCAGGGGGGTGGGGCAGGGGTGGAGGGAGAGGGTCCTGGCCACCAACAGACACTGTAAACTTTGGTTTAAAACAATAACTTAAGTGGAGGGAGGCTTCCAGCCTGGGGCCGGTGGGCGCAGAGGAGGAGCAGGGGGAGGAGGAGGAGGCGACAAAGGAAAAAGCCAACAAAAAGTTTTGGTTTTTGCTTCTGGCATAAGAAAGGTCTTTGGTCATCCGTTTAACTGGGGGTGGGGGCGGGGGAGGGGAGAGGAGGGGTAGGGAGGGGGGGAGGAGGGGTTGCAATGGTGCCCTGGAACTGGGGCGGGGTGACCTGCTGGGTCACAGCAGCTGCCAAACTAACCCCACCAGTCAGTCCCGGGACAGGCGGGCGGGCGGTTGGCACCACCTCTGCCGCCGGGCTCCCGTCCTGGGCCCCGAGTCCAAAAGGCCGCCTGGCACGGACTCTCTGGAGGCGGCGCAGGGCACGGGGCCTCTTCCTGTGCTCCCTGGACGGCGGGCAGACGGGCAGGTGGCCAGTAAACGGGCAGAGGCCCCGGCAGCCGGGGTCCCCGCTCAGGTCGGGAGGTGGGGCTCGGCCAGGGGCCCTGCTCCCACTGTGCGGCCCGGCCCGGCTGTGGCTCTGGGTGGTGACCGCGGGGCTGGCTTCCTCTGGGGGCGGCTGGCAGCTTCAGTTCCTCGCCCAGGCCTGGGCGGGGGGGGGGGGGGGGGGGGGCATCGGGTGGAGAACTCTTTCTTCACAGTATGGAGAAGGTGGGAGGGGGCACAGACGGGGGAGTGGAGGCCTCTGGCTAGAAAAACACGGCCAGAGCCGGTGCGAAGGGTCCTGGGCCTGGGGCGGCCGCCCCGCCCACCCGCCCGCGGGTCTCCTGGCTGCGGGCTGTCCAGAGAGCTGGTGGGGGAGGGCCCGGCGGCGGCTGCTGGTGGCGGGGAGGGAGAGAGGAGGGGCCTGGGCCCTCCGTGTCCTCGGTGGCCCAGACCAGGGCGTCTGCTTCTCCTTAGGGGGCCGGGGAGGCGGGACGTCCCTGCCCTTTGCGTCTGTCAGTCAGGCCACATGGGGAGTTGCTGGTCCAGCCCCCATCTGGGTCCTGGAAGTGCCTTGAGGTTTGGGGGGGCTGTGGAGTGGGGGTAAGAGGGGCCCGGGTTCCAGGAGGGGTCTCACCCCGTCCTGCCTGCCCCTCGAGGCCCTTAGGAGAGTTCCTCTCCAGGCAGCTCCTCCTCCAGGTCCCTGTCTTCAGCAGGCCCCGCGGCGCTGGGGTTGGGGGGGCCCAGCGGGGGTCCGGGCCTTCTGTCCTCCTCAGCCTCAGCTGGCTCCTCTTTCACCTGCACCTGGTGGCTGTGGCAGAGGGGCCGTGTGGGCACGGGGCGGCCTCCCCCCTGCTGAAACCTCACCCAGAATCTCAGGGCCCAGCGGGCTGCCCACGGCTCTCCCCCAGCCCTGAGCCCCTGGGGGTGGATGTCAAAGGAAAGGGGGGGGAAGAGAGTAAGGGGGAGAGGGAAAGGGGAGAGAGGGTGCAGGGGAAGGGGGGAAGGGCAGGAGGAGAGAGGAGGGAAAGGAGAGGCCCAGTTGGGAAGGGGGGTAATACCTGAGCCCACCGGGGTGGGGTCCAGGCTGTGCGCTCACCTGTACTGGGGCGGGGACAGGCGAGGCGGGGTGCTGATGCCGTTGCTGGGGAGCGGCTCCCCAGGGGCGCCCACGTCCTCATGGCTGAGGGGCAGGAGGCTGCTGGCGGAGCCGGGGTTCAGCATGCCGGGGCTGCTGAGGAGGGGGAAGCTGCTCTCGGCCAGGGCGGCCTGCAGGTGCAGGGAGGCAGGGTTTGTCACTTCCTCACCTAGAGCCTCCTCAGCCTCCGGTCAGAGCTGGCCCCGCAGGCAGACCTGCCCTGGCAGCCCGTCCCCCCTCCCCCCATCTCCACCTCTGAGCCCTGGCCCTGCCCTCCTCCCTCCCGGCTTTCCCGTGGCCTGGGCCTGGCCCTGGCCTGGCCCCTTTCAGGGAGACAGAGGACCTCCTGATGGACAAGCCGAGGAGGGAGACCCCGGCCACGCCCCCGCCCGCCCTGCTCTCCCAGGCCCGGTCCTAAAAGCAGAGCCCGCGCCATGCAGCTGAGGGGGGTGGGCAGAGGGTCTGGGTTTTGGCCCCCCAGATAGTCTTCCCCCTTCTCTTCCTCCTCCCCTGCTCCTCCAGAGCCCCTGCAGGGAGGTGGAGGGAGGTCCCCGCCAGGCCGGGGTGTGGGAGGGACACCGGGGGGCAGGAGGGACGGGGAGCAGCAGGCGGGCTCTGGGAAGGGCGGGTCCCCTGGCAGCGGGCTCACCTGGTAGCTGGCGTTAAGTGCTCCGTAGCTGAGGCCCGAGATCATGTTCTTCACCAGCGTGGGGCTCCTGCGGGGAGACGCAGCGATGGGCTCCTTCAGGCGCCCTCGCACTCACCCTGACCGAGGCCTGTCCACTTCCTGTTCACTATCCTGCAGCGTCGTCTGCGGAGCCCTCCGGGGGGGCTGGGCTTCACAGGCTCCGGAACCCAGTGCCCGTCCGCACACCGGGCGCCCCGGCCCCTTTTCTCTCTGGTCTAGATGCCCCCGTGTCCAGCGAGGCTCAAGCGGTAGCCTCCACAGGCCTGTATCTGTGAATCCCACCCGCTCCGGCCACCCTACGGCACGTCTCCCGCGGCACATGCTCAGCCAGCACCTCCTGCTACACACCGAGGGCCTCCGCCCCGCACGGTGCCCGGGCGCTGCTGAGGGAAAGCAGGCCTCCGCGCTGGGCTCTTCCACAGCGACCGCCCCATGCACAGAGAGGTTGGGGATGTGGCCCAGGGTCACACAGCAGGGAGAGGTCATTCGAACCCTGATCTCCTGGCTCCGAGTGGGTACCGAGACGTGAAGATGCCAAGGTGGCTGGCACGTGGGGCACTGCGGAGGGTCTGGCCTCCCTTCCCCGTGCCAGGTGCCGACCCTGCCCCAGCCCCCTGCTGCCTGGGGAGGAGAGGCGCTGGTCCCGGGAGGAGGATTCTTTGAGGGAAATAGGACCCAGGCAGAGACCCATCTAACTCGCCTCCAACTTCTCCCCCTCCCACCCTGGTCTTGGGGTCGAGGCACAGGCAGAAGGTGGCCGCTGGGGGGGTATCTGGGTGTGGAGGCGTTTGGATCCCCAGCTCCCTCCTCCTTGTTTCACTGAAAACGCTGTGCGATGAAGAAGATCAGAGAGGGGCGGCCACAGACGCGGCTCTGCCACGGATCTGCTGTGTGACCTGCCCCAGCCCCTTGCCCTCTCTGGGCCCCCTTTCCTGTTAAGTGAAGAGGTGGGGCCGGGGCACCTCTGTTGGCTCCTCCTGTCACAAGATGGGGGGAGGGGGGATCTGGGGATGGCAGCCGGCACACCAACGGCCACACTGACTGGCACCTGCCCATTCCCAGCTCTGGCCATGCCTCCTGGGGGTCTCTGCCTCCTGCTAGTGCCAGATGCCCGTCTGGTCCCTCTCCCAGCCAGCGGGAGGGTAGAGTAAGACATACACGCCCTCTTTCTACTCATCAGTCATCTCCAGGTTCCGGTCTCCCCCGAGATCCTGCACCCCTTTTCTCACTCGGCCTGTGCTCAGCCAGGCGCCCCACGCTCACCCCCGGGGCGGGTCGCCCTGCACGGGCCCGGCCCACGTACCCCGTCATCTTCGGCGGCCTCCGCTTCTGGTACTCCCGCTCGTCCACGGTCCACACGGCGCCCTTGACGTTCTCCACGCGCACGAAGCACTTGTGCAGGCTGAGGTTGTGCCGCACGGCGTTCTGGGGGGGCAGCGACAGGGGCAGGTGCTCAGGCGGCGTGCCGGGCCTGCCTCTGCCCTCGCCCGGGGACCAGCAGGGGCGGGGTCGTGAGAGGAGACCTGGCCACAGGGGCTCCCAGTGTCTTCCCCGCCCATAGCCCCTTCCAGTATCTGCCTCCCTTCTTCCCGCCAAGTCCTGGAAAACTCTACCAACTGCAGGCGAGGCAGTCAGTAACACCTTGTTCTTCCATCGTCCCGAGTCAGGCGTGTATGGGGTTGGTACTGGGGGCTCTGACCGTCCAGAGGGTGTGCTCTGGCCTTGGCTGCTCAGTGAGCCCGGACACCTCACCTCAGAATTCCCATTTGGCTTTTATAAGTTCTGGGAATAACTCGGGAGCTGTCGCTGCAGCCGCTCCCCGCCTCTGGGCGGGTGGGAGCCAGGCATGAGGCATACAGCAGAGGCCTAATACATGCGCGCCGACACAAACAGGGAGGAAGGCGAGTGTGGGCTTAGCTGCCGGGAGGCAGGAGGAGAGAAGAGAGGAAAAGTCACCTTGTCACTCCCACCTCCTCCTGCAGGAATAACTCCTGGAATTGAGGTCATCTGGTTTGTAGGGCATTTGGGTGAAGGTGGGGATGCTTGGCCCAATTCCTTGTCTCCCACCCCTCCCCCCGCCACACTGTGGGAGCCTGGGCTAGGGCCCTCATCCACCCCCTCCCCGACCCACATCCCTCCGTCCAGTCCCTGCACTCTGTCTCAGCTCCACACCCCGCCCCCTCCCCCAGCCGTCCCAGCCCGTTACCTGTCCTCCCCCTGTCCCTGTCTTGTCTCCTCTTTACATTTCTAAACGGGGAAGAGTGCGGGCAGGACGGGCAGCCCGTGCCCCTGGAGAGCCCCTCTCCCTCTCTCCCTTCCAACTCTTGCCACTTGCAACTGGCCCGATTTCATTACCAATTTTAATTTGCCTCTAATTAAATCCTGTGTATTTTTCCGACTCGCTTGCTAATCCACGAGGGAGGCGGGCGGCTGGAGTGGAATCTCTCGGAGCGATAATTACAAAGGGCCTAATCACGCCGGGGCTCCTGCCTCGGAATAAATTTGCCCGCATTACGGGGCTCCGATCCTCCGCTTTGCAAATGAGAATGACCCCAATTTCCGAAGATGGCCTCACCGGGGCTTTTTTCCCTCATTTCGAAGCCTGATTCGTGATGAGAGACTAATTCGTTACGCTGAAACATTAACGGCAATTTGAGGGGTCTGGCGGGGGCCGCGTAAACAAAGGGACGAGTCCACAACACGGGCCCCGGCAGGGGACGGACACAGGGGGAGGGCCAGGAGGACCGTCAGCTTGGCAGATGGCTGCTCTGTCCCCGATGGACGGCAGCTGGCCTGGCCGACGCCGGCTCCCGACCCTTCTGCCCTGGTCTGAAGTGGACAGCGTCTCAGGAGGGGGCCAGAGGGGGTGGGAGGAAGGAGGAAGGGAGGCTGACAGAGTCGAGAAGAGGGGGGAACCTCCAGGGGAGAGAAACGGGCGGACGGTGGAGGTGGGAGGGAAAGAGCTGGGTGTAGACAGGGTGCGTTTCCCAGGGAACACGAATGAAGCGGAAGGTCAGAGTGGACCTCACGCCAAGATGAAGTCCTCTGTGCCACGAGGCGGGCACCGGCAGTGCCCCAGGCGGCAGGAGCAGCCGCAGAGCCTGACTAGCTGGGAGGGTGACCCACCCGTTCAGCTCTCTGCTGGAACCTGGGCTGGGGGAGGGGCGAAGGAGATAAGACTCTGGAGAGACACACGCCACTGGGATGGCCGAGGCCGGGTAACGGGTGGAAGGTGGCATGAGAGGCCAAGGGAGTTGGGGCACTGCACGACAATCATCCAGTGGTTTAAGGAAGTCACCTGAACCAGCTCCTCCCGAGCTCAAGAGAAAGGAGAGTAAAAACCGCAGTGAGGAGGTACAGTTAAGAGGGAACAGGAAAGGAGGAGCGGGGGGGAGTGGCACTCTGTCCCCAAGGAAGAGACTGTGTCATGGAAGTGAGGCCCTGCACTGTGTCACCCCAAAGGCATAAGGTCAATACGCAATATCAAAGTAAGCATTACTGATAACTGTAATGAATGGAATAGGACCCTATCACGGACCAAACCCAATATCCAACTGGCCTGGAGGTTGGAGACTGCCCTGGGAGGGCCCCACGAAGGCCCTGCTGGCTGGGAGAGGGCAGGACTGTGGTTGGCAGGAAATGACATCACTCGTAGCCAATCACAGCTTCATAGTGTCTCACCCAGGCTTTGGGAACTGGACATGGGATACGGAAGATCAGTATCTCCTGTTGCACTTAGCACACTCCCAGGGCAGAGAAGGCTGGGCCCGGTGCAGACCACACCCAGTCCTGACCCCACCCGGTCCTGGGCGCTGGGAGGGAGGGGGCTCAGTGACACTTGTTGAAACCCGGTGGGATGGGGGGGGGGGAGGTAACCTGTTTAACTGCAGTTTCTGCACTGGCCAGCAGGGGGACCCAAGAGCCAGGGATCCAAGTAAGGTTAGGGACTCCTCAGGTGTCTCCACTTCCCCATAGGACCCAACACTCCCCTTTCCTTCCCCGCACCTCCCCCCTCTCCCACCTCTCTGCTGCCAAGACCCGAATCTTCTCACCCATCAGACACACAGACACACACACAGACACACACACACACACACACACGCGCTCCCGGGCACACAGACCACCTTGGCTACAGAGAAACAAATAGCAGCTCAGCACACATCCCAGTGTCCTATTTTCCTAGGGTCCCTCCCTTGCCTGCCTTGGGTCCCTCAGGAAAACTCTTTATGAGGTGAAGGTGTTGAAATGACTAATTGGATGGAGACGATCATCTCCCCGCAGCCGACGGCAGAGCTGGGGAGAGTGTGCGACTGCCTGTGTTGGTGCCCCAGTGTATACAGTCCGCGGGTCTCACTCCGCCCACGTGTCCGGGCCAGGCTGGCACCCCTCCCACCCCCACTCCATCCTGAGCTTCAGAGCATGTGCCTTTAGCCAAGGTATCGGACCCTTGGGGCCTCCTGTGAATGGAACCCAGGCCTCCCCCGGAGGCTCAGGCACCGAGGACTCCTGGGGGCCCCACAGCTTGGGCCCACGGGGAAGCACTCTGAGGAGGAGGGCTTCTCCCCAGAAGGAAGGCAGCACACGGCTGAAGGGAGGCGCCATGAGGAGGCGGTGAAAGAGCATCCTTGGCTCTGAAGAGGCGGGTGGAGGGGCACATGGCCCCTCGGAGCCCCTCTCCGAGGGGACGGACTGTCAGGCAGCCTTAGTCCCAAAGGGGTGTGAGGTCAAGAGTGACAGGGGCCCCCGGGCCAGGGGAGGGGGCACGCCTCACCTTCCAGGTGGCAGTGTTTCTTCGGAAATAGGCGAACATCCTGGTGAACCAGTTATAGATCTCATTCAGGGTCAGCTGCCTGTCGGGGGTCTCCAGAATGGCCTGTGGCGAGGAAGGAGCAAAGAGACCCTCAGCCTGGGTCTCTAAGGGTCCCCGGCTTGTGTTCTCTCTCTCTCTCTGCCTGGCCGCTGACTCACCGAGAGGGGAGACCCACTGCAGAGCCCGTGGGTGAGAGGGTGAGTCTCCTGGGGCCTGAGCAGGGCCGGCTGGTTCCAGCCCAGCCACAGAGGGGCACAGGCCTCAAGAGCTAGGCCCTGGGGCGAGGGGCACGCGGCTTCTCTGCAGGGAAATGGCTGCTAGGCCCCTGCTGGAGGGGAACGAGAGCAGCGTTCTCGGGAGAGACATCTAGGGGCGGGGGCTATTTGGAATTTATCCGAATTTGGGCAAAGGGCATTCTCTGAGATGGTGAGTGTGTGTGGTGTGTGTGTGTGTGTGTGTGTGTGTGTGAGACAGAGAGAGAGAGAGAGAGGGAGGGAGGAGACAGGAAGCCGACTAAGAGTGACCACAGTCTATTAGCACACAGTCACATGGAGTGTGTGTACATGGAAATGAGAGGATGAACACAGTGAGCATCAGCAGCAAAAAAAAAGTGTGCTCCCAGAGAGATGGTCACGTGACCAGCGTCTATGTGAGACCTGCAGCTGAGAAGGGAAATGTGGGGGAGCGGGAGGGGATAGCCCTGAGGGAGAGTCATGCCCCTGGCCCCGGATCCTCCTGGGGGCTGGGACCCCAGGCCTGGGTGCTGCCTGCGTGCCATGCCCCACACCCCCTGACCGCCTTCCCTGCTCACCTGGCGGATGAGGGAGGCGTAGGTGAAGGGGGGCCGGACGTCTGCGTTCTTGTAGAACTCGTGATTCTGGGCCAGCTCTGGGGGAGACAGGCAGAGGATGAGGCAGCCATTTTGGGGGGGGGGGCTCAGCTTGGAGGGGAATGCTACTCCCACAGCCCTTACCTGAGGAGATGGGGGAGCAGAACTTGTCGCTGCTCCTCCGGCGGGCGGGGCCCCCGCTGTGCAGGGAGGCAGAGCCCAGGCCCGGAGGCCGCAGGGGGGTGACGGGGGCAGCAGCTGAGGTGGGGGGGTGCACAAGGCCATCTGGGAACGAGTCTGCTGCAGACACGGTCACCTTGGAGAATGAGGAGGAGCCGGACACTGGGTTCAGCTGTGAGCAATGGGGCAGGCGCTGAGTCCGGCTTGGCGGGCGGGGGTCCAGTGGGCCGGGGGGTGGGGGTGGGGTGGGGGGACGGCTGGAGGGCTCCGGGATGGTGCGGGAAGGGGGGGCACTCACTGGCTGACTGAAGGGCTTGGGCTCGGAGGGCCGCATGTGCAGGTGGGCCATCATGGCTTGCAGCCGCTCGCTCTCCTTGGCAAGCTGTGGGCGGAGCAGAAGCCGGGGGTGAGCAGCCAGGCCCCTTTCCTCCTTCCTGTTCCACCAGACTTCCAGGAAGCCCCAATTCCGGCCACCACTCGCCTCCCCGCTCAGCACCCCAGCTCCCCCTGGCCCCTGCCTCTCTGGCCCCTCACACCCTCGAGGCCAGGACAGGGAACCCCTCGCTTCTCCGCCGGACGGCGTGTCCCGGGCCCCGGCTCCCCACCAGGCAGGGGCCCTCTTCCTAACAGCACACGCTTCTCCTCCCCAAGGAGGGCAGAGGCACTGGCTGAACAGCACCCAAGTCCCATGGCCCTTGTGTGTGTGAGAGGGTCCCCGTGCGCTGAATGGAGACCCAGGAGCGGATGAATGATCCATTCACCCCATTCATAAGTTCAATGGATCTTTCGCCACCGCATCCCCCGGCAGGGCCCTCTGCCCTGGGCGCGAGTGAGTATTGATCGGCTGCCTGACGGCCTGGCCGGAGGAGCCTCTCCCACGACGGAGCTGAGGCTCGGGAGCCAGGCTGCCGCGGTGCCGATCTCGGCTACGTGGCCAGGGGAAGCCGCTCCCCCTCTCTGCGGCCACTTCCTGTCCGGTGGGGCTAACAACTGTACCCCCACACAGGGCTGGTTAGGGGACTCCCTGAGTTATATGGGCAACACATTTGGGGCCACAGGACGCAAGTGCTCCGTGTGCTGGCCAGGAACGTGCTTTCCCTTTGTACCAGCAAAAAGCCTCTTTTCTGGACCTCCCGGCGGCCAGGTCCCCGCCTGACCCTGCCTTCCCCCTCAGAGTCCAGCGGCCCTCACCTCAGAACCATGGTAACTAGGACCTAGGAAACAAAAGATGCTAACTCTGACCACGTGATCCTTCAGAAGCCTCCCCACCCCCCTCCTGGAAAGCCAGTGCTGTGTGTGTGTGTGTGTGTGTGTGTGTGTGTGTGTGTGGAGGGGTGGGGGGGAGACGGGACGGGGGCCACACCTGGATCTCCAGCTGCTGCACCACCTGCATCTGCACCCGGCACTGGGCCGTGCTCCGGTCGTCCAGGGCGTGCTCCGTGTTGAGGTGTCTTCGGGAGGAGGAGGAGGGGCGCGGGGGAGAGAGAGTTGGCCCTGGGCTTCCTGCTGTCACCACCCTCCCATCCCATCCTCTGAGCCCGCCCACAGCACAGCCTGGAAAGCAGACAGGCCCGGAGATACAAAGAAGGGAGAGGGGTGGGGGGGTGGGGGGGAACGGGGCAGAGGAGGAAGCCGCCTTCTCATCACCCTCCTTTGATGTCTTTGCTAAAACCCCTGCTACAGAGAGATCTAATTGCAAATGAACTAATTAAGTAAACCTCTGACGAAGCGTGAAAACAATTTGTTTGACCCTGATGCTGCAAGGGTCTGGGAGACAGTGGAGTTAATCAGTCAGTGACAGAGCCTGGCACGGCGGTGGCAGCTGGCCGCCTGCTGCCAGCCGCCTGTCTGCCTCCTGCCCGGCCTGTCCGCCGGCCAGGCCTGTCACCCGGCCATCACTCTTGGGGGCTGGAGCTGGGGGAGGGCAGGAGAGGGGGGAGGCCTCTCCTCTCCCCCCCCCGCCCCCTGCTGGGCTGTGCAGCCTGGGACACGGTGGGGAGGCTGGGGAATTCAGGCTGGGCAGGCAGGTAGGAGAGAAGGAAAGGTATGTGATGAGGGCAGGGGAACTAGGTCCAGCTTGGGGAGCACGCAGGACAGCTGTGGGCTGAAGGCTGGGGGCAGGCGGGGGGCAGGGAAAACGGAAGGCTCCTTGGAGGGGGAGGGCTGGGGGGAAGGAGAGTGGGGTGACAACACCTACTTGATAAACTGGCCCAGGTCTTCACACAGGGTCTCACAGCCAGGCCACTTGCACTCTCCGTGTCCATACAGAGGGTGGGAACCAGGGGTCTCCTCATGGGAGGAGCTGGGGAGGGGGACAAAGGGACCCTGAAGACCCCAGCAGCCCTGCCCCAGCTCCCCTGCTGGTGGCGTGTCTGTTTTTAACACAGATTCCCCAGAAACCCAGACACACTCCCAGGTGCCTGAGCGCCCTCTCCCTCCCTGTCCCCACAACGTACACCGTTCCGGGGGGGGGCCCCCGGGAGTGTCCCGGTCTGTAGCACCTCCCCCTAAGGTCCCAATACCTGTCTCTCCGAGGGGTGAGCACAGTGGGCTGTCCATTGGGCAGGGTGTGGTGGGAGAGCGGGGGCGAGACTTTGGGGGGGGCGGCAAACGAGGTAGCGGTGGTGGCCGTGCCAGTGAGGTCCAGCCCCTCCTGCTTTACGCTGTCCTCGGCGGGCTGCCCGGGGGCGCCCTCGCCCTTCCACAGCTGCGGCAGGTCTGTCGGGCACACGGCCGCTGTGGGAGAGGAGGGGGGGGGGGACAGGGCCTCAGGGACACGGGAGCCTTCCCATCTCCCCCCTGGGGAAGCAGGGGAAGCCAGCCCCTGGGTGCACGGAGGGCCGTGGGCAGGGCTGGGGGAGGGGGGCGGGCCACTCACCTTGTGGGAGGGTCTGGAGGGGCCCCGAGGCTTGGCTGGGCTGCAGGCTGACCAGCCCCTGTCTCTGCAGGTTGAGCAGGTGCTGCTGCTGCAGCTGTTGCATTTGCAGGAGCTGCTGCTGGAAGGCCAGCTGCTTGTTCCCCAGCGCCTGGTGGGGGGGCCGAGGGGGTGTGCAGAGAGGGGTGCCATCAGCCTCCGGCGCGCCGTCTGGCCCCCACCCTGCGGTCACCCCCTCCCAGGGCCTCTCAGCCCCTGGGGCTGTGGGCGCGGTGTCCGAGGCCGAGGCGTCTCTGCTCCCGGCCCAGCTTCCATAGGGCTGCATGCCTGCTCGCAGTAAACACACGCATGCACGCACGCACGCAGGCGCGCAAACACAGCCAGGCTCAGACGCGCAGCACGCCGCCTCCCCGCTCCCGCCTCCCTCCTTCTGCTGCTTAGCGCCTGCTCCGGCTCCCGCACCGCAGCTGTGCGCGCCTGGGGGGGGCGGGGGCGCTCTCATCACAATGATCGATGAGCCTGTCAGGCTCCAGGGGCCACTCCTGCCTGGCAGGCACCCTTCCCACATGCCCGGGTGCCCCCCTCTGATCACGAGGAGGGGCCTTCTCCCCTCCACCTCCCACCTCCTCTCGCTTCTTAGACACAGCGAATCACAGTCTGGCGGGACTTGGAAAGATCAGCATCAGCTGGTCAGTAGGACCCAGGCTCAGGGCACAGTCCTATCCCCGCTGCTGGGGGCACATGCATGTGCTCTCGCTTGCATCCCCCCCAACCATTCAGTTTTCACACAGGCACTGACAAGCCAGGCTGTCAGCAAGCCCATCCTGGGTGCTGGGGAGGCAGGGGCCTCTCTGCCTGCCTGCCTGCCTGCCCCAGGGTGGGGGCTGGGGTGGGGGCTGGCAGGGCAATAAACCAGCCCAGAGATAATGCAGAGAATGCAGCCATGACAGGACCCCTGAGGGGGAGCTGACGCCTGGGGGAATGACTGGAGTCAGAGGGCAGCCTTCCGGGAAGAGGCAGCTCAGAACCTGGGTGTGGTGTGAGGCACATGCCTGGGACAGGGAGGACGGGGCAGAGGGCCCGCTATGGAAGCCCAGAAGGCAATGAGGCTCAGAGGGGCAGGGGTGTAGGCTGGAGAGCTCTAAAGAGAGAGCAGAGCCGGATGTTACACGAAGGAACAGAAGTTGGGGTGGTGCTGGGGGGCAGGGGCAAGTGGTTTGCTGAGCGACTAAGAGTCTCAGGACCAGAGAGGAGGACTCAGGTGCGGGGTCAAGAAGAGACACGTGGGCAGGAAGAGGGCATGACAGCTGGCAACTGGTCATGCGTGTGGACCATGTGACACTCTTTACACGTGTCTACATGCATGAGCAGAGATGACCCAGGGCTCTGCCGTCCTGCTCTGATTGACCAACAACACAGGCAAGGAGAGGACCCAGGGGGAGAAAGGGCGATGGAGAAATGGGAGCCGCCTGCCCTCTCCCCCCCAGGCCTTTCCAGACTTTTCCACTGTGCCCACCGGGCACTTCTCCCAGACCACCCGGGGACTCCCAGCCTCTGGCCAGGAGAGGCGGGGTTTACCTCTTTGGGTTGCTGCTTCCCAGCCTGCTGTTGGGTGAGGAGCTGCAGGTGAAGCTGCTCTTGCTGCTTCTTGTAATATTCCTGCAGCTGGGGGGGGGGGGGCGGGAGGGGGGAGGGCAGAGTGCATTAGCCGGGTCAGCTGGCTGCTGACTTTAGAGCAACCCCAGCCCAGGGGTGGCACAGCTCCTGCAGGCAGGAGTGGGGAGCCTGCCTGGGGCCGTGGGACACGTAGCCTGGCAGGGAGACTTGTGCCAAGAGAGACTCCGTGAATGGACAAGGGAGAGGGGAGCTTCATCCCGCACTGCCCAGTCCGCCCTGCCTCTGGGTGGGTCCCGAATAGCCAGGATGTCCCAGCAGTTGGCCCTTCCCGGGGGGTCTGGGGGCAGGTGGGCCAAGGCGCTGCTGGCTGAGAGGCCTGATCTCTGACCTCCCCCCACTGCCCCGGCGGAATGCAGATCGGTCCGGCCTGGGCGGTCTCTCTGGTTTTCTGCCACTCCGTGATGTTGGCAGTAAACACAGCTGGGGGGGAGGCACGGTGGCTGCGTCTCAGCTGCCCTGGGGCCAGACTCACCTGCTGGAGCATGAGCGCCTGCTGCTGCTGGAGCAAGGCCTGCAGCTGCGGGGGCGACAGGATCTGCTGCATCTGCTGGGGGGTGAGCATCTGTGGCGACATCATGGCCACCGACACGGGCACCTGCGGGATTGGTCCCCGTCAGCCTGCTCCCCTCCACCCCGCTCCGGGGAGCGCAGGCACCCAAGGCCCACCCACAGCACGGCGAATGGCTCCGGAGGGAGATGGCCTGGGCCCACACTCTGCCTCTGCCACCGACTCGCTGGGTCTCTTCGGACAAGGGACCGGCTCCATGTCCTCGTTTGTGCGACGGAGGCGCCAACAGTGCCTGCCCCTGGAGGTTGTCACGGGACTGACGGGTTAACTCTCAGAGGAAAGCCTGGCACCCAGAGGTGCTGACCCAGGCTGCCTGTTAAGTGCGCTCACTCCGGTGCAGGAAGGTGACACTGTGACAGGGGGGGTTAGAAGCCACGTGTGGGAGGCCCAGCTCACCACGCCCGACTCTGCTCTCTCTCCTGCGACACTGTGAGGTGGGCCTGGCCGGGAGGGCAGCGGCAGCCACCGGGAGGATGCAAAAGGTGGCCCGCGGGGCAGGAGCCCTGGGTGCTGGCACACACACGTCACATCCTCCAGCACACGTGTGCAGAGGGCACACACAGGGGCCCGAGGGTGCCACCCTGGGTGTGTAGGAGCAGTTTTGTCTTCAGCAGGTGGAAAGAGCCCAGGCAGCAGTGAGGAGGCAGGCACCCCTCCTAGCCCTGCGCTGAACTTGCTGTGTGACCCCCAGCAAGCCGCCGGCCCTCTCTGGCGGGTCAATTTCCTCAAACGTCAGACAGGGACTGGATTGTAACAGGTGGCTCCCTCCCACCGGGACGTGTCGGGTTCTCAGAGTGGAGTAGCTTCCTGTCCCCTGCCCTGGGTTAGGCCTCCGGGAAGCCCAGAGGACCCAGCTACAGAGAAAGGTGCAGGGAGAAGCAGTAGCGACATTCTCTTCCCAGCCCTGCCCGCCCGGAGCCCCCCAGGCTGGTGGAGTCACGGCCAGGGAAGCCCAGGTTGTAGCAGCGCCTTCATGCCTTTCTCAGGGCAGGTGCCCGCCCGGCAACCTGCCATCCCCCCTCCCCCCTGACAGTGCACAGACTCTTCTCTACCTCCCACCCCGGCCCTAGCAGAGGGCGCGGCACACAGCGGTCCTCCCTGGGGTTTGCTCTGAGCTGAAACACCTTCCCTGGCAGCCGGGGCACCTCTGCAGCCCTGTAGCAGGAAAGGAGGGGTACAGAGAGTCCTTCAGGGACTGTCTTGGCCCCCGTCACCTCCCTCTAGTCCCATGGGGACGGAGTCAGGGGAGGAAGAGTCGATTCCTTTTGGGATCCCTGGGGCAGGGGTAGGACTCGGCCTAAGCCACCGATTAGTGAATTCCCTGCAGGGAAGCAACCAGGGGGTGTAGTGCAAACATGGGAAAGTCCCACTGCCCCCAGCTCGAGGAGTGGCCGAGCCGGGCCAGCCCTGGGCTCCCCCCTGCTCCTCCCCCACCCCCCCCACCCCCATCTCTGCAGACATCCCCAGAGAGGCACCACCTGGCTCTTTAACTAGGGCCCTCCTGTGGGAAGGCAAGCTCCAGGGGCCTCTATAAGGAGCCTTAGGGGCAGGACGGGATGCAAGCCCAGGTCTGTGTACTCCATGGCTCCCGGGCCTTCCCCATCCACACTGCCTGTCCCACCCTGGTCAGCACTGCAGAGACTGTGGACACGGAGCGTCCAGGAGCTGAAGGCGGACGGGGCTGAGATCCCTGAGACCCGCCTCCCCCTTCACCCTGTACCACAAGAGACGCCACCGCCAGGCTGCAGGGGGTCCTGGTCCTCACTCTCAGGGACCTGAGGAGGGGCAGGTGGTGGCCCAGGCCCACCCCCTGCAGACCAGCCCGTGTAACCCCGCAGCAGCCACCCGGCCTGTCTCTCCTCCTCCCCCGGGACCCGGCGGTATTGGGCTCAGAGGCCCAGGCTCTGCGACAGGTGACCTGGGCAGGGTCTTGTCTCTGACACTGACTGACCTTTGAGATCGCCAAGCCTCGCCTGCCCCATCCTCTCCCTGGGGTTTGGAACACCTGCCCACCCTGCCACCCCAGACTGCACAGGAGGCCGTGGCTGGCTGTGGATTAGGGGCCAGGCACTCGGCTAAGCCCTTAACGAGTGCGATCTCCCTGACTCTTCACAGCAGCCTGCCCGGGAGGAGGGTATCACCGTCATTACCATTTTACAGCTGAGAACGCCGGGGTTTGGGGAAGTTAGGGCGGAAGGGGCAGGGAGAAGGGGTTTGTATGTCATTAAACTCTATACAACTGCAGAAACAACTACTTAAAGAAAACATTCTGAATTTTCCTTTTCTGGTTTCCTTTCCGTCTCCCTTCTCCACTGTTGCACTTGAGGTACTCAAGGGGCCCCCAGAGGCACTGGGTGGCCGGGGTCACTTAGGACCAAAGCAGTGAGCCTCCCATTCTCATCGCGGCGAGAGCTGCACCACGGCAGGGGAGGCTGAGAGCAGACACCCGGTCTCTCCAGGCCCCAGGGGTGAGTCACGGAGCAGCATGCAAGAAAGGATGTGGCCTTCCCTCCTCAAGGCTTTCCTACACAGGGGCAGGGGAGGGGAAGAGAGACCTTGGAAGGCAGCCCCAGCCCCTGCCGTCCTGCCACGTGGCTGAGCTGCAGCTGGAGAGGTGTCTGCAGAGAGAGATCAGGATGGATTATCTCTGCGTACTTGTCTCTAAGGTGGCCCAAGAGGGCCAAGAAAGGTCTGCAAGGCGGCCGCCACATACGGACCTCCTGAACTAGCTGACCCATCCACGTCCTGTCACGCCCCTTGGGGCTCTGAGCTGGAGCTCTCCTGGGTCCCCATGGACCACTCACCAGGCGGGGATGTGTCCAGATGGCCATGGTGGGCTAGTCAGCTCAGCAAAGCCGTGAGTCACAGCTGGAGAGTGGCCAGGGTGGCTGCATGCTCACCAAAGCCTGGCAGGGGGACTCCGGCTGAGCTGGCTGCTGACAGCTGCCTCCAGCCCCCCCCCCAGAGCCCTCGGCCGCCATGATTACAGTGTGCTGGGCTGGACACAGGGTGGAGACACGGGGAAGTACCACTGGGGGCTGGAATGGATGCAATTTGGTACCAATCAAGGACCCAAACTCAGCCTTTGAAGTATGGGAACTGGGGTCCCTGGGTGATTTCGGAGACTAGGCCAGAGCTTAGTCTAGGTCAGTGGTTGGCAAACTCATCAGTCAACAGAGCCAAATATCAACAGTACGACTAAAATTTATTTGGAGAGTCAAATTTTTTAAACTTAAACTTCTAATACCACTTCTGTAAAACAGACTCGCCCAGGCCGCGGTATTTTGTGGAAGAGCCACACTCAAGGGGCCAAAGAGCCGCCAGTTGGTTCGCAAGCCGCAGTTTGCCAACCACGGGCTAGGTTAAATTCCCCTGTGTATGACCAGAAGGAAGCCCTCAGATTAGCTCTGGGCTGAATTACAACAACAAAATATCAGGGTGGGACAGGGGAACTTGTAGAAATGGCAGGAGGGCGAGTCTCAGGGGCTGAGAAGATGAGACAGGCTGGCAGAGCTAGGGACCGGCCTTGGCCCCCGTCTGCCCAAACTCCCAGCTACCTGTGATGCGCCCCTCTCCGTCCCCCTGCCTGGCCTCGCCGTGCCTGGTGTCCAGGCCTGGGCACATGCTGGAGCTGGAGAACTAAGATGGTTTTGGAAACTGGTCTGAAGCTGGCCTGGGAGGGGCTGGTGGGTGTGGCTGGGAGGGGAGGTGAGCAGGAACCCCACCTTGAGTTGGGGAGCAGGACAGTGTTGGGGGGAGCCGGGAAAGGGGCTGCCATGGACCTTATTCATTTCCCTTCATTTCAGTCGAGCTCCAAATCAGCAAAATGCATGTTTCTACTCACTCTCCCCTAAACCCCCGCAGAAAAGCTATTTCTGGACCCTGGACCCCCACGGGGAACAGAAGCCCCACCTCCTTAGAGATTGTAAACTTGAAAGGCCAGGAGGGCATCAGGGTTGGAGAAGGAGGATCAACAGCCAGGGCTTGAGGCTTCTGGGGAAGTTCAGACACAGCCCAAGAACTGCCGCCGTCCTGAGCCCGGAGAATCCTCGGGCCAGGGCTGTGTCCCTGGGGGCGGTTCGTGTGACCGCTGTGCTGAGCACAGGACAGGGCCACCGTGTAGACAGTGAAGTGTGAGTTCTGGAGCTGTTTGGGTTCAAGCCCTGGCTCTGCCCATGATTAGCTGTGTGACTTTGGATAAGTTACTTAACATCTCTGGGCCCCGGCTTCCTCATTGGCAAGATGAGACTAATGCAACATGGACCTCATGGGAGTGTGAGGATCAGTGAGACGCTACTTATAAAGCACGTGGGGTCTGCCCCAGGGTAAGCCTCTCTAAGTATCAGTTGCTGGTGTGGGAAGTACTCCGTACTTGCTGAAGGAATGAATTGATCCATCACCGGGAGGAAGAAGGCAAGAGAGGAGGCCCAAGATTCATTTTCCCTGTCCCTCTGCTGCTCATTCTACGGCATCCTTGGACCGCTCTCATTTTAGGGAAGGGGTCTCCCCAAAAAACCCCCACAAGCCCCCTTTCTCACTATTTCAGCTCCCCTGCTCCCCACACCACGGAGTCCTCCCTGGGCCTGACCTCAGTCCCGCCCACTCCCAGGAAGCTCCTCCTTCCTCAGCCGGCCCTTCCTTCCGGGCTGGGGGACATTCCTTTTCTCCAGCCTACCTTTCTTTGTTCTCAGAAGGGATGCTAGCCGGCCCAGGGTGGGGAGGACTGAGAACCACCACCTCAGACCCTGGAGTTGGAGAGGGGGGTCCCTAGCCCTGACACCACCCAGGCCCGAGAGCTTCTCTCCCCAATCCTGGCTTTCCAGGGGGTGTCCCCAGCAACCCAGGCCAGAACCCCTCTGTGCCCAACTCCTCCCCTTGAGGGCAGTCTCATCAGGTTCCAGCCTTTTAAAACAGGGCCCAGCGAAGGCCCCACAACTGTCGGGCACACTGGACTTCTTCAAAGCACGTTCTGATCATGAACTTGTTTTACATAAAACCTAGTCCTGGGTCCTTCTCCCCGCACCCCATCCTCCATCCTGCCCCCCTCGCTTCCCTCCTTCCCTCAGCACCCCACCCCCCAGACTCCAGAGCTGCGTGCTTCGGATGGAGTTCAGCCTTCCTCCCTTAGATAAACTTCCTTTCAAAGTCCCGCTTAATCCTCTCCCCAATTCCAAGCCTCCCCCGCTGCTGTGGGGAGGAGTGGGGGAGCAAAAAAGCTTGGTTGCTGAGAGGGGGGTAGGGGTTGGGAGGGGGTAGAGGTGGGGGGGTGGACACGGGGCTGCCCGAGCAGTGACCCACCCCGGGATGGAATCGGACTGGCGATTCTCCCAAGTTCTTTGAGACACAAAAGGTAAACAGAAGGCCAGGCTAACCCCCCGCCCACCCCCACCAGACCTCCCCTCCCCCACCCAGCCAGATGGGCCAGCATTGGGGGAAGGGAGAGAGGGAAAAAGGGCAGATTGTGCAAAGGAAAACAAAAGAGACAGAGAGTCATCAAGAGACAGGAAACTCGGGGGCGACCGAGAGAGAACTGGTGGGTGAGAGATTAGGGGGGAGACGTGGTGACCTCAGCAACGGAGAGCCTGGGAAGGGGGGAGTCACAAGGGACAGGTCGGGTGGCCACACAGAGAAAAGAGAAACTGGAGCAGTGACCCCGAGGCCAGGGAAGAGGAAGCCTCGCAGGGGATAGAGGCAGATCTGAGCACAGACACAGGCCCAGCAGAGGCGGGCCTGGGATCAGGTGGAGGTGAGACAAAAAGTGCAAGTTTCTTCACTCCTCCGGCAGCTGCCACTCACCGGCCTTGTTTGCCAAGCCCACCCTCTGACCTGGCCCCAGCCCGGCCCGGCCTGCCGGCCCAGAGGGACGCCCTCCTCACCTGCACCGCGGAGGCGGACTGCTTGCTGTCATTGTTCCCAGGGGAGCTCAGGCCCGAGGCTTGCTGCAGCAGGAACTGCCGGGCGACCTGGAGAGCCTGCAAGACAGGGCGGCGAGCGTGCCTGAGCTGCGCTGTGGTGCAGGGCCTGTGGGCGGCAGGGCTGTGCGGTCCGTGGGGCCCAGGATTCAGGGAGAGTGTGGGGCAGGAAAGGGGAGGAGGTCAGGGTAAGGTCAGGGTCTTGGGGGTGAAAGAGGGGGAACGAGGGGTCCACTTGGGCTTGGAGGGTAAGTATACGGACAGGAGTCACGGTGGGGTCAGAGCCTGCAGGGACTCACTCTGGAAGCTGGCGAGGTTTGCTGCCCTCGTGCTCACACAAAGGGGGCAGAGTCAGGGCCTGCGTCATAGGAACTATCTGTTAAGCACCTACTATGCGCCAGGCGCTTCACAGGTGTCTGGGAGGTAAGACTATTCCCTTCAGGTTCTTGTGGCTGGACTAATAACCAAAGTAACACCAGGCGGATTAGCGGGGGGAAAACATTGCAGTTTAATAGCACGTATGCTTCCTGTATACAGGGGAGAGACCCAGAAACACCCCGTCACCTTCAACATCTCCTTCAGCTACGGACACAAGGCGGTGTTGGGGGTGGAGTCCGTTAGGAGGTTCCCAGGAGAAGCACGGGGAACAGGTGAGGTGGCTGTGGCTGCGCAGACTGAAGCCCAGGCCTTCTCCCCGGACAGCGAGGGCAGGCCTGGTGCAACGGGGAAGCAACCTCCCAGAGGGAGGTCTCCCTCAGGCACACATGTCCCTACACTCGGGACTTGGTTTTCAGAGCTTCTCCCGGGGCTGCTGTTTCTTAAAACGAACCAGCCTACATAACCCATCTGCCACAGTGGCGTGTTCTGGGCCGGCGCACTCTGCTCGCCTCCACAGGCCAGCCTGCACCTCACGCTCTCCTGCGAGGCTGTGAGGTAGGGATGACCGGCCCTATTTTGCAGATGAGGCGACGGTCTCCAGGAGGTTAAGTGACCTGCCCGAGTTCACACAGCTAGGAGGTGTCCGTCAGGACTGGGGGCCAAGAGGCCAACCGCCTTCCTGTGTGCTGGACCCATGGGCCCTGGGGTAGCATTCACTTGGGTCAGAACCCCCAGAGGCTCAGGGTGTGCACTTGGTGGCTCTCTGAGTCCAGGGGGTCTGGGTGCAGGGCCCCGTGGCACTGAGGGAATGCCGTGGGGTGTGAGGTGCCGGTGAGCTACCCGGACTGCAGTCAGCTCCTGGAGGCCATGGTGGCTGTGGACTCTGAGCCAGCAGTCACGGGCGTGGGAAGTGCGTGGCACTTACAGGAGGAGCAGCTCGGCCAGCGGTGGGCCTGGGACGTGGGCACATGGGCTCTGAGAAGTCGGGAGGCGCAGCAAGGGGTCAGGGAGAAGTTCTTCATGAGGCCCTGCACCTCTCCCCCCACTCGGGTCAGTGGGGTCTCAGAGGCGAGGGATGTGGGGACCTGCCCCAATTCACACTCCAGGAACACAAAGGCTGTCTGCTCCGGTTTCCCAGAGGCCTGCTGGGGAGCCAGAGCCGCTGTGTCCAGGCCCCTGGCGGGGAGGATGGGGGAGCCTCCGGCATCAGGCAGACCTGGGTTAGAATCCCAGTGTGATGAGCAGCGGTGTGACCTTGGACAAGTTGTTCCATTTCTGCGTTTCAGTCTCCTGCTCTGCAAAACTGGGACGCTGCCCAGCTCAGAAGTGCGAGGGGGAATTAAAGGACTGCTTTCCTTTGTTGGCATTTGCCAAGCATCTGCCCCGTCCCTTCTCCTGAAACTCTCCGTTCCCTCCCTCCCTCCTTCAGCCTCTCCCACACCGTCTCCTGCCCGTCGAGCCTCTTCACCAACTGGTGCCCACCTGTGGCTCCCTGTCCACACACACACACACACACACAGGTCTGCCCTCACTCTCCTACCCCAGCACCAGCACCAGCACCAGCACCAGCAGATAAGATCCGGGGTGGGGGGGGGTCGGAGAGGACAGGAACAGGGACACATGCGTACACACTGGTCCCTCCGCAAACACTTCCCTCACAGACGCTGTGACCAAGCACATGGACACCCCCTCGCAGCCCTTCCCTCCCGCAGCCAGCAGCAGCCAGCGCGGAGCCTCCCCCGAGGCTGAACCCCGTTTACCTTAGGATGGCATTTAAACACACTGGTGTCCCTATGGGAACGTATTCCCCAGCAAACCTGGGGTTCACAGGCGGGCTCCTCAACAGCCCCCCAGACCCAGCCGCCCGCACCTGTCTCTTCCCCGGACCTCACACCAGGGCTTGTGGCTTGGGGTTTCTTCTCGTCAAGAGTCACTTCTGCTGAAACCAGTTTGGCTCAGTGGATAGAGCATTGGCCTGCGGACTGAAAGGTCCCGGGTTCGATTCCGGTCAAGGGCATGTACCTTGGTTGCGGGCACATCCCCAGTAGGGGGTGTGCAAGAGGCAGCTGATCAATGACTCTATCTCATTGATGTTTCTAACTCTCTATCCCTCTCTCTTCCTCTATGTAAAAAGAAATCAATAAAATATATATTAAAAAAAAAAAGTCACTTCTTAGACGTAGAAGTCTGGCCTTCCCGAGGCACAGGCTCCATGAGGCCGTGCAAAGGGGGTGCGTGCAGGGTCGGGGGGAAAGGAAGAGGCCGAGGATCATCAGGAAGGAGCCCCTGCCCCTGCCAGCCTTGCTGTGAGACCCCTCCAGCTCTAAGGACATAGGCTGGACAAATGCTCTTTGTCCTCCAAACGTGGGGGGTCGAGGGGTCCAGGGACAAGGTGGGGAAGAGGACGGCTCAGAGGAGCGCCCGGGCACCCTGGTCCAGGGGACTGTGGGGATTCCAGGGAAAGTTGGGGGGAGACTCACATGGTCTCCTGGTAGGGGGAGTGGCCAGGGCGTTCGATTTACTCCCAACTGACTCTCTTACTCTGTGGCCCCCTGGAGCATGAAATTACAGGATTTACCGGGAAAGTGACGTGGGCTCGCCATCTCATTCCTGTGCCAGCCCTGTCCCAGGCCCTTCACTCCGCTCCGGCCCCTCTCACTCCAGGCCTTCCTCCCCCAGGGCCTCCTGCTGAGACCAGATCAGACCTAGGCCTTGTGGTCCCTCCCGAGGTCTCCCTCTTCCTTCCCGTTTCGAAGAGCCTGCTGTGTGCCGGGGACCGTGCTGGACGCTGGAGAGACAACGGCTGCCTGTCAGACTGAGTGGAGGTGGCCCCAGGGCCGGAGCCCCGAGGAGGCCTCTCTGCCTGGGGAAGCTACGGCCCTGGAGGGGGTCCGAGCACAGCGACCCGCACACACTCCGCAGAGTGAAACGACCCTGCGCGCCTCGGGACCTCGCCATTCCCGGGGGGCAGAATGTCGAGTTGTGTTGGGGGCAGGAGGAGGAGAAGCCCTCAGGTCATCAGGGCCGGGACTCCTCCAGACCCTTCACTCATTCATCCTCTCCTTCCTTCCCTCGTGGGCATGGCCGCCCTGCGATGGGAGGTGGCGAGGCGACGGTGACCTACACAAGGTCATGTGTGTACTTTGCCCTGACCCAGCTTAGGGTGTGTGGATACCACTAAACACCTGCAGGCACCCAGGCAGGCGTGGGGAGGGGATAATGGCAGACCCTCGGCATGGGTCCTAGCTGCCCTCTCTGGGTGGCCTGGGCATGTCACTGCCAGATCAGGGCACCGCACTGCCACTCCACTCCTGCCCCTGTCCGCAGCCCACGCCCACACCTCCACCGGGAAGCCCTCCTCCAGGGAGCCACCCGGGGATCAGCGGGACTGAGATACTGTAGAAACCCACCCGAGTCACACGCACCCGGAGACACAGGCGCTGGCGTCCACACTGGCTGCTGGCACTGGGGTCTGACTCGTCACTGGCTTGCCCACCTCCCAGGGATGTGGGAAATGAAGGCCCCACCCTAACAGATCCAGCCCACTTTCTCTACCTTATTTATTTTTTTTTTAAATCCTCACTCGATGTTTTTCTATTGATTTTTAGAGAATAGAAAAAAGAGGGAAAGACAGAGAGAAACATCGATGAAACCCATCAGTTGGTTGCTTCCTGCACGTTCCCTGACCGGGGCCAGGGTTGGGCCAGGGAGGAGCCTGCAACCAAGGTACATGCCCCTGACTGTAACTAAACCTGGGACCTTTCGGTCTGCAGGCCGTCACTCTATCCACGGGGTCAAACCGGCTAGGGCCAGCCCCCGCTTTCTCTGATGATGCCAACCAGGTCGCAGCCTCCTGGAAGCACAGGTGTCAGCTGTCTCTGAGCCCGGCTTCCAGCACCCGGCAGGAACGCTGGGGAAAGTCACTTCAGTCCAGGCGGAATGTGGGAGGCAGGCACAGGCTGACACACGGAGCTTAGGAGCTGGCATCTGGACAGTGCCTGGCGGTTTCCAAATCCCTGCCACCAGCATTTAGCTGAAGCTTCACAACCTTGAGCTGGGCAGGGCAGGTGTCACTGTCTCCCCTGCGGACAAGGTAACTGAAACCCAAGGTCCCACCGCCAGGAAGCAGAGTCCAGACACCTCCGCCTGCCCAGCCCCCCACCCGGAGGGGCCCTGGGATCTCGGGCAGTCAGTGAGGCCTGAGAATCTGCCTCCCCTCCCCCAGCCGTCTAGAGTTTCAGCGGCCTGCCTGTGACAGGGAGGAGAAGTTGGTTGAGGTGGTGAGGGAAGACCAAGAAAGGAATCTCTAGGAGAAAGGGGGCTCAGGTTCCCTTCCCTGGGGCCATGGATATCCAAACACGGCTTTGGGCAGGAAAAGGATTTAGAATGCCACACCAGGGAGAAGCCATCATGGAAAATCTAGGGGAAAGAAGGAAGAGGGGGCTCAGGGCAGAAACTGGGAGCTGTGGCCCTGGCAAGGTAGTTCAGTTGGTTAGAGCATTTTCCCCATATGTTAAGGTTATGGGTTCAATCCCTGGTCAGGGCACATACAAGCATCAACCAATGAATGCATAAATAAGTGGAGCAACAAATTTATGTTTCTCTCTCTCTCTCTAAAGTCAATAAATAAATAAAAAAGAAAAGAAATTGGGAGGGGAGAAACCAAGATGGCAGCATAAGTAAACACCTAAATTGCTGCCTCGCACAACAATTTCAAAACTACAACTAAAAGACAAAATGGACACCATCCAGAACAACAGGAAGGCTGGCTGAGTGGAAATTCTACAACTAGAAGCAAAAAGAAAAGCATATTGAGTCTCAGAGGAGCAGTGGAAGTAAAGGCAGAGGCACTGAGGCACACATGCGGAGAGGGTTGGCAACTGAGTACACGGCCGGCTTTCTCAAGCGGGAGGGAGACAAAAGCTCCCGACTGCTCTGAACTCCAGTTCTGGGCAAGACTCTGGGGACCCAGACTCATAGAGGGAGAAACTGGACCGTCTGGCAGTGTGCAAAACTCAAAGGCAGTTTTCTCTCACAAGTGCTTGCAGTGATTACCGCGGGACACTGAGAACCAGGGGCCTCTTGGGGCAGGGCTGACAGGAAGCCATCACTGTTTTTCTCTGCCCTGAGACTCAGCCCCATCCAAGCTGTGCACAGAGGCTTTTGTGTATGAATGGCATGGTCCTTTGATTTTTAAACTTACCTAACAAACTACAGTTGAGACAGTGAGACCCAGAACATCCAAAAGAAGGCCCAAGGCCCCACAGCAGCTTGCATTGCTTCACAGCTGGGCCTCATCTGGGCACCTCCAAAACCCAAACAAAGAAGAGAAATCTGCTGATCTCTCCATAGCCCCTGCTGGGTGGCCTCAGACAGAGGCTAAATTAACACCTCCTTAGAGATCCAAGAACCAGTGTACCCAGGAGTCAGAGCAGGACCATCCAGATTACGACTCCTCAGATCCATAAGAGACACATTCAGGGAGCAGACTCAGTGAGCACAAAAGCCCCACTGAAGCAAGTACTGTCTCATAAGGGTGTCTCCAGCACAGAAGTTCGCCCATTGTAGACACAGCTGATGCTCACAGCCAACTGGCCTGGAGGTCAATTCCCCCTAAAGATACCAACAACAATCAAGGCTTAACTACAACAAGACTGTGCACACAGCCCACAAAGGGGTGCACCAAGAGTGTCCACCTCAGGTAACTGGGGAGGCTGAGCCACTGGGTCCTATAGGACACCTAGCACTCAAAGCCACTCTATCAACCCAGGGAAGCCGCCAAAATGAAGAGAGAAAGAAATAGGTCACAAATGAAAGAAATGGGAGGAAAGCAAATGACTGGATATAGAGTTCAAAACCACAGTTATAAGATTTTTCAAGAATTTTCTAGAAAAGGCAGATAAATTTAGCAAGACCCTCAAGGATATGAAAAAGGACCAACTAGAAATGAAGCATACACTGAATGAAATAAAGAATAATATGTAGAGATCCAATAGCAGACTAGAGGATCGCAAGAATCAAGTCAAAGATGTGAAATACAAAGAAGCAAAAAAACACTCAACCAGAAAAGCAAACAGAAAAAAAGAATAAAAAAATATGAAGATGTGTAAGGAGCCTCTGGGACAACTTCAAGTGTACCAACATCCGAATTACGGGGTTGCCAGAAGAGGAGAGAAAGCAAGATACTGAAAACCTATTTGAAGAAATAATGACAGAAAACTCCGCCCACCTGGTGAAAGAAATAGACTTACAAGTCCAGGAAGCGCACAGAGCCCCAAACAAAAGGAATTCAAGGAGTACCACACCAAGATACATCATAATTAAAATGCCAAGTACAAAGACAAAGAGAATGTAAAAAGTAGCAGAGAAAACAGTTAGTTACCTACAAGGGAGCACCCATACAATTGTCAGCACCCATACGATTCTCAACAGAAACTATGCAGGCCAGATGGGAGTGGCAAGAAATATTCAAAGTGACAAATAGCAAGAAACTACAATCAAGATTACTCTACCCAGCAAAGCTATCATTCAGAATTGAAGGGCAGATAAAGAGCTTCACAGATAAGAAAAAGCTAAAGGAGTTCATCACTGCCAAACCAGTATTATATGAAATGCTGAAGGGTATTCTGTAAGAAGAGTAAGAAGAAGAAAAAGGTAAAAATAAAAATTATGAACAACAAATACGTATCTATGAACAAGTGAATCTGAAAATCAAGTGAGTAAAAAATCTGATGAACAGAACAAACTGGTAAATATAATAGAATCAGGGCCTTAGAAAGGGAGTGGACTGACAATTGGGGGGGGGGAGGGATGTGGGGGGTGTAGGCAAAGACTGGACAAAAATCATACACCTATGGATGAGGATGGGGGGGTGGTGAGTAAGGGCAGAGGGGGAGGGGTTGGGAACTGGGTGGAGGGGAGCTATGGGGGGGGGGGGGAAGGAATGACTGTAATAATCTGAACAATAAAGATTTATTTAAAAGGAAGGAAGGAAGGAAGGAAGGAAGGAAGGAAGGAAGGAAGGAAGGAAGGAAGGAAGGAAGGAGGGAAGGAAGGAAAGAAGGAAGAAAAGAAAGAAAGAAAGAAAGAAAGAAAGAAAGAAAGAAAGAAAGAAAGAAAGAAAGAAAGAAAGAAAGAAGGAAAGAGAGAGAGAAACTGGGAGCCATTTGGCTTCTTAAACCTCATTTTTCTCCTCCCTCCACCTGCTGGACTGAAAACCAAATGCCTAGTTCTGTGGTTTGGGGAGTAAGGTCTAGTGTTCACCCAGGGCAGTGTTTCCCAAACTTCTCTCATGATGAGAATCACCTGGTGGAGTTGTTAAAGTACAGATTCCTGAATCCCAACTAAGAAGTGCTAAACTAGAATTTTTGGGAACATATAGGTAAAATTGTATACTTAACTAGGAATCTGAATTTTAACTACTCCACCAGGTGATTCTCATCATGAGAGAAGTTTGGGAAACACTGCCCTAGGGAGGCAGGATGGTCTATCGGGTGCATGGACCCTGGTCAGAGATCTGTATCCAGATCCTGGCTCCACCTTATACTGAGCTACTGAGCCACCTTGGGTAAGTCACATGTCCTCTCTGAGCCCCCATTCTTGCTCTGCAACATAGGGATAAGCCTTACTTAGCCCACAAGGTTTCTGTGAAGAGAATATGAGACAATGTACATGGAGCACTTAGCACAGAGCCTGGCACCCAGCGGGTCCTGAACCGGCATTAACTATTGTCACTTAATTTATCGTTTGCCTTCCCAGGCAGCTCCTGGTCATTTGTCCTCTGCCACCCAGAAGGACTAGCTAACCAAACCCTCTCCCAGCCTACGCCACCCCCACTTCCCCTCAAGCTAAGAACTCCGTCTCGCTAATGAAGCTGAACTCTCCTCCCCCCGTCACCCATTCAGAAGTCATTAGCAGGATCTCCACAATTAGGAACAAATGGCTTATAACGGATGGCATCCAGGGAGGGCGGCTGGGATGGAAGGGAATGAAGCTGGAGCTTTGAGGGCCACGGGGAGCTGCTATGAAAAGAAAAACTAGTCTTGAGACAGGAGGGTCTGTCATCTCCAGTAGGAGACCACCCCCTCATTTCTGCCTCTGAGAATTCGGGGGGAGGGAGAGGAGGGGAGGCAGCTCTCTGCGGAAGCCAGGTGCAGGGCTGTTCTCCAGGCTGCAGGACTCCGGCTCTGTGCTCCTGTGCTGGGTCCCAATCCAACTACGCGTGTGTGTTTAGGAGGGTGGGATGTGCTGGTGCTGGAAGGGCTGAGCTCTGAGAATGGAGAGGCAGAAGCACAAACCGCAGCTGGAGAGCTGGGGGCGCTGGAGGGAATCGGGGCCAGTGATGCCCAAAGTGCTGGTCATGATCGACGGGTGGATCATTATATCAGTTTAGTGGGTCAAAAAATGGGGAAAAACACACACGCACATATGCTTTTTAAAAATCAAGAGGTACTGGGTGAGTATAAACACTGTTTCGTGACAATGAGTGTGGTGGGTGTTGGAGTAAAATGTAGCTCTCGCTGTAGATCTCAAGCAAAAAGGTTTACGAAGCGCTGATCTAGCTCCCGTTACAGAGGAGGAAATGGACAGCCAGGGCAGTGACAGGCCCGTAGTCGCGCAGGGGCAGAAACAGGGGCCGACATGGGGCTCTGCAGCCAGGAGCTGGCCAGACAGGAGGGAGGTCCCTAACAAATCCTGGTTTGACTTGGAGGGTGGTGAGGGGTAGCCAAAATAAACAAACCCCAAACGCTTCTTTTGTCTGCACCCAGCTAACTTTGGCAAAATTGGGATCTAAATTATCTTGGTAATTTCAACTGGGGTCTGGCTAGAGGTAGGGGAGGGGCGGGAAGGTGTTTGGGGTACTGTCCCCCCAGGGCCACAGGATAACGTTCTGTTCACTTATCAGTCACTCAGCAAACATTTATGAGGCCCCACAGGGCACTGGTCCTAGACACGGTGGGCTCACGGTGTTTGCTGTAATGGGGCTCCATTCCCGTGGGGTGAGACAGACGCTAACACGGAGGCGGGCGAGCCATGAGAAGGTGGTGAGCGTCACAGAGGCTGGCTGGCTGGCTACGTGGGTTGTGTGGCCAGGGAAGGCCTCTCTGAGGAGCCATTGAGGATGAGGACGTGACTCTCCCAGGACAGCGTGCACGGCGCAGGCAGGAGCCGGTGCACGGCCTGAAGTGGAATGAGCCTGGAGGTGCTTCACTCCTGGTCAGTGTGGCTGAGCCAAACGGCCTGAGGGAAAGTCCCAGAGATGAGCAGGGGCCAGATCACACGGGCACAATGGGTGTGTTTTTTAAATCCTCACCCAAGGACCCGCCTACAGAGAGGAAGGAAGGGAAGAAGAGAGGGAAAGAAACATTGGCTGCCTTCCACAAGTGCCCCGACTGACTGGGGATCGAACCCGAAACCCAGGTATGTGCCCTGACCAGGAATGGAACCGGTGACCTTTCAGTGCACAGGACAACGTTCGACTAACTGAGCTACTCTGGCCAGGCAGGGACTGTGGTTTTTTATTTATTTCTACACTCTGGAAAAACTGCTGGAGGATTCTAAGCAAGTGAATATAAGGAATTACGGAAGCGACAGAACTGTCTAACCTGCAGCTAGTAAACAGTCGGTGCCGGATAAGTACTTGTTACTTTTTGTTAAATAATATGAATAACAAAAACCATCTCTCCATTCACTCACTGAAACAGACAGTGGAGGGGACCAGAGTAGAGGAAAGGAGTACAGGGGGAAAGGTCAGAGGTCAGCAGTCCAACCAGGAAGGGTACTGAGCACGGGGAGAGCCAGGTCCTCCACCAGCCAGGCTTTGTCCTCCAGCAAAGACATAAAAATGGAACTGCACAGAGGAGGGGGCGAAGGGAGTGGGGGAGAGCAGACCATAAAACCCCCGAAGTGATTCTACACCTTTTTCCCTTGGAGAAAAAAAAAAAAGCTTTTTGGAAAAGGCTGTAAATTTTTTTTACACCAACCTCGTAAAAATGACATTGGCGCATTCTCAAATTAGAACCATTAAAATGAAAACCAGCAACGCACAGATACCGACGGGCCCACGTGGGTGGGAGAGGCGAGGCCCGGTGCAGCCTGCTCTCAGGGCCTTCCCCGCCAGGCCGTGCCCCTGCCACCAGCAGATGAGAACAGACCATGGGCCCACCGCTCTGAAAGCGGAAGGGTGCTCCCCCTCTTTCCTCTCCCTGCCCTGCACCCCCAGTGGGGGCCTTAGCACTCGGGGTGACCCAGGGTGGCCCATGTGGCTCCTCTGGGCGCAGACCAGCTGGTGTGGGTGCTGGAAGAGTCAGGGCCCCAGGGTGGGCGGTGGCAGGGAGCCCTGTACCCCCAGATGGTGGTTCTGTCTGTGGAGTCCTCAGGAAGCGGGGTGTAAGGAAGTCTGGGTTCAGAGCCACCGTGAGCCCGGCTACTGCCCTCACACTAGCCACCTCTGCAGCGGTGGGGTTCGGAGGGGGCTGTGGGGGCACGCCATTCCCCCCTCAGAATAGAGGGGCTCCCCTAGGAGAAAGCTAGCTCCCCACTGAGAGGTGCTCTGAAAGTGCGGTCCTCCCCAGGTCAGCCTTCGACTCAGAAACATTCCACCCCCTTCCGCGGCCCCAAACTTCTGCCCTGTGAGGGGGTGAGGGAGGAGAGAGAAGTCTCACTGGAAGGGAGGCTGGTAGAGCCGGTTGACTCTTACGTGGTTCCCAAAGAGCAGAGCCCTGGAGTTCCCTCCCAGCCTCGGGCCCTCTCTTCCACCCGCCCCCTTACTGGAGCTCCCGCCCCTAGGCAGTGGCCGGCAAACTGTGGCTGGAGAGCCACAAGCGGCTCTTTGGCCCCTCGAGTTTTTAGCAAAGGCCAGCTTAGGAATGCCCTAATGAAGTTAATAACAATGCACCTACTTAGACAGTTTAAGTTTAAAACACTTGGCTCTCAAAATAAATTTCAGTCGTCGTCCTGTTGATATTTGGCTGTTGACCAAATGAGTTTGCCGACCACTGCCCTAGGGGACCTCCCCTTTCCTTGGACTGGGAGGCAGACAGGAAACTTTAGCTGAGTAACCCGGAACGGGCACAAGAACGGGGTGTGTGTGGGTGGGGTGGGGGTGGTTACAGCTCTCTCCCCTGCTGGTCCTGGAAGCCCAGCCCCTCACTCACCTGCCCCCCATTCCGGGCAGGGCAGGGAGGAGCACTCTCTAAGCATGGCCCCGCAGCTGCTGAGAGTACGGGACTTCATCAACATGAAGTTTCTAATCTCCCTCTGGGGAGTCTGGGCCCCAACACTCCCTCCAGCACCTCCTGGGGAAGGAAAGGAGGTGTAAGACCATGTACGAAAGAGCAGAATCTGGCCTGAGGGTGGGAGTTCCACAAACTGAAAAAGGGAGCCCCAGGCCTAAAAGTAAAGACAATGGCAGACAGAGTGTGTGAGGTGGGGAGCACTAATTCACCTCTGAGGCCTCTCCTTCCCGCCCCACCCCCCCAGAGTGGCTTGGGCAGAGGAGAGCCAGATGGAGAAGGAAAAGAGAAATCTCTTCCATTCTTCGCTTTGCCCCTACCCCGTTCCCTGACACCCCCATTTCTTTGGCGGGGGGTGAGCTAAAAGCCCATTAAAGTGCAGCTCCCCCTCTCCCAACCCTTTTGAATCTCCCCACAGGATGTGCGCGGGGTGGGATTTGGCCCCGGTTGCCACAGCAACTGCAGTGGGAGTTCCCAGACGCTAAGCAACCCTCCTGTGACCCTCGCTGACCTGTCACCCCCACAACCTGAGGACAATAGGAGTGCGGCTCTGGAGGCCCGGACGCCTTTCAGTGCGGCGGCCAGCAGCTCCGCGGCCCCCACGGGGCCCGCTCAGCCCTCCTGCCCGAGTCCCGCTCGCCTGGGCCAGAGTGCCCATCGGGCCCCAAGACCTCCCCAGGCCCCCCACCTCCCAAAAGCTGGCACAGATTCTCCCAGCTCTTACTGAGCCCCAGCAGAGGGATCTGAGCGGTCCCCATATGAACACTTATTAACACTTCCATGCAGGTGAATCAGATTAGGATAAAACGCAAGGGCAGCCTGCAAGAGAAAAGCCATGCAAGGGAAACCATCGGGGGGGGGGGGGGGGGTGTGGAGGGGGGTGATGAGGAAGGACTCAGTCCACAAAGCCAACTATCAACAGCACAACGATTGAAATTTCCTTTGAGAGCCACATTTTTTAAACTTAAACTTCTAACGCCACTTCTTCAAAATAGGCTCGCCCAGGCCGTGGTCTTTTGTGGAAGAGCCACACTCAAGGGGCCAAAGAGCTGCATGTGGCTCGCGAGCCACAGTTTGCCGACCACAGGCCTAGGTGAAGGCAGAGGACCGATGGGCAGCTGGCACATCTGCTGGGTCTGTAACAGCAGCTGGGGAGTCATGCACTCCAGCGGCCAGCAGGGTGCCCCGTGCACCCTCAGGCACAGTGCGTGTCTGCTGAAGGAGTGCGTGCACCAGGCCCACCACACTCCCCATACCCTTTTCCCACCAGAGCGAGGGGACTGGAGACCAAGGGCAGAGTGGACGTGGCATGGCTCTGGCACTCACCAAGAAGGGTGTTGGGAGGAGAGAGGGGGAGGGGGAGCTGGGGCCCTGACTGCTTCCATGGGGCAGCCGGCCAGGGACCCTCTCTCCCTCCGAGGGGCCTGGCAGCCAAGTTGTGTCTGTTTCCCCCCGCCCCCCTCCACCCCGGCCTCTGTTTAAACAAGCTCCGGCCTGCTGTTGCATGGAAACAGGCGCCTGCTCTTATTCCAAAGCGACGTGGCTGCCCTCTCCAGCACTGTTTGTTTCAGCCTAAAGTCCTGTCACCGGTCTGACTTCTGACTCGCCCTGTTTATCTCTCTCTCTCCCCTCTGTCAACTCATTATTCCCAAAGGCCAAGCTTGCATTTCCAGGGTTTGTTTACCCAGAGCGGAGGGACGGGGACCAACAGACAGCAGGACAGAGGGAGAGGGGACAGACCAGCGCAATGCTCACAGACACCACCCGCCTCCCCTCCTCCCCAACCTCCCTTCTTCTGAAGTGGCTACTTAGGGCCAGTGGACAGTGCTGCTTCTGTTTGTTTGTTTTAAGAGACCTTCTAGGCTTGAGAATGGAGTGCTCTCGATCATGGGTCAACACACATTTATGTGGCACCTACTATGTGGCAGGCCTCGCTCCCTCCATTTCCTACAGGGGACTGACTTGTGTGCGTGGCAGGAGCAAAAAGGAGGCCGTGCTGAACCCTGAACTCGGAACTGGGAGACCCCTCTTGCTGCCCTCTCACCTGTGATCGGGAATAATAATATCTACCCCCCTCCCTCCAGATGACTAAACGACACAACCCGTGCGAGAGACACAGGTATTTGTTTGTCCTTGAAGGACTTCCTGGTTCGGACTGAGAGGGAGGAGCCCACGGGGCCAGGCTCTCCTTCCTATGGTTGGTTTAGCTCACAAATCGGAACATTTTTTTTTTGGGGGGGGGGGGGGTTTGAAAGCGTTACCCCTGAAACTCCCCCCACACCTCACTCTCATACATTGGGGGGTGGGAGCAGGGCCTACAGACGGGTCTTATTTAATTGCACATTTCGGGTTTTTAATTTTGCAGGTCTCTTTTCGTAGCTCGGAGCCAACAAAACCTTTTTAAGTCTCAAATATTTTCCTTGGCCCCAGGCACCGCGCCCATAGAGCCCAAATGGATAAAACAGCCCTCCGCCCGCCTCTAAGCCTCCACCCCCGTTTATTTGTGAAACAGATATAGGATTTTCCAGGACTTTGGGACATTCCCCAAGACAAACAGGAAGAGCTGGGACATGGAGCGCGGAGGGTGAAACATGCGTGTGCAGACGGAGAAACCTGATCAGCACACACCGTGCCTCCCCGCCACCCGGGTTCTGTGCACACGCTTCACTCCAGACACGTTTTAAAGGACGGTCCCGGTCTCAGTATTTCTCCGGCCCACGCCGCCCCCCCCCCCCCCCCATTCTGCATGGAAGTGCGGGAGGGGAAGCTGGCCATACAGAATGGGGGGCCTGGGAGCCTTCTGGCGGGTGTGTGTTGTCACTATTTTGGTAGAGTGGGATCTTGCCCTTTGACCTCTGTGCCCAGCAGACAGCACAGGCACCCAGTCTCTCCCCAGAGATCCCGCGTAGGAAGGCCAGGGAGATGCCAGGAGACTCCCAAGGCCCACCTCCCTGGGGAGAGAGCGGAGGCCGCCCCTTCCACTCCAGCTCCCATTGCTGGTGAGAGGAAGTGACTTTTAAAGCCCTTAGCTCTGTTCCCATCCACACAGCCCCTGGCGACAGGGGTTTCACACCTAAACTGCATCGGACCCTAACAAGCCAAGGCTCGGGAGGCCCAGGGTTTGGCAAAGGTCACCCGAAGGGGTGGGCCCGGCCTTAACCCGGGTTTGTTCCATTCCTGTGTCCGTGCTGGCTGACCAGCTAGCTCAGTGCAGGGCGCCCAGCTTCTGGCCATGCTGCTCCAGGCTGACCTCCGGCTCCCAGGCATGTGGTGGGGGGTAGGATTTTGCCCTTTGAGCTCTGCCACTCCCCAGGGGCTGTGGAGTGGGAGGAGCCCCAGGGTGGACCTGGGAGACAGCACGAGGGCCACTACACACATCCCTGCAGGCGCGCACCTCAGGGTGGGATCCCCGTGGGAGGACAGGCAGGACCTGGGTTTTCCTTCTTCCCAGCAGGGCCCCTGAGGGCCAGTGCCACCAGGGAGCCAAACCAGAGGAGCCTCTCCAGCCGGGCTGGCTGGGCCGGTTCTCCGGAGCTTGTCAGGCAGATTCTCCCTGTTTCTCGGGTGGGGCTGGGACCTGGGCCCCTGCTCTGTCATCGCCCAAACAGGCTCCCCACCCACAGAAAGGCTGGTCTTGAACTCCTGAACTCTGTCGCTCAGAGCGGGGATGATGGAGGGCGAGAGGGAAAGCAGACACAGACAGGGGTGCCCCGTCTGAGCCCTGAAAATGGAGGCGGGCCTTTGCCTCTGGCTCTTGGCCTTTTCCCAGCTGCTTTGGCCTCTGGTGTCTGGAAGTTTGATCTCATCACAGTTTGAGTCAGGGGGAGGGGAGGGGCTTATTTTACGATACAAACGGAGTGGAGATACCCCTACGTGCCCACCCCCTCCCCCCAGTGGACACACTTCTAAAGGGAGGGTCTTCTCCCCAACCCTGTGAGCTTGGCCAGTGTGCAGAAGCGCCCGGGTACCCGCCCACCCAGGAGGTACCCCTCGGGCCTGCCTCCCTAGTCTGTCTGTCCCGGTGGGCATTTCTGAGACTGTCCAAAGCGCCATGATGACAGGACCCCGAGTCCCACTTCTTTCTCTGGAAGGCTCAGCTCCCCCTTGGTGAAGGTGGCCACTAGCACGGAGGGCACAGAGGGCGTCCCTGGGAGCTGGACCTTCCCAAGACGGATAAAGGGAAGCTGCCTGGCATGGAGCAGTGGCGCCAGTGGCCAGGATGGAGTGGGCAGAGGCCTGGCATGCCTCTGTGGCCGAGGAGGGGCGCCAGCTCTTACCTGTTGCTGCTGGAAGTGCAGCAGATCCGCAGGGCTCATCTCGCCGTTGCTGTCAGCGCCCGCAGCCGCGTCCCTGCCCGCACCGCCTCCGGCAGCGCCCGCAGCCCCGGCACCGCTGCCGCCATCGGCCTGCCCGGAGAGGCTGCCCACGCCATTCTGACCAGAGGGAGCTGACCTGATTGTCTCCGAGGCAGATTCCACCATCATGTCGCTCTAGCGGACCTGGAGGGGAAGAAGAGACGGGGGAGAGGCTGAGTGGGCAGGGCAGGTGCGGGTTCTCCCCTGGGTTCGACCATGTCCCTCACCACCCCCACCTTACACCCCACCCCAGGCCTGGGCATCTCCTCCTCCACCTTCTGGGGGCTGTTCCTGGGACCTCTTTTGGGGTGCAACCTCTCCCAATGTCACCCTTCTCCTAGGTTCGGATAAGGGGCCGCTCCAGGCTGCAGCTGCCTCCTCTCCTAACTTCTCCCAACGTGACTTCCAGAAGGCCACTACATGTTAGGGGGTGAGGCAGCCCGCCCCCATGCCTATTCTGGCCTCTCCCTCCAGGCCAGAACATGGGGGAAGGGGCCGGAGGCGAGGGTTCTGCAAGAACTTAAAAGCAGATGAGCTATTCACTGGGACTCACTATGCTCCTTCCTCCTCTGCACAAACACCTGTAATGGCCCCTGTGCTTGCAGACAGGGAGTTCCCCAGGGCAGGGGCCTCCCTGGTCTTGTCCTGAGGGCACTGAGGTTCTCATGGAGATTCCCTCCACACAGCAAAAAGGCTCCATTTGCCCAGCGCCTCCTGGGAGCCAGACTCAGCTCGGAGCTGTGCAGTGGAGGCAGCCGTGGTCCACGTCTCCGCCTTCCCTTCCAAGGCTGGCCAGCGAGGGTCTGGCCACAAGGAGACACTCAATAACGTTGTCTCCACAGGCACCGTGATGCCCAATCACAAGCTGAGAGTGTCCATCATCCTGGCCCGACAGATGGGAGAACGGAGGGACCGGAGTTGGGGGATTTGCAGAGGCAAAGGGTGAAGGCCTGAATTCCATACCCTCTTTTCCCCACTCCTATTGCCTCCCAGAGAGAGAGAGGGTCAAGGGCAGAGAGGAGGAGGAGGAGGAGGCCTGGACTTCCTGCTACAACTTGTGGAGGTCCCACTGCCTCGGAGGCTTGTACCCACACTGTGATGGGGGAACCTGGACAAGCAGAGCTGTTCTCAAAGTCTGGGATGTATCCGACTACCCCCCAATGTCGCTTGAGAGGCGCATGGGTTTTAGTGAAACAGGAGATGGCTGGTATCTACCACTGATCTTCAACATGTCCTTTTTTATTATTGATATCAGAGAGGAAGGGAGAGAGAGAAACATCAATGATGAGAGAGAATCATTGATCGGCTGCCTCCTGCAGGCCCCATACTAGGGATGGAGCCCACAACCCCGGGCATGTGCCCTTGACCAGAATCGAACCTGGGACCCTTCGGTCCGCAGGCCAATACTCTACCCACTTGAGACAAACCGACTAAGGCTTCAATAAAAGAAGTTTTTATTGATTTCAGAGAGAGAGGAAGGGAGGAGAGAGAAAGGAAGGGAAAGGGAGAAAGAGAGAAACATCAATGTCAGAGAAAGGCACTAATCACCTGCCTCCTGCATGAACCCTGATCGGGGGACTGAACCCACAATGTGGGCACGTGCCCTGACCAGAAATTGAACTGGTGATCGTACGGTGCACAGGATGACATTCAACCAACTGAGCCACCCCAACCAGGGCTTCCACACATGTCTTAATCTCCCTAGAACTCCATTTCTTGGGAGTCCTGGAAGGAGGGAATAAAACAGCACATACAAACCACCTAGCAGAGTACGCTCCCATCAACCCCTTCTTCGCCTGCCCTATTTGTAAAGGCGGAGACCCTGAGGCTCAGAGAGGTCACAGGCTTGGCCCAGGTCACACAGAGGTCCAGGGGGTCTGGGAAAGTCAGCAGTGTTCTCCTCTCTCTTCTTGATTCCCTTTTGGCCTAAGCAGACCCCACCACCACATGGTGTCCCTAACCCCAGAGGCCTTGCAGGTAGCAAGTTATAGAAACTACTGGAAAAGTCTGGAGTATTTCCCTAATTCCTTCTTAAAATGGCAGCTCCCAGGAGCACCTCTCTCCTGCCCCCCAATTCTCTCCTCACTCTTGCGCCCCTCACTCTACTGGGCCACGTGCTCGTTTTATCCCTGCCGGAAACAAAACCAATGGAAGTGAGGGTCCTGGGGGGCAGGACAGAGAGCTGTAAGGGTCCGAGGGGAGCCCACCAGTTCACATGTGCCACCTCACTGCTCTTCAGCTCCTCTCTCTGTGACTCCCGGTATCTCTTCGTGGCTTCCTACGGGAACCTGGGCTGCCCGAGTGTCCTGTGTCTGTGCATTTCCCTGCGTGTTCCCACATTTCTCTGGTGGATTCCCCCACCCCGGCTGCCGCTCCCACTCTTGGGGCCCAGGGAGCGGGGCCAGGGGCGAGGGGGAGGGCAAGGTTGGGGGCGACGGTTCGGAAGAGATTGAGCGCTTGGTCTCAGGCCTTAATGGCCGTGTCAGCCGGAGGGCCAGTGGCCGCCACATGATGGATGGGGTGGGCGCCATCCTCCACCCGCCAGAGCACAGGGCTCCAGCCCCCCTTCCCCAGCCACCCACCCTGATCCCTCCGGCGGCCTCCAGAGCACCTTCCCCCACGCTACGGGAGGGGGGTGGGGAGGCAGCAGGGGCATAGTCTGGTCTCCCTCTCCCCCCACACTGGCCCTGCTGGGGGTGGAGAGCAGCTGCCTGCCCCGATTCCAAGCTTAGCTCCTCTGAGATCTGAGAACTCCTGGGCCCCAGGGGACAAAGCCCAGAGCCTCAGGGGTGTGTGTGCACAGGAGAAAGGAGAGAGAATCCAGCAGTTACTTTCCTGGAGTAAGAATGAGTGCCCCCCTTTTAATTCTCACACACACACACACACACACACACACACACACACACACCATCAGGCTGTAGGCCAGACAGCAAGTTTGGGGAAAAAGTAAAGAGGACACAAACAGAGGTGTCCCTTTCTTTCTCTCTCTCTCTCTCTCTCTCTCTCTCTCTCTCTCTCTCTCTCTCTCTCTTTTATGGGGGGGGGGGGAGGGGTGTGTGCAGATAGCGACACCCAGTGAACAACGTAATTGCTGCAATGTGGCGTGTAATAGTAGCTATTCAAGGGCCAATCATTCATATTAAACAGGGTGAAGCAAGCCTCTCATTTGCATGCTTGAGATTATACGCATCTGAAAAGTCATTTCCGCAGGGTATACGAATGGCATTAATTCCCACGGGGCGCGCTCTGCCCCCTCCTGGGAACGTCACCTCTCTCGGCGCTCCAGCTGCCGGCCCACCTACACCCGCGGAAACCTGCAAGGCTGGTGCTCCCGGCCCGGAACCCTCACCTCTGCCCTGGGCTGCCCGCCCGCCCGCCCGCCCGCCCTCTGAGCACAGCACACCATCGGCCGCGTGCCTCCCGCTCACCCCTCCACGGGGTGTTGCAATAGCACCGGGGTGCTCCCTGCGCTGTGGGTGAGCAGGCTCCGGGTGCCTGGGGCCCAGCCTGCTCGGGTTGGGGTGGGGTGGGGTGCTGGAGGTGAGCCATGATATCCATGCCCTGTAACTACAAGAATGTGGGGTGCAGCGGAGGAAGCGTGTCCCTGAGGACCTGGACCCTGGCTAGGGGAGAAGGCAGGGGCCTGGGTGCCAGGCGGCCTGCGCTCAGCCACAGCCAGCTGTGCACCCTCTGCTCCCTCCTTCCCTGGGCCTCCGCTTCCCCAGCCCCACAGGGAGCGGTGGTCTTGAAGGTCTCTTCTGACTTGGAAGCTCCAGGAGTAAAATTCCCTGGCCCAGCAGATGGACATGAAGCCAGACTGATCCGGTGGCTGGAAGGAGCCTGTGAGGGTTCCTCTGAGTCACAGCTGTGGTCTCTTCCCCAAAAGGCGAGAACAGACGTGAGCTTCCTGCTCCCGTAAGGGGGGCACCCTCCAGGAGTCCCCTCCTCCCTTCACTCTGCTCTTCCCCCTCTGTCCAGGCCCCCATTTCCCCAGCAAGCATCAGCGGGACACCCACAGCAAGGAGAGGCGCCCTGGGGATTAGACCACCTGGTCCCAGGGGCCTGATGTAGGATTCTGGGCAAGTCACTGCCTCTCCCAGGTTAGCGGCTGTTCTTTCTTCCTTTACACAACGCGTGTATGGGGGGTCAGGAGGTCTTTCTAGGACTGAAGCCCTCACCCCCCACCCCAGCCTTCCCAGAACCCCCCTTGCAACCACGCTCGGGGCAGAGAAGAGCGGCTGCAGGGGAGTTACTACTTCAGGTGACTTAGGGTTTCCGTCTGGCGCTCTGCTCCTGCCCTTAGGCAGGTCCTAGCCTCCCATCTCTCGGGGTTCCCCTTCGGGAGCCAGGGCACCCCGGGGCCTTGGGCCTGGGCCTTCAGAAGGAAGGAAGCTGGGTCAAAGCCGCAGCCGCCTCTTCCGCTCTGGGGGAGCCTGCGGGCCGCTGGGGGCTCCCGTTTCCCCAGAGGCTACTGGCCCTTCTAAGAACCCCGTCAGGTGCCCCGTGGGGAAGGCCTGGAGCTCCTCCGGGCGCCCAGCCCCCTCCCTGGCGGAAGTGACCAGTCCACCTGCCTTGGACCAAAGGGAGGACCCGAGGGCCGCGGTGCTTTTGGGGGGGAGGGGGAAAGGATGGGGAGTCCTGCACGGGGAGAAACCTTTGTGCTTTTTCCGAGGGCCCATATGGTGTGAGAGAGTATTAATTACCGTAGCTTTTTAATTAACAACCGCTTAGTCTGAGCCCCAACATTTGCCATGACACCCGGCGCCTCGCTGCGAACCCGCACTGCCGGCCCAGCCAGCTCATCAATTAATTTTTATTGACGGTTTCTTCCCCAAACAGGCACAATACCAGGGTTTTCCAATTAACACCTCCGCGATCCCTAATTAGTGCAATTAACGGACTGATGGATGCCGGGGTTTACCGCCAAGGAGTGGGGGGGAGGGCCGGTGCAGCCCCCAGCGCGGCCCTGGGGCTGAGCCTTGCAGGGCGCAGGAGCATGCGCGCGGCTGGAGGGGCCCAACCCCAGTTCTTTGGGAAGCATGGAGGGAGGGTGGGACTACAGGTGACCTGTCCCGGGGGCAGGGGTGGCGGTTTGAGTTGAAGGAAGGAGACACTGTGTCCAGCCCTCAGAGCCTGGGATCTCTGCGAAGCCCCCTGAAGGCCTGGCTGAGACCAGGAGCTGGAAACCCGGGCATCTGGTCCCAGCTTGCCCTCCTAAGTGCTGAGTGACCTGGGCCAAGTTAACTGCCCGCTTTTCTCGTCTGGATACTGGGGGAAACGCGACTGGATGTAGCTATTTATAATGTAAAATACCCCTATCCTCTTCTCAAAACAGCCTGGGCAGCAGCCTGCCATGACAGACAGATAAAGATTCTTAAAATATGTTATCGTGGGGCGGTAGGAAGGGAGAATAAATGGATTAAAAAACCCTAAGGCTGAGGATGTCAAACTTGAGCATAACAGAATTGCCTGGGAGAGCTTGTTCACACACAGGCGGCTGGGCCCCAGGCCTGGAGTGAGCCTGAGAACAGGCATTCTTAAAAAAGAAAAAAGGAGGAGCACTGGCTACTTATGAGCCTCCTGGTGGCCGAAAGCAGATGAGCCATCTCATCCCCAAGGCCACTCATTCGTTCAACATGGACCACGTGTCTAATTAAACCACGCCCTGAAGATCTGTCTACAGGAAATGGAAATGGGACCCCTGCCCTACACGGGCTTACAAACCTCAAAGCAGCCCAGCCAGTGCAGCCCTGGCCAGGTAGCTCAGTTGGTCAGAGAGTGGTCCTGCTATACCAAGGTTGCAGGTTCGATCCCCGGTCAGGGGGGACATACAAGAATCAACCAAGGGTTGAAACCGGTTTGGCTCAGTGGATAGAGCATCAGCCTGCGGACTGAAGGGTCCCAGGTTTGATTCCAGTCAAAGGCATGTACTTTGGTTGTGGGAACATTCCCAGTTGGGGGTGTGCAGAAGGCAGCTGATTGATGTTTCTCTCTCATCGATGTTTCTAACTTTCTCTCTCCCTTCCTCTCTGTAAAAAATCATAAATAATAAAAAAATCATAAATTAAAAAATCATAAAATATAAAAAGAATAAACCAAGAAATGCATAAATAAGTGGGACAAATCAACGTTTCTCTCTCTCTCCCTCTCTCTCAAATCAGTTTTAAAAAAATTTTTTTAATATATTTTATTGATTTTACACAGAAAGGAATTGAGAGGGACAGAGAGTTAGAAACGTCGATGAGAGCCGAAACCGGTTTGGCTCAATGGATAGAGCGTCTGCTTGGGGACTGGAGGACCCGGGTTCGATTCCGGTCAAGGGCATGTACCTTGGTTGCGGGCATATCCCCAGTAGGGGGTGTGCAAGAGGCAGCTGGTAGATGACTCTCTCTCATCGATGTTTCTAACTTTCTATCTCTCTCCCTTCCTCTCTGTACAAAATCAAATAAAATATATTAAAAAAAAAAAAAAAAGAAAGAAAGAAAGAAAGAAAGAAAGAAAGAAAGAAAGAAAGAAAGAAACATCGATGAGAGAGAAACATGGATCAGCCACCTCTTGCACCCGCCCCCCCCCCCCCCCCCCCCCCCCGGGATGTGCCCGCAACCAAGGTACATGCCCTTGACTGGAATCGAATCTGGGACCTTTCAGTCCGCAGGCCGACACTCTATCCACTGAGCCAAACCGGTCCCGGCTCAAATCAGTTTTTTTTTTAAAGCCAGTGCAGTAGTATCCTAAATGCTCTGAGGACAACTGGTAATCAGGAGGTCTTATTCCCCCTCCTTTTTTTTTTTTTTTTTTTTGGTCTGAGTAAATCTAACATTTGTCTTTTTGAAAGCTTAGCCACTCACAGTTTGGGCTGTGAACAAACTCATTCTTCTCTCCTCTCCAATGGCTGGCCAGGAGTATATTTCACCAGCAATGACCCTGCGTCCGTTCACTGGTTCAACAAATCGAGCACCCACAGCGTGCCCGGCTCTGTGTGTGCAGAGACCCGAGCAGAACGGGACCCAGGCCCTGCAGTCCTGGAGCTTACGTTTCAGCTGGGGGGTGAGGTGGGGGGCAGGTTACAAATAAGGACTCCAGTAAGTAGATAAGCTCGCATAAAATAAATTGTATCAAATAGGAGTACAGAGAATAAACGGAGGGTTCTGATTTAAATGGGGGAGGGGAGTAGGACGGGCCTCCATTTGAGGAAGTGCCATTTACGCTTAGAAATAAAGGGTAAGGAGGTACTGGCCAGGCAGAGTCCACTGAATGCAGGGAAAACAGCAGGTGCAAACGCGCTTCTTTTTTATAGGAGGCCACCAGTCTCCAGACTTTTTCAGGGCACACATGTGGGTACCACAGGGAACAGAGCATGAATGTGCCGTGTATTTTCTGTCTCTTTTCCTTTCTTTCTCGCTAGCCTGCGATCAGAGCTTACTTGTGTCCAGGGACATTCAGCCGAGGGCTTTTCAGACCAATAAGTACTGGTGTTACAAGTAACTGGAGGGTGCCTCCCAATCTGTCATCCACAGGCCCAGAGACCACCCTCCTCCCCTCCCCCTCCCCCTTCCCCGCTCCCCAGCTCAGGCCCCAAGGCCCACTGGCTCCAGGCTGCCAGATGAGGGGAGGGCTCAGGAAGGACTCTCTTGGCCTTGGCCTTCCGTAGCCAGCCACTCGTTTGCCATCCTATCTGCTGACCCTTCTCTGGTCTCTCATTCCCTCAGTGATGAGAGTGCTGAGCAGTGGGGCCACCACTTGGATTCCTTGTTCGTCATCTGGGTCTAATACCAATAAAGCTTCCTTTCAGGGTCGCTGCGGTGTCCGATAAAACACACCGTGTGGAGGTGTCCAGGGGAGGGCTGTCCCTCTAATTACGGGGCCCAAGAGATCCTCCTGTGCAACCCAACTCTGAGTGGGCTATGGTGTAAACATGGATCCCAGCCCTTGCTTGGCTCAGCACTCAGGAAAATGAAGCAGGACCCCAAAGGTGAGAATGTCTCCACAGCTCCAAAAGGGGACCCCAAACCAGAGCAGGGTCAGGAGTCACAGGACCACGTGCTCTCTGAGCAGGCCAGCGGCATCTCTCCCCAAACAGAGGGGAGAGGGGTTCCCAAGAAGCCTAATCCTTCTCCAACCTCTGCCCTCCTTGGTGCTTTGGGACGCACCCTTGGGTGGGGGCTGGTCAGAGGCTCACACCCTAAGCTTAAGGTGACCAGACGTCCCGATTTTGAATAATTTGTCCCATGTCCAGCGGTGTTTTAAAAACGTCCCGATTTTTCAAAAAAATCTTTAAAAATGCCGCAGGGCATGGGACAAATTGTTCAAAATCAGGACTGTCCCGCTGGTCACTTATCTGAGCTTCCTCTGTACTCGCACTGCTGCCTGACACTCTCTCTAAATGACCCCCTAGGAGCCACCTGCCCCAGACCTGGGGACCACCTATGGCCTCTTCTCAGCACAAAACCTCAGGGCCCAGGAGCTCAGTGCGAGCGGAGGGGCGAGAACAACAGCGGCGAGGTCGGTTCCAGGTTCTCTCCCAAGTTTCAACAATGATTTTTTAAATCATAAAAGTTTAAAAACAAAAAACAAAAAACAAAAAAACAAAAAAAACCCCACCTCTTGGTAGAAATTTTTGAGGGAAAACATCAAAGAAAAAAAGCAATCAGTGCCCATAGTTCTACCGCCCAGGGAGCCAGCCCCGTGGACCCGCCCCTTCCAGTCAGTCCACTCTCACTCTCTTGGCATATAAACACCGAAAAAGTGAAACCGGGGTCAGAATCGGTGCGTGGTTTGAATTTTCCTATTTTTCCACTCACCACTTACTATCGTAACCATTTCCACATGACACCAAATATTTTAAGCAACCGTTTTTAGTGGCCACATAGTTGCTTGAAGGGGCCGCGTGTTCCAGACCTCACTGAGCCCCCCCCTGGAGTGGGACACCCAGACCGTTACCTATGTTTTTGCGATGACTCTACAATAAACACCCTTTATGCGAACAGAACACGCTGCTTTTTCTATTTACTTAGCATACTGTTTGAAAGGCAGAATTGCATATTGTTAAGGCTCTTGATACATTTATTCCCTAATTGATGTCATAAAATTTGTACCAATTTTGCCCTCCCTTCAGCAATATGCCATATCCCAGAAGACTCACGAGCCACTCAGCTTTTTAAAGACCTAATTCCATTCTCATCTCCTTCGGAAGATTCTCAGATCCCGTGTAAGGCACTCAGAGGCCAACGCTACAAACCCTGTCAAATCTGGATGTGTTTACAAGGCACACAGCTGGGAGGGGAGGAGGTGGGGAGCTTTGCCTGCAACTGATACTGAGAACTGGGGTCTGGGGCACAGGAAGGTGAGTAAAATCAACCCTTACTTTGGGGGGCTTTACAGTTTGGTGGAGGAGAGAGATACACAGGCAAACAAGCATTCACAAAATACCCATATCTGTGTTCCAACCTGGATCAATTAAATTAGACTGTTTTGGAAACTGAGACTCAGGAGTGGACAATTTAAAAAGCTTTCCAAGAATCCTAAACTTCAAGTGCAGCTAGGGTTGAGAACCTCTGGCCTACACAACATACTAACTTCATAAATATTTCGTTAAATACACCCGGGGGGTCTATAGGTGCCTGGAGGGAATGGGGATACTCTAGGAAGGCTTCCTGGAGGAGGTGCGTCTCATCAGGAAGTGAAGCCTAAGCACACAATTTGTGAATATAGGTTATTCCTAGTCATACTCATTCCACTCAGAGTCCTATGGAGTCCTTTCCCATATCCTGACTCTCCCCTCCTCGCTTCTCCACACAACCTGGAACTCACATCCCGGATGAAGAAGGAACCAGGCTTTGAAGATGTCTTGACAAGACCACCTGGCTGCTAAGAGGCTGAGCCCAACTGAAACCTGTGCTCTCCCAACTCCCAAACCAGGGCTCTCCTCGCCCCTCAGAGGTGGCAAAGCCCCAGGGTGGTCACTCTGGAATTCCCCTGGAATCTGGGCTTTCCTCACCACCTCGGGCACTCAGCTCACTTCTCACTGGCCCCAGCCCCAACTGCTCCCACCAGGCCCTCACAAGGTGGCCGGCCTCCACACTCCTTCCCGGTGCAATGACCAAAAGGAAAAATTAACAATGAGAAAAAAAAAAAAGAACCAAAGATCCCACTCCATCTCATTAAGAAAGTAAACATAAGAGCCATCTAAGTGTCTAATTAAGCTTCTAATTAGTCCCTGCTTGTTACTAATGCAAATTAGATTACTCCGCTTAACTACAGCATGTCCACAACACCCTTGTTAATTGCGGCCTTTTGAAATTAAATTACTCCCTAATTAGCATATCAAAGCCATTGATTCGGAGCTGGGAAAGATGAGGGCAAGAGGAGGCGAATGCCAAGTTTGGTTAATCAGAGATGGCTAATTAAATAGTGACGTCTTTTGTGGGGGGCCTGCTGGTGAAGGGGCGGGGGTTACTCACCCATGGCTTCAGTGGCCATCTGGAGCCTGGTTCTGATAGTGCCCTTGGCACCAGGGGGCTCCCGTGGACACGGAAGGGGCTCCAGCCCAGCCTGGGCCAGGTCACAGGGCCCGGCCCTCCCTGGAGCCCTGGTTGCTGTGCTCAGCCCCAAGGAGGTGCTCTGGCCCAACCCTTTGTCTCCAAAATGAAATATCTAGGTTGGCTTCCACAGGGATCCCGGGTACCAACTTAGGGGAATGCAAAACACATCCACATCTGAATGTGCGCTCGGCAGCGCCCTTCCTCCTCTCTCCGAGTTCTGGAAGTGGACTTCTGCCCGGTTCTTCCCCAGTCCCAGCCCGTGATTCTACCCTTAGAACAAAGTCTCCCTCACCCCCGACAAGAAGTACGTAAGTGTGGGGGCAGACCAGAGGAGTTCACTTGGGCAGGGGTGGGCCGGTTTCAGCTTGGAAAGGCCCTTCGAGACACCAGGCCCTGTAATTCTTTTTTTTTTTTTTTTAAATATATTTTATTGATTTTGTACAGAGAGGAAGGGAGAGAGATAGAGAGTTAGAAACATCGATGAAAGAGAGTCATCGATCAGCTGCCTCTTGCACACCCCCTACCGGAGATATGCCCGCAACCAAGGTACATGCCCTTGACCAGAATCGAACCCGGGACCCTTTAGTCCCCAAGCCGATGCTCTATCCATTGAGCCAAACTGGTCCCGGCCAGGCCCTGTAATTCTTTCCATGGTAAAAAGCAGGAAAAGCAACTATAGAACGCCACCAGTTCTTACGAAGCTGTGTGAGAATCAGACTGGGCCAGGGGGCATCCTTAACGATCTCCTCTGAGCTCTTGCACAGACCCGACATTCGACAGGCGAAACCCCCATGGCGGAGTTGCTAGCCATAATGCCCACGGGCGAGGCTGGTCATCTAGGAGGCCTCGGGAGAAGTCGGGGGCACTCATCCCAGTCTACCCTTAACCACACAGAAATGTAGGCTCGGCGTTGGCAGTGTTTGGGGTTTTTCTCTAAAAGAGAGCCAAGTGGGGATACTTGTGTGAAATTCACCGCTGTAAACACACAAGGGGTGAACTTAGTCATTCTGTGACCTCAGCCCTTACGGCTGGCATTCCAGAGGGAGGGATGGGCTCCAGGTGGCTGGGGGACCCCGGACCAGGCAGATCACCTCTATGGGCCTGGCTCCTTCACCTGTCAAAGGAGAGCCAGTGCCACTACTGCATCAGGGAGGTATGTGAACTGGCAAGACAGGGTTCCTCACTCAGGGCCTGGTTCTACTCGGTACCTGCCACCATCTCTTCCCAGATTGGAATGTCTTCTAGAACCTTCCTTCTCCATCTTCCTTGCGGGAGGCAGAGTCTAGGTCCCCAGGTGGCCTTGGAAATGCTGAGGGCTTGTTTCTGCAGATGCCTGAGCTGGCTGCTGGGTAGCTAGGAGGCACCAACACACCTGGGACCCCCGCCCCCCACCCCCATTCCCACTGAATGGATCAGCCTAGTAGGGCAACAGCTCCTAAATGTCTCCTTTAAAAAAGAACTTGCGCAAAAATCCCGTGGCTGACAGTGCCCCCTAGCCTGTCTGTCCTCCATGCCACCTTCCCGGGCTAGGGTGTATTATGTGAAGGGGGGACTCTCTGGAGTCTGTCCCCAGACTCGCCTCCCCCAATCCTGCTCTCCAGGTTTCTCACCAGCAGACCCTGCAGCACACGGGGTCAGGGTCAGGGTCACATTCCCAACGGGTGAGGCTTTGTTGACTTAAGGGCGGATCAAACAGGGCCCAGGGGACAGACAGGAAGGGGGCCCCCACGCTCAGAGGAGGGTGAAGGGAAGGCAGTGCCCAGCCCAGGGGTTTTCATCCAAGCCGGCTGGGGAGAGGGGCTGGGGGCCCTGGTTTTAATACTAGGAAATACGTAAAATTAAAAGCGAGGCAGAAGATGAGACACGGGGAGGGGGCGAAGCCAGGCTGTCCTGGCTGCGAGGGGGGAGGGCCAACCGCGGAACGCCGGGGCCGAGCCGAAGCCGCCTGGCTGAGCTCTCTCTCCCAACGAGATTCAATTAATTGATAACAAGAGGCATCAAATTAATTTCTGGAGGATGTGAGATTCTGATGAAGGGAAATCTCCTCGATGGGGATCGGGAGGGAGGGGCCGGGGAGCGCCCCTCTAATCAGGCCGAGCTGCCTAATTGGGAAGGAGGAGACCTGCGTGGGCCGGGGGTCAGGCCCCGCGCCCTCCGGGGACAGAGCGGATGAGACAAAGGGGAAGTGCTCGGAGACATCGGGGCTCTCCCCGCCAGAAGCCCCACCTTCGCTGCAAGAAGGGGTGGCCTGGAGGGGCGGGTGGAGGCGCCCTTCCCGATGGCACAGTTAGGAAAAGCGAGGCCCGGAGAGCAGAGGTCAAGCCCAAGGTCGCAGAGAGGCAAGGAAGTTGGGACAGAGCGTTCTGCCCCTCCCAGGTGAGTCCCGGACCCGAGACCCACGCCCCACGCCCCACGCCCCCGAGGAGAGTTCCCCGCAGCGCAAGGAGGACCACACGCGGGTGGGAAGCCTCCGTGTGGCTACAAGGCAGAGGCCAGGCCCACCGGGCCGCCCCCCTTCCGGCGCCCCTGGACCCCGGCGGGCACGGGGCGGAGTCCGTCTGCAAGGACATCCCCTCTCCGCAGCCGGCGGCTCAGGTGTCAGACCTCTAGGCGCTCCTGCCAATCGCCCGGGCGCGCAGGGAAACGCTGGCCCGGTGGCAGCCAGAGCCGGTGCGCGCAGCTGGAGAGCACAGGTCCGGGGATCCAGAGGCTTCTGGAAGGAGGGATTCTCCCCTGTGGACCGACTGCACCCTCATCACCTCTGCGACCTCCAGACTCCCTTCCTGCGGCGATTCCCAGCTAGAGAGGCGCCAGCCTCTGCAAGCTAGGGAGGTCTCCACGCCCCTCCCAAGCGCTCACAGCAGCCGCCATCCGCCCCTCCCTCCGTGCCCTGCCCCTCACTCCACGCCCTGCCAATCTGCAAAGGCCAACATCCCCATCTCCCAACCCCCTTCCCCCTAATCCAACCGAAAGCGCCCTTTCCTTCCAGAGTGCAGACAAACAACTGCCCCAGGAGCCCCTGAAGGAAGCACACTGCTACCCTCTTTTGGACCAACTTCTCCAGGCTGGTGTCCTGGAAATGTGGGCCTGGCTGGGGAACCTGCCAGTAAAGGAAATAAGAGCCCCCTCGCCCACCCATCCTCCTGGGTCCCTTCGCGCAGCCCAGCCCTCGGGGAGGGCTCTGCAGGGTCCAGCACAGGCATCCTGTCCCGCTGGGGGGTGGGGTGTCAGGACCAGAGCCTGCCTCCTCTCCGAAAGATGCGTGCCGGGTATGTAATCCATTTCCAACTCCCCAAGTCCAAGCCAGCCGCCCTCGCAGGGCCACGGCACACACTAAGCTCCACAGTGTTTGTGGGATGAAGAGGAGTCCTTGTCTCCATCCCCTGAGCCACCCTGCCATCAAGTCTCGTCCCCTGTCCCTCCTGCACTCTGGTGGGAATTCTGGGTAATCCTGCCTGCCTTGAACAAATGCCAGAGGGTCAGTATTCTACACACTCCACTTGGTTACTGTCTGAGGAAAACACACCATCTCGCCCCCTCCCCCCTCCATCCTGCCTCTGCACGGTAGCCCAGGTGCCATGAGAAATTCCAGGTGGGAGCGGAAATGTCACTCAGCCTGTCCTGCGTGACCCACGGTCCCACGCACCCTCAGGCCTAGTGTGGCAGGCTCCAAGGGGGCCTGGGAAGGTGGGCAGAGCTGTTGGGATTGGGGCACAGGTCACATGGCAATGGCTATGGCCAGGGAAGGAAAGATGCCAGGCTGCACTGGAGAGAGGGAAGTCCAGCCAAGGCCAAAACCCCACAGAGGGTCAGTGGGAGTCCTGGGTAGGGAGCAAGGGGAGGGAGGGAGGGCATGGCCAGGCCCAGGCTGGATGGCTTCCTGGAGGCACCAACGCTTTGACTCCATGGTCCTGCCCCTGCGGCCCTTTCCACATGTGTGCCGTTTGTGCTAGGAGCTCTCGGTTTCCAGCTCAGGTGTGCCCCGAGTCCAGGCTCCACGTGGGGCCCGCTCAGGGCCAGCCACTGCCTCACCACCGCAAGGCAATCCCCAAGGTTTGGAGTAAAGGCGCTTCCTGCATAGGGCGGGCAGCAGGGAGGCTGTGCATTTTCCTTTCTGTGGAGGATCCAGGAAGAGAGCCAGCAACGTCAGGCTCCAGGGAAGTTTCTCTTTGCTTTTTCGAGATGGTCCATCCAAGGGTAGGTACCGAATTGACCTGAGACTGGCTGCCAGACGTGTATTCCAGGAGGCTAAGGAAGCTAGGGTTTCAAACCATGGAAGGCTCTCTTTTGGGGAGTTGATGCTACCAGCTACTTTTTCTCCTGTGTTCTGGGGAACTGTCCCTCCCATTTCTATTTGTCTCCACCAGCATCTTAGGAGGCCAGGGGAAGGAAAACAGGCACATTCCAAGGTCAGGGGCAGAGGGGTGGCCCACACCTGAGCTTGTGGAGGGAGGAGGGGAAATTAGCAGGACCTCCCACACCCTTCTCCTCCCCTCCCCCCAATCACCCCCCAACAGCAGAGGCTCCAGCCCCACGTACACCCGGAGTTAGAGGCGTCACATTTTAGTCCCTGCCCTGACGCTAACTAGCTGTGCACCTCGGTCAAGTCGCTTCTTCTCTCGGGGCTACTTCTTCCCACTCCATAAAATGGAGGATGGCACTCGAGCATTTCCAGTATTCGGTCCATCATTGTGGCCCAGCAGTGCTGGGACTCTAATAAAATAAAATAAAAAAAAAGCCAGCCCTTGGTCAGTGCTACCGTGTGCCAGGCCCTGTCTAGGTACTTTACATCTGCTCTCCCGTTCCACTCCCCAAGGGCTCTCGGTGAGTATCACTGGCCTACTTTAGACGTAAGAAAACTGAGGCTCCAAGAGCTTAATTAAGTGTCTCCCCCGCTTCCCCACCGAGGCCCATCACTACCGGCAAGTTCCCAAGCCTTTCTCACGGCGGCTCACCATCTGCCCTGGGAGGCCGAGGAGGAGCCCGGGAGTCCTGTCACAAATGGTACCTGCCTGCCCTGGTCTGGGAAGCCGGGAGCGTGGGAAGATCAAGACGGGAAACTGCCGATTCCTTGGATGGGAGAAATGCCTATTTTGCAGTTTGGGCTGTTAGGAAAGGAGATACGGTGCCTGCTTGGGGAAGGAGCGGAGGGGCTTGCATCTTGGCTGGAGAGTCGGAAAAGCCACCAGGGCAGTGGGGGCGGCGATGGGTCAGGATGCAGGTAAGGCAAGTGCAGCTCCAGGTGAGGCAGGAGAGCAGGGAAGCCTTGGGGAGATGACCTTCCCTCCCCTGGCACCTCACACCTCTCTTCTAACACAGACACCCTGCACCCCCCCCCCACCCCCTGTGTGATGTCTTATCTGTCTCTCCCACCCCGCAAGGTGAGGTCAGAGAGCAAACCCCAGCCCTCACTGCTTGGGCACTCCAGTGCCCGGCCTGGTACCTGCCCAGACAGGGTAGGAGCTCAGCAAACATTTGGGGAATTACTGGATCAAAGGAAGACCCCCCCCCCCAGTCCCCTTGCTTCCCTCCCCCCTGAGGAAGAGGTGTGTTTGGAGTAGGGGCCCAGCAGGATATGCACATTCCTGGCAAGGAGGGACCTACCTGCCAGCAGCCAGAAAGGAAGTTTCTGGCCAGAGGCGGAGGAAAGGGGGCGGTAGGGGTGTCTAGGTGTAAGAAAGGCACCTACACAAAAAACAAAAAAACACAGGGGCAGGTCCTTTGGCAAGCTGGGCCCAACCTGCCCTGCCCTGGCATTCCCCAGCATTGCTGTCAGGCCTTTCTCTCCCCCGGGCTCAGGGGTTCCCCAACTCTATAACTCCTGGGAAACCTGCCCAGGCTGGGAGGACAGAAAACCCCACCCAGAGGCCCAGCACTCAGTGCCAGAAGGTTCCCATGGTCTCCCACAACCCGGGGTGAAGGCTGGGGCCAGAGGAAGGTAGTGATTGAAGGGTCCAGAAGCAGTGAGTCAGTTCCTGGTGGGGTCCTGAGTGTGTGTGTGAGAGGGGGGGGCACCCACAGTGCCACTTCCTCCTCATGCCACCTTGCCCCACTGGCAAGAGCAGGAGTCACACCAGATTGGGGGGTTTTGGAAGGCTCAGATCTACTGGTTCCAGGTGCTCACAGCAGTTCTCAACGCTCCCTCCAGCCCGCCAGGTGACAAAGAGCCCCAGAACCCAGGCTGAGACAAAGTTCCTCAAGTTTAAAACAAACAAACAACAAACAACAAGCAGCCTGCAGACTTCCCCTTCCCAGGGAACGAGTTGGGCCAGGGGTTGTCCGTTGTCTGACTCTCCCTCCCCAGCTGGGCCGGCACAGCCCAGCATTCTGCCCTGTGGGGCCCCTGAACCCACTGGACGGCTCGAGAGGAACGTCAGGGGGTTCAGTCCCCAGTCACCAAAGAAAGTGCGTTTCTGGGTTCAAATTCTCAGGGCGGTGGTCTCCATTTCCGAGTTCTGTGGGGCTGGTTAGACCCTCCCGGGGCTCCAGGCCGCAGGGAGCACCCCGAGTCTCTCTCTGTGGGAGAGGCGGAGAGCCGGCCCAACCTCAGGCCCGGACCTTCATTGCCCCTCCAGCTTCAGGACCATGTCCCTCATCTCCAGACCCCACACAGCTAGCTCGCTGCGGGCCGGCCCAGGTGGGGCTCTGAGAGGCGGCAGGAAGATGCTGACGGGCAAGTGAAAACCCGCATGGGCCAAAGCGCTCCTGGGCTTCTATGGGAGCCGTGGGGACGCCGGCTCACTCCTCCACACACTTCCCAACGCCAGCCCCAGGCTCCCGAGGTCAACCTGCAGGCAGGTCCCGAGCTGGGGTGCCAGGCGCCTTCACCCCCAGGCGCCGGCGAGCGCGGAAGCCGTCGGAGCGGGGTTGGGAGAGGGATGGGGTGCAGAGGGACCCGGTGCAGAGGGACGAGCCAGGTGCTCTAGGAGCTCGGGTTCTCCGCGATCCCACATCCTCTTCTCCCAACCCGGAGAGCCGGAGCGGGCGCCGCTGTGTGCACCGGGTGCCCCCCGTTGGGGGAAGGAATGCGCCGCCCTCACGGCCGCGGCCTCGGAACCGCGTCCCACGAAATCACACGGTCCCTGGCCGGGGAGGCCGCGACCCCACGGCGCTCAGGGCGCCCCAGCGCCACAGGCTCTGCCGGGGGGTTGTTTGTTTGACGTGGATTGGGGGGGGGGGGGGACGCAAGGCTGGCCGTGGGGGGCGGTCCAAAGGAGACACTCAGTCCCCAGACTGAGGGAGGGTCCCGCTGACATCGGGGGGAGTTTCCGGGTGGCCTCCGAAACCCCCCCCCCATGCACACACACACACACACGCACACGGGGAGGCAGAGCTCTCCTCCATCGGGGTGATGAAGGATTAGGGCCAGGGCAGCCCCCGCGCCACGCGAGCGCACAAAACCCCAGCACCCGCTCCAAGCGCACGCAAGTCCCCAGAAGTTTTCCGCTCCGCCCCGGAGCCGACCGAGGATGGGGAGAGCCGGGCCGGCCCCGGAACCTCCCAGGTGCGGCCCCGGCAGCACGAGTCCCCCCTCCAGACCTGGGGCGACGCGGGGGGTGGGGGGGTTGCGGCCCCCCATCTGCCTCGGCCAGCCGTGGGGAGTCCCGGGCAGAATGGGGTGGAGGAACTCACTTCCCCACTTCCCTCCCCGGCTCGGGACAGTCGGGGCCGGGAAGTATTCTTTGTCTGAGTCCGGGCTGGCGGGCGGGGGTGTCGCGCCCCCTTGCACCCCATTCCCAGCGGTCCGGCCGGGAGGGGGCGGAGCCCGGATTCTTGGGGAAGGGCGGGCCTCGGTAGCCTTTCCAGCCCCCCCCCCCTCCTGCCGATTCCGGCTGCCCCCCCACACCCCGCCGCCGCCACCGCTGCGCCGGAGCCCCCACCTGTTCCCCACGCCGCTCGGGGCCGCGAGGGCCGGGCCCGGGGCGGGTGCCGCGGCCGCGCGGGGTCAGGGCGCAGCCGCCGGCCCCGCTGGAACAAAGTGTGCCGGCCTGGGCCCGGCTCCTCCCGGCGCGGCTCCGGCGGGCAGTTTGCAAACACAAAGTGAGCCGGGGAGCGGGCGAGGGAGTGCACGAGCTCGGGAGTTGGTCTGGCCGCCGGCCCAGCCCCCACGCCCCGTCCCCGGGTTCGGCCGGCCACCTACCTGTCCGGCCCGGCCGCTCCGTGCGGGCTCCGGCCCGTCAGCCCGCGCGGGGCATGGGGCTCGCTCGGGGCGCAGCCCGGGCCCGCCGCCGCCGCCCGCCGGGGCTGCCCCTCCGCGCCGCCCGGCGCCGCGCCGCTCCGGGGCGTCCTCCCTCCGCGCCCGCCGCGCCCGCCGTCGCCGCCGCCGCGCGCCCTAGCCCCGCCGGGGCATCGCACTTTGCGGGCGGCTCGGCCGGCTCCGGCGGCGCTCCTCCTTCCCGGTCCTCCCGCGGCGCTGGTTCGCTGCTCCGGCTCCGCGGCTCCGGGACCCCGGCGTCCCCGCCCCCGGCCCAGCCCTGGTTCCGGCCCGGGCTCCTCCCCGCCGCGCCGCCGCCGCCCGCGCCGCGCCCTCCTAGCTGGACCGGGGCTCCGTCCCGGCCGCCGGGCGCGCTGTCCGGTCCGCGGGGGCGACCGGCTCCGGACTCCGAGGGGCTGCGACTGAGCCGGGCTGCGAGTGGCTGCGAGCGGGCGGCGCGCGGGCGGGGCGGGCGGAGGCGGGGAGGCGGGCGGAGGGGGAAGGAGGGAGCGCGCCGAGAGCCGGGCGGAGGGAGGGAGGGAGCGAGCGAGCAGGCGGCGGAGGGAGGGAGGGAGGGAGGGGGGACCAACTTCGAGCGCTACCATAATTCGCCTAAAGCAGGTGCAGCAGCTTTCTCCAGGCCGGGCTGCCGGCGGGGAGCGGGGGAAGACCACGTGGACCAAACTTCTGGGGAAGGAAAGTGGGGACACCGGGGAAAGTCGTGGGACTGTGGACCTGAAAAGGGGGGGGGGGGGATGGAGAGACCCCAGGAATTCACCGGGCCTCTTGTATTCAATGACGTGCTTTGCACACCCCAGTCCTTCTCTGGAGCCTGGAGGTACGGCGAGCCCTGCGCCCACACGGTTCACTGGTTCCCGGCGGGCTGCGCTGGACGCGGGGAGTGGTGGGGCCGGGGCCGGGGGCCGGCCTGTGCCCCTCCTCGCCTCGCTCCCGGTCCCCTCGGCGTGGGGGTCGGGGTGGGTTTTTGAGCCGGGACGAGGGTGTGGGAGGCTGCTTCTGGGCTTTGTGCGCGGCCACCCCGGGCGATCGCTGCCTCCCTCCTCGGAAGGGGAATTTCCCTCCTGCGCTCTGCGAACCGGCGAAGAAGGGGCCCCACGCCGGATCCACGCGGCCTGGAGAAATGCAAAGTAGACTCTGTTCTTCGGAGACATTAGACTGTAAACAAAACTCAGTGTTTTGCCCCGGAGAACTGAGGGGACTGAGGTGGTGGCAGCCAGCGGGGTGTGTTTGTGTTGGGAGGGGGAAGTCCGGGTGAGGAAAGGCCCAAGATCCCAGGGGGAGGGCGGCGCTGGTAACAGATGCCCTACCCAGAGACCCGTGCCAGCCCTGAGTCCTCCCTCCCACCCTCCGCCGCCCAAACATTTCCCATCTGGCCCTGTGCGTTGGGGTGGGGAGAGGTGAGGGATGGTGGAGGAGCGCCCGGGACCAAGGGAGGAAGGGCCCTGCTGTGGGTGGGGGCCAGAAGGCACAGGCTGCTGAAGGCTCTCCTGGCCCAGATCACCTTTAGGCGAATTATGGTGAGGGTGGGCAGACACTTGTTGCTTCTGGGGACTGAGCTGGGGGTGCTTCGGGGTCTGGTGCCCGGAGTGTGTCGGTGCTGAGGCCTGGGGAGAAGATTTCTTGTTCTGGAAGGCCTCCCGGTGGGGCTTGCGAGAAAAGGGTCTTCTGAGAGGAGGCTCCCTCCCTTGGGGGCTGTTCTGTATCACTTGCTCCATTTCTTTTCTGTGAGTGCAGGTAGTGGTTGTCACGTTACTGAGACCTGTCCAGGCCCAGGTCCTGGGTATTTGCCCTGGGTATTTGGGTGGATGCCAGAAGCCCGCTAGGTTCCTGCTGGAACCTCTAAGGTATCTCTCTGTGAAATTGTTGGGGGGGTGGGGGGGAGAGAAACGGGACTCTAAGTGCCATTTATTTGGATACTGTTATTGGAAAGTGTCCTTTCCAATGTAGCAATAGCAGTCGCAATAAGAACAAAATAACACATCTTGCTTGCTTTGGGAGTCATAGCACATCCCAGGACTCATTTCATTCTCACAATAACCCTGCGAGGTGGATAGGACTTTTCTGTCCATTTACAGAGGCAGAAACTGAGGCACAGAAGATGAGGTCACGTTCCCAGGCTTACACGGGAGGCAGGACTCCGACCAGAGCCACCTCGGGACAGGAAAGGGCTCCTGGAGGGCTCTAAAGCAGCACAGCCTGCTTGGGGGTTACCTAGGAGTGCCATTTGGGGGAAAGGAAGTCATTGGTCATGTGATCTGATTTATCTTCCGTGGAGAGCCAGCTCCAGGGGAGTCGGCTTGTGTGGACTGGGGTGGGGGTGGGGGTGGGGGTGGAGGGCAGAGAGGGGGCAGGGCAGGCCTGGAGTCGGCAGGTCCTGAGTGAGCCCAGCTGGACCATGACCCCTTCCCCATCCTTCTTGCAGAGGCCTGAGGTGGGTTTCTGCTGGGGGGGGGGGCGAGGGGGAATGAAGGAGGTGACCTCCCTGTGGCTTCTCCACCTCTTAGCAGCTCCCTTATCTCACATGTAGGCTCACTCGCCCAAAGAGATTTCCTGGGAATTCTTTGGCTCTCATTTCCATTTACCCCTCGTCTCCAGGCCAGCCTGATTCCCAGCACCCAGTGAGTCACCGTGGGTGGGGATGGGGAGCCCAAGGGAGGCAAAAGACCCTGTCTTGTCTTCACCTAAAGGGCATTGTAGTGAGAAAACAAGGCCTCGCTAAAGAAAGGTACAGAACAAACACCCCAAAACCAAAGCAGACGGTCCAAAGGCTTCCTTCTGGGGCCGGAGCTCTGGATGAGGGTTCAGCAGGGTAGCCCCTGGCTCCCCAGGCGGAGGGACTGGGAACAGGCGGGGTGTGTGGGGGGGCCCCTTTCTGTCCTTGTTCCTTCAGAGGGGCCAGGGCCAGGGGCTTTGGCTGTGGCAGGAACCAGAGCCCAGCTATGAGGCTGGGGTAGAGGGAGGCAGCTTGGAGTCAGACTTCCGCCTCTGTCACTTCCCAGCTGTGTGACTGGGACATCGGAGCCTCAGTTTCCTCATTTACAGAAACTGGGAGGGTGCTTCCCGGAGTGGGGAAGAGCGCACGAACAAGTGTGGGCAAAGTCGAGCTCCGTGACCTCAAAGTGCTTTCCACAGGCGCTCATTCTCCCTTTTGCGAGCCCAGTTTCCTCACCTAACAATGAGGAACGTGGACCTCACAAAGCTTCAGATTATGCATATCTCGAGTTTTATACTTATTACATGCCTGCTGTGTGCTGCTCAGCATTGTGGTTCTGCTCATTTTATAGGTGAGGAACTTGAGACTCAGAGAGGTCAAGCAACTCACCCCGGGTGACACAGCGAAGAGGTGGTGCAGACCACCTCTTGTTCCCAGGTCTTCCTTCTCTGAAGCAGATGCCCTTTGCCAGGGGAAGTGGGCTCATGGGTGAGCTTGTTTGGAGTGCCAGGCCTGGCACTCAGGGCTGTGCAAATTCAGAAACAGTTATCTCCTCATTCCTACAGTCCCTACACATCTGTACCCAGATATTTTGTTTCCATCCATCTGACTTTGACTCTTACCTTTCTCCCCAGTCTAGCCTTTTTTTTTTTTTTTAGTTGTTAAGGAATAAAACTTTATCGGCATAGCGTAGCAGCTCCACTCTTAAGTCCATAGCAACAGAAACGCACACACATGTGTGCTCACCAAAAGACACCCGCTAGCACGTGCTTTAGCAACACTATTACGACGGCCATCCACAGTGGAATGAAGTGAATAAACTTGGGATTTGCACTAGGCAATGAGAATGAGCAAGCGATTGCCACACGCAGTAACATGGAGAAATCTCACCACCAGAACACGGAGCATAAAAGCCAGACCCCTGAGAAAATGCACAGCGTGATTCCATTTATCTGAAATGCAAAAATCAGTCAGACTAATTGATGGTGTTACAACTCGGGAGAGTGGCTACTCACTCTGGGTGGGGGAGGGGCGTGGGGGGTTTCCTGGGTGTCTGGAAATGTTCTTGTGTGTTTCATTTGGTTACGTGGATGTGCACATTTTGTGGAAATTAATTGGGCTGTATGTACACTTATGATTTATACATCATTTTTTAGGCCTAAAAATAAAAAGCGTAAACATGGTTGGTGATCTGGTTGAGTTCTTTGCCTGTCCTTCCCTCTCATTCTCCATCTTCCCCTGCCCAAGGCAGCCCGTTTCCTGAGGTTGGTCATTCGCCTTCCCAACTTAAGTTCCATGCTTGCACTCCTGGAGCACTGTGAGGGCAATATATATATATATATGTATATATATATATATATATATATTATTTATTTTTTACAGAGAGGAATGGAGAGGGATAGAGAGTTAGAAACATCGAAGAGAGAGAAACATCCATCAGCTGCCTCCTGCACCCCACCCACTGGGGATGTGCCCACAACCAAGGTACATGCCCTTGGCTGGAATTGAACCTGGGACCTTTCAGTCCGCAGGCTGACGCTCTATCCACTGAGCCAAACTGGTTTTGGCTGTGAGTGCATCTTGAAACGTGACGTGGAAGGGGACCTTCTGCTCCTTTGCTTTTACTTTTTGTTGTTGTTTCATACTCAACCTCAGGCTGCTGAGATGAAGTCAGGTGTGCTGCATGAACTCCGAGGCGTTCATTGAAAAGGCTTCTGGAGCCTTCCATGGGTTACACGGTGTGCCCGGTCTCTGCCAGCCCCCCCCCCCCCATGATGGACAGCTGGGTTGTTTCCGATGTATGGCCATTGTGACCACACCGCAGTGGGTTTCCTTTAGGGGAGGGCTTCCAGGGCTTTCTGCTGCCTCCTGCTCAGTCGAGTTGTCTCCCTGCTTTCTTCTGTGGTTCCCCCATTCTGGAATCTCCTCCCCTCCCCATATTTCCCAGCTGTTCCTCCCACCCTGCTTCCCAATCTCTCTGACTCAGAAAGACCCAGGGTCCGCGCTGGGGGTGGTGGGGGAGGGGTGGAAAGGGGCAGCCTTTCCCTTTGCCACAAAGGCCCCTGTTCCCCAAGATAAATGACGATTTAGACAAAGAAATATTTCATTAAGGGCTGATATCTTAATGAACTGTGCCAGGAACCTTCAAGGCACTCTCCAGACTCCCCCTTCTTAAGGGGGGGCTCATACTCCTGGGGGGGGAAAGCTTATCAGCTTACCACATTGCCCTGAGGAGAGGACCACGCAGTGAGGGGCTCTGTCCCATGGGGCGGGGGAGGGGAGGGCACCGGGACGGGGGATGGGCCAGCTGCCCTTCCTGGTGCCCCAGCCCTGCTTGCACGCCCCCTCTGTAGTCACTTTTAGGGACCCAGACCTTGTCTTGTCCTCAGGGTTGTAGGCACGGAGCTCAGGGCTGATTGGTGGAAAATCAGTCATTAAGGACCAGGAAATGAACAATAATCTGACAAGCAGCGGACAATTTTCCATTAATTGGAACATTTTGGGTCAAACAGGACCCCCTCCACGGAGGGGTTTCCGTGCAGGGAGCGAGCAGGACAAGCACAGCAGCCCTAGCACCCAGTCGTGCACTCAGGAAGCGGTGGCCTGGGGCAGGGAGAGGCCAAGGATGGAGCAGGCTCAGAGGGAAGACCCTCCTGCCCTCCCAGAGGCCGTCACCCTTGGCGAGTTGCCCCATGTCTTCCTCCCTGTGAAGATGCTTGGGTTTAAGCTCCCATTCTGCCGCCCGCAAGCCTGCAATCCTGAAGCCAGGGGCTCCATCTCAGTTTCTTCAGCTACAGAATGGGAAGGAAGAGGAGGGTCCCGCAGGGGCTGCGAGGAAGAGGAAGGCACGTGCGGGTTCTCAGCAGAGGAGCTGGGTAGGTCAGAGCTGCTGTCATTCATTCTTGGATACTGACCTCCCCCCACTCCCACCGCTTTCCTCTCCTCAGCGCACACATTGAAGCTACAATGTTTGGTTAGCTGACTTTTATTTAATAAGCACCTCCTAACTTTATATACATTGTATTGTTTAGCTGTTAACCCCTTGATGCCTGTCTCTCCAACCGGATAATATCCAGTGACAGGGGCCCCCAAGCTGATGCACTTTGGGATTTTCTGTGGCACCAGCCAGCATCTTGGGGTTTGCATAGTAGGTATTGAGTGTATTTTATGATTTGATCAGTTAGAGTCGTGGTTCTCAACCTTTCTAATGCCACGACCCTTTCATACAGTTCCACGTGTTATGGTGACCCCCAACCATAAAATTATTTTTGTTGCTACTTCATAACTAAGTTTGCTACCGTTACGAATTGTAAAGTAAATATCTGTGCTTTCCAATGGTCTTGGGCTCTACTTCAACGGTTCTCAACCTGTGGGTCGCGACAGACCATTGGAAAGCACAGATATTTACATTACGGTTCATAACAGTAACAAAATTACAGTCACGAAGCAGCAACGAAAATAACTTATAGTTGGGGGTCACCACAACGTAAGGACCTGTATTAAAGGGTCACGGCATCAGAAAGATTGAGAACCACTGATTTAGAGCAACATTTTTTTTTTTTTTAAAGAAGAAAACCGTGACACTTCAGGGGTCAGCTGAGGGTCTTAACCTTCCTTATGGAATAGCCGTGTCTTCAGTGGTTGGAGGGAAAGAGTTGGAGGTCAAAGTGGGGGGATGTGGATAGAACACGGAACGAGGCAGCACCCTTCCTCCCTCGGGCCACCTCCTCCTCCCAGAGGGCCATGCTCCCCACTCTTCACGCTCCTCCCTGCTCCCTCGCTGCCTGTGGTGGGGATGCTGTAGAGCTTTTGGCCGGAGGAGTGTTCCTTCCGCATGGACGCCGGAGGCCGGGGGTTCACAGCCACCAGCCAGCACTCAGGGTGAGGCGCAGAGGGAAGGAGGAAGGTCAAAGCCGAGGTCGCCTCACGCTGGACAGAGCCGCCGCGAATTGAGCACATGCCAGGCACTCCTGTAGGCATCTCTGGTTCCTACGGTGGCCCCAGTGTGGTGATGCTGCCGTAATGGTTTTGGGAGGAGGCAGTGCCCCAGGTGGCAGAGGCAATGGATGTAGGGTGGCTGTGCAGAGAGATAAGAGTGTGTCTAAGTTCCTGATGGCACGTGATGTCTGGCTGGGCCTGTGGAGTGGGGCTCAGACTTTTTTTTTTTGGGTGCCCAAACACGGATCTGAGTCACATTCCGTGCCTGGCCTGGGCCCCGGGCCCACCTCCTTCCCGTTCTCCTGCACCCTCTCTTCTTCCTGGCCTCCCTCCTCTAGTTCCCTCTGCTCTTGACCCCTCCAGCTCCCAAGGCCTCCTTCATGGTCCTTAGGGCAGGAAGGGCCCAAGCCCATCCCTCGGGCCTGGCGAGAGGCTGGGTCCTGATTGTAGAGAACCCTGTGCACCAGGCACTGAGCTAACCATGCTTCACGTGTGACCTCATTTCACCTCCAGCTGCCCTCTGAGCTGCCGGGCCCTCACCCTGGCTGCTTACACCTCTGAGACTTCCACTCCCCAGAGCCTGCCTGGCCCTGCCCCGGGGGCGGCCTCCAGAGCCCACTCTGCCCCTGTGTGGGAGGCCAGAAGAGTCAGGGAATTAATGCCTTTTGGAAGGCCCCCACCCCTGACTCTCGGAACTGGAGCACAACTATCCCTATCCCCTGGGCCCTCTGCGGGCCTAACCCAGGTGTGTGTTCTCCGGCTCTCCTGGGGTTTACACACACACACACACACCCAGACTGAGCCACTCAGGGAGCTGGCTGGCTAACACAGGATTGTCTTCCCTCCTCTCCTTGTCTCAGCCCCTCCCTTTCCCCTGGGGTTTCCTAAATCAACCCTGTGGTCTGTGCTGCTTCTGGGGGAACCCAGCCTCAGTCAGGTGGGGGCTGTTATTATCTTCATTTAAAAAAAAAAAAAAAATATATATATATATATATATATATATATATATATATATATATATATATATATTATTGATTTTTTTACAGAAAGGAGGGGAGAGGGATAGAGAGTTAGAAACATCGACCAGCTGCCTCCTGCACATCCCTCACTGGGGATGTGCCCACAACCAAGGTACATGCCCTTGACTGGAATGGAAGCCAGGACCTTTCAGTCCGCAGGCCGACACTCCATCCACTGAGTCAAACCGGTTACGGCTATTATCTGCATTTTACAAATGATAAGTCCCCGGCTCTGAGAGGTTGAAACTCACACAGTCCCATTTCACAGGGGAAGGGCAGAGCCTGTGCTCCACTCCCCTACATGGCTCTACCAGGTGGCTTCCCACCGGTCCTGCCCCTGTGGCACCCCCCCCACCCCCACCCAGGCCTGGCTCAGGCCCACTCTCGGGTTTGTGGCCTTGAGAGGCTGGGGGTGAGGAGCAGGGTGGGTCAGCACCAGTGACTGGGAGAGGGGAGTGTCTCCAGGGCCTCCCCTGCCCCGCTGTGAGTCACCAGCCTGCAGACGGAGCCAGCCCCTGGGTCACTGACAGAGACAGAGCGATGAACACCTCCAGGGCTGGGTATAGAGCAAGTGGAGAGAAGTGGGAGCCATGTGGAGTGCTGGCAAAGGAAAGGACTATGCCAGGGTACAAGGGGTGGGCGGGTGCTCTCAGAGCCGAGCGATCTTTGTAACACTGTGTTATTCAAGGAACCGTGATCAGACTTCCCGGAACACGGCAGCCCCTATAAAACCCCAAGGTGACAACTGGGAAAGGATTTCCTCGCCCGAGAATATTTTTCTATTTATTTTTAGAGAAAGTGGAAGAGAGAGGGAAAGACAGAGAGAAACATCGATGCGAGAGAAACACATCAATTGGTTGTCTCCTGCGTGTGCCCTCACCAGGGCCTGGGCCGGGGAGGAATCTGCAACCGAGGTATGTGCCCTTGTCCGTAACTGAACCCGGGACCCTTCAGTCTGCAGGCCAATGCTCTGATTTCTTTCTTTCTTTCTTTTTTTAAAAAATATGTTTTTATAGATTTTTTTAAAGAGAGGGAAAGAGAGAAAAACATCCATCCATCAGTTACCTCCTGCACAGTCCTGAGACCTTACAGTGCCCCGAGGATGCTCAGATGACGCTCCAGCAACGGAGCCATACCAGCCGGGGCAGGAAAGGATTGATAGTGAGCTGTGCTCAGCCTGAGAATGTGGAAAGTCCCTGCTGAGGATCTCCAGGTAGGGGAGGAACTGGCCTGCTTCCTTTAAGACGGTGGAGGTGGCACCAGGCATGGGGCATGGAGCAGGGCTGACATGATGCCCCGAAGGCAAAAGTTGCATGGAGAGAACATCTCGCGATTTTCTGCTCGTTTGGTTTTCCTGACACCTGCTTCTGAGCGTAGGTTCTCCCAGACGCAGACTCCGAGGCGAGGACTGCAGTGCAAGTGGTTTATCTGGGAACCGGTCCCAGGAAATACCAGGAGGGGAGTGGGAATGCGCGGAGGGAGGGCGGGAAGCCAGAGTGGGGAGTGTCTTCTTGCAGGTTATGCTGCCACGTGAGGGAGAGGGACACGGTCCGGCTGGGGCTCCGGAAGCCAGGCCAGACACACTATGGGCTGCTTCCAGGCACGTTAACTCTCCAGCACTTCCGGCTTGCCCGGAGCTGGTACAAGAGTGTGTCACAGCCAGGGAAAAAGCCCTCAGGCAAAGAGCAGGTGTTGGCAGTAAGCAGCCTTCTCCTCTAGGGGTAAGTGCTGAGATCCGGGCAGGGCGCCACCCTCGGCCTTCCCTTCTTCTCCTTGACTTTCCCTTTTCATGCGCCTTTGCGGGTTTGTGTCATTCCCCAATGTTCCCTCTTACAGGCCTGGTGTTCCCAAGGCTTCAGCCTGGACCCATTGCTCCCCAAAGCGACAGGTGCTCTTGGACAATTCCACCTACTCTCGTGGTTTTAACTATCATCTGTGAAGAGGTGACTCCAAGCCCTGTCCTTGACTTGGATCTTGCTCTCACCCCCATGTCTGTGAACCTCCAATGATGGCCTGATCAACATACCCCAGACCCATCATCGTCTGCATCCACACCCATGCCCTACCTCCCCATTTCCTCCCCAGGGGTGGCGTCTTTTAAGAGTGTGGAGGTGGGCCTGGTACATGAGCCAGCCAGTCACTTCAGAAACTAGGACTCACCCTTTGGTTCTCCCAGTTCCTTCCCTTCACACCCAATCACCAAGCTCTGAGGACGTGGCTTCCAAACTAGTTCTCAGAGTCATTTCCTCCTCTCCACCCCAACTCCCACTGCCGTTGGTCTAGATCCTCATGATCTCTATCCTTCTAACTGCTGGCCTCTTCCAACCTGATCTCCTCCTAACACCTTTCTCCAGCCCACCCTCCACAGAGATCAAATAGTGCCATCTAAAGTGCCAACGCTGGGACTGTGAATTGGTGCAGCCACTATTGAAAAGAATATGGAGATTTCTCAAAACATTAAAGGTCGAACTATCTTTTGACCCAGCAATTCCACTTCAGTATATTTGTGTGAAAAAAAATCCAAAACACTAATTCAAAAGACTATAGGCACCCCTATGGTCACTGACGTGTTAATTACAATAACCAAGATATGGAAGCAACCCAAGGACCCATCAATAGATGAGTGGATAAAAAAAGTGGTTATACATATACGCAGTGGAATATTACTTGGCTATAAAAAAAAAAAGAATAAAACCTTAGCATTTGCGACAGCATGGATGAACCTAGAGAATATTATGCTAAGTGAAATAAGTCAGACAGAGGGAGACAAACAAATGACATATGATTTCACTTATCTGTGGAATCTGAAAAATAATATAAATGAACAAACAAAACAGACTCATAGATACAGAAAACAAACTGATGGTTGCCAGATGGCAGAGGAATGGGGCCCTTTGTGAGGAAAGGTGAAGAGATTAAGAAGTATAAATTGGCAATTACAAAGCAGTCACGGGGATGTGAAGTACAGCACAGGGAATATAGCCAACTACATTGTAATAACGATGTGCGGTGCTCGGTGAGTCCCAGACTTACCGGGAGGACCACTCTGTAAGTTTATGTATAACTACTAGGCCATACACCTGGAACTAATATAATATTGAATGTCAACTATAATTGACAAAAAATGTTTAATTAAAAAAAATTTGCCAACCTGAACTTGTCATGCCTTGCTCAAGATCTGTTTCCCCAGGGCCAAGTTCAAGTACCTTGGCCTGGTTTTTAGGCACAAGATGTCCTTTCTTCATAAAATTTTTTTTTTTTAAATCTTCACCTGAGGATATGTTTTTATTGATTTTTAGAGAGAGAGAGAGGGAGAGAGAGAAACACCGAGAGAAAGAGAGAGAGAGAGGTTGGCTGTCTTGCCTCCCTAATGAGCCCTGAGCAGGAATGAAACCAGAAACCTTTTGGTGTATGGGATGATGCTCCAACCAACAGAGCCAGCCGGGCAGGGCCAGGCGCCCTCTGTTAACCTCTGATCCCTCCCCTGGCTACTGCCAGCGCTGCCACTTGAAGCCAGTGGTGGGTGCTGCGTTCTCTCCTCTCCCATCGTCTGCTTGGAACACCTTCCCTTCCGCTTGCTTTCAGGGCTGAGTCCAAGACTCAGCTTAGATGACACTTCCTCTTGGAAGTTTTCCTGGGATGCCCGGATTTGGATTAGGCACTCATGTTTTATGCTTTTGTTTTCTGTGCAAGTGTTAGAACATTCACTTCCAGCGGCTTAGGCAACAAAGGCATCTGACTTGCTTGTGTAACTGGAGAGTCGGGGGCAGCGCTTGCTGCAGGTGCTGTGTGATCCAGGGGCTTACGTCGCTGCTGCTGGGCTTTCTCCATGGCTCACTCTGACTCATCCTCAGAGTCCTTGGAGGGAGTCCCACCGGCTTCACACTCACATTCTGCCGAGCTCAGTCCGTTGAACTGATTGAGCGAATGCTGGCTTGTTGGGACCTGAGGAGAGATTTACTTGCCCTTCCCCAAACCAACCCAAATGGCCAAGGGCTCAGAGTGTTCTACTTCTGGGGTTGGCAGACGGTGGCCGGCTTGTTTCTGTAGCGGCAGCACTGCACAGGAGGCAGACACCAGCCAGCTTTCCGGTAACGGGACAAAAAGTAAACATTTTGGGCTCTGTAAGCCAAGGCCAAATTGAGGATGTTATGTGGGGACTTATATAACAAGGGAAGAAACAGCCCCTCCCCCCCCAATTTTTATTGATGGGATTGCAGTTACACTAATAACTGAGCCCAATTTGTGTGTAATACTGGTCTACTAATGAGAAGAATGGGATGGGGGTGTAGGTGGGAAATATATATATATATATATATATATATATATATATATATATATATATAATTGATTTTTTTACAGAGAAGAAGAGAGAGGGATAGAAAGTTAGAAAGATTGATGAGAGAGAAACATCAGTCAGCTGCCTCCTGCACACCCCCTACTGGGGATGTGCCCGCAACTAAGGTACATGCCCTTGACGGGAACCGAACCTGGGACCTTTCAGTTTCCAGGCCGACGCTCTATCCACTGAGCCAAATGGGGGTCCAAAGTTCATGCTCCCTTCATCAACTTGATGGCATATGCTTATCTATAAAATCATTCTTCGCTCACAGAGCATACAAGAACAGCAGGACATGGTTCAGGGGCCACAGTTTTCAGACTCCTGATGAGATCAAACCGTTACAGAGCTAAGGGCAGAAACTGTGGGAAGCTGGAAAAGAAGACAGCAGACCACTCCCATGGAGGCAATGTCATACTGAGGTCTTCCCATGTAGGCCTACCTTAGTGATGCACCATTCAGAGTCGGCCTTTGGGGTATTTTGTAAGGCAATTCTTTATAAGATAAGTTCATGTACATAAGGTCCCCTAATCTTGATACCATTCTTATAAAGTATACTAGTGGCTTGGTGCACAAAATTCGTGCATAGGGGTGGGGTGCTCCCTCAGGCCAGCCTGCACCCTCTCCAATCAAGGACCCCCTAGGGATTGGGCCTAAACCGGCAGTAGGACTTCCCTCTTGCAATCTGGGACTGCTGGCTCCTACCTGCTCACCTGCCTGATTGTCCTTAACTGCCTCTGCCTCAGCCCTCACCACCATGGCTTTGTTCAGAAGGAAGTTGGACATCTGGAAGATGGCTGGTTGACCAGTCTAATTAGCATATTACCCTTTTAGTAGTACAGATATATTATCTAGGATAGGATTGCTTAAATGGGGGTAGGGAGAGAAGCCTTTTTCAACAGGAGGAGATGCTCTTTGCAGACAAAAATACATAATCCCTATATCTGTATTGATAGTCAGCCATATGCACTATTCTGCCAAATTGATCATTAAAAAATTGAACCACTTTCTTACACCTTACCCCAAACAGCTATTGCCCTTAAAACCCCTTCTCAGGGGCAGCAGCCGGACCCGGAGCAGCCAGGTTGGGAGCAGCCAGGCCCAGAGCAGCAGCCAGGCCCGGAGCATCCAGGCTGGGAGCAGCCAGGCTCAAAGTAGCCGGGCCCGGAGCTGCAGGGCCCAGAGTAGCTGGGCCTGGAGCAGCTGGGCCCTGAGCAGCCGGGTCAGAAGCAGCCAGGCCTAGAGCAACAGATGACAGGCCCGGAGCAGCCAGCTCGTAACAGCTTGCTCCTCGCCTGCCCCTGCCCCAAGGCTGCCTCTCAGACATGGCTGGAAACTTTTGGGGGAATTTGAGGGTCTGCTGAATCAAGTGATGAAGGCTTAGATCTAGATGTATTGAGTTGTTGTAGTGCTGGGGTGTTGATCTGTGAGTGCCTTGTGTGGGGTCTGGATAAGGTTGGTTGATCTATTTGGATATGTCTTTTGTTTGAAGTGTATCCTTGGGAATGTGGAGGTATTATTGATTTGAAGAAAATGCTAAGTAATTAATTTGCTACCTGAAAAACTTAAAGTTTAAGGTCTCTTGCCAAAAAGAGGTTTTAAAGCTAACACCTTAATTTTAATGGAGAAAGGGGAGAACATGCCCTTCCTACCCAGAACAGGTAATCCAATTCCAGCCAGCAGCTATCTTTAAACAATGTGTTTATTTACATTTGAATGGCAATGCCTTTTGATAGCCCAAGGGCAAGTTTACATGTAAACAAGTTTGCTTCTCAGTTCCCAGGGCAGAAAAAACAAGGTTTAAAATTATTAGATTTTAAAATTTATTCTTAAAAATATAAAAGTTTATTAATTAAAAAAAACCTAAGGGAATAAAAAACCTGATGTACAATATTAACTGTGGATAATAGAATCAGAGATACGGGAGGAGAGTGGACTGACAATTCTCGGGGAAAAGGGGAGTGGTGGGTGCGGGAAGAGACTGAACATAAACTGTGCACCTATGGATGAGGACAATGGGGGGTGGGGAAAGGGCCGAGGGTGGGATGGGAACCTGGTGGAGGGGGAAAAAAAATGAGGAACTTTTGTAACAATATGAACAATAAAGATTGATAAAAAACAAAACAAAACAAAACAAAACAAAAAAACCCTCCTCAGGCCTCACCTTAGGTTTTGCCTTCGCCTTAGATTAGGTTTTAATTAGTCAGTTTCTATGCCAGTCAGCATCAAAAGCTCCGCCTCCTAGGCAGCCATTGGTTCCTCGCAGTTCACCTGGATTTGGTTCTGATTGGTTGATTTCTATGCCCATCAGTGTCAAAAGCTCCGACACCTAGGCAGTCATCTTATGAGGGCATGAGGGTTAATTTGCATATTACCTCTGTATTATACAGGATAGTGTTTTTTTCACAGAGGGGAAACTGAGGCTCAGAGAGATGTAGCAGTCTGGGTTTTCACAGCAAGGCCTCTCTGGGACAACTCTGAGGATTCTAAGACAAGGGTCTGGGATCTGTGCTTTGTAATTGAACAACTGTGCTGTCCCTTGGTTGGGGGCAGAGGCTGGATCAGCAAGAGAACAGGCGGCCTGGAGGCTGGGCTCCAGCTGGCCTTGTGACATCCAGTGTCCAACTGGGACAGGCCTGGTTAACACAGGTGCTCAGTTCTGTCTCAAAAATCTCTGGGGTTCCCCTGGCTTCTTTATAACTCCCCATACAGGAGTTATAACTAGCTTCAAACTAGAGGACAATCATGCTTCAGGTGAGTATGCCCAGGACCACAAACAAAGAAGCTGACCCCTCCTCTTCCTCCAGCCTCTGGGCTTGGCCTTATGAATATTGGGGTCCCTGATGAGCACTCAGGTTCCTATGAGCCTTGATGTTGGGAAGAGCATGGGGTGGGCAGGCTGTGGGCAGCCCTTGGCAGGACAGTCCAATCCTCCTCCAGGGCTGACTGGCCTCAGGCAGGGCCACCAAGGTCAGGGGAGGGTCCACAGCATACAAAGGCAGACAGAGGTAAAGGAAGGTTGCTGGTTCCTTTCCAGGATAATGGCATTTATTTTAAAATATATTTTTATTGATTTGAGAGAGAGAGAGAGAGAGAGAGAGAGAGAGAGAGAGAGAGAGAGAGAAATGTCAATGGAACTAGCCAGCAACCGGGCATGTTCCCTGACCGGGAATCAAACTGTGACCTCCTGGTTCATAGGTCTACACCCAACCACTGAGCCACATTAGTTGGAGCCGGAATAATGATATTTAGAAACTAAGTGTGTGTGTGTGTGTGTGTGTGTGTGTGTGTGTGTGTGTGTGTGCGCGCGCGCGCCAGTACCTACAAGCACACATTCACACATCCTCTGGTCTCATACTTGTATGTACACACTCCCATAGTCAGACAGTCACACCCACAGCCATCTTCACTACCAGTATCTCACACATGCACATTCTTATGGTTTCCCACACTGATTTACACACTCCTGAGCTCATCCTACCTGTTTATACACACCAGGGATAGCTCCTTAGGACGGCCATCGCCAAGTACCACACACCGGGTGGCTGAAAACAACAGAACTTGATAGTCTCACACTTGTGGCGGAGTCCAAAATCCAGGTGCCTCTGAACCTGTAGGGGAGGTTCCTTCCTTGCCTCTTGCTAGCTTCTTGCAAGCGTCTGCTAGCCCCAGGTGTTCTTGGCCCGCAGATGCGCCACTCTGATCTCTGCTTCCATCTCCACAGGGACACGTGTCTGTGCGTCTTCACAGGGACATCTTTTATCAGGACACTAGTCTTACTGCGTTAGGGGCCACCCTACTTCCATAGGATCTCAATTTAACTGATTACATCTGTTATGACCCTATTTCCAAATACGCTCACATTCTGAGGGGCTGGGGTTAGGACTTCAGCATTATCTTTTTTTGGCGAACACAATTCAACCCATAACAACACCTTTTTGGCCATGAAAGCTCATGCACGTGGCACACTCCCATAGTTACACACAGCTGTACACACTGTTTAAAAAATTTCCCCCCATTGATATTTAGAGAGAGAGGAATGGAAAGAGAAAGAGAGAGAAACATTGATGTGAGAGTGAAACATCGATGAGCTGCCTCCTGCACGCACCCCACTGGGAATGGAGCCCATAACTGGGCAATGTGCCCTGTCCAGGAATCGAACTGGCAACCCTTCAGTGCATGGGATGATGTCCAACCAACTGAGCCACACTGGCCAGGGTACAGCTGAATATACTTTTTTTTTTTTTTAATTTTAAAAAATTTATTTCCGAGAGGAAGGGAGAGGGAGAAAGAGATAGACACATCAGAGGGGAAAATATCATCAGTTGGCTGCCTCCTGCATGCCCCACACGGGGGATGGAGGCCACAACCCAGGCATGCGTCCTGACCTGGAACTGAACCGTGACCTCCTGGTATGTAAGTTGATGCTCAACCACTGGGCCACAGTGGCCAGGGCTCAGCTGTATACATTATTGAAGTCCACAGATGTGCACACGTTCCCACATTCCCACAGTCACAGAATCACACATATCCATATATATCCCCAGGATCACACGCACACATTCACACACACACACACACACACACACACACAGGCATCCACTGCCCCGCAGACTCCCGGTCTTACATCCAGCCCCCACATGCCTTACCATCACTCTCCCTCACATGCCTTCCCGCCCCCACCCCCACCCCACTCCCACACGTCCCGTTGGCCGCACTCCGAGGCCACCGCTGGGGGTCATGCTCTGAGACCCGGCACATTCGCAGCCTCACACTTGGCTCATACCTCTCACATCCTCTCCCACCCACACAGTCTCTCCCCTTCTGACTCCGCCATCCAGCGCCGTCCCCTACCCACCCTCAGGGCGGGGAGGCACAGCCGGCCACGCGTCCACCCGGCCAGGGCACTGGGCGGACAGAGCGTGCTGTCCGGAGCCAGGGTCCCACAGCCTCCTCCGTCACAGACTCCCACTCTTCCCTCTCAGGAGCAGACGACAGACAGACAGACAGACACATGTGCACACTCTCGCCCTCTGGCCCCGCCCCCGCCCCACGGCAGCCCTGTTCCTCATTACAGGCCAATGCGCCTGTTTGCTCGCCCAGCTGGAGATGGTTAGAGAGTGATAAATAATGAAAGAGAAAACAGGCTTTTCCCCTCTGCGGCTTCTATTTATGTAACATGTGTCACAGCTCACTCACAGACTTTGTTTCGGAGCTGGTTGCAGGAAATAGTTTATTTTTTCCGGACGGTGGCTTGGGGGGCGGGGTGGGGGGCCTGGGGTTGGGGTTTCTGGTCTCACGCCCCTGGGAGTTTCAGGATCCGGCCCACAGAAACCCCCCCCCCACCACCACCATCCTTTCCCTCCCTGCCTTCCCCGACACCCTGGGGTAGACATCAAAGCTCAAGGCTGCCAGAGACTGGGGTTCTCTGACTCCACCCATTGGGAAGGAGGTGGGTGGGTGAGGTCCCCCTCCCAGCTGCTTCTGAAACCCCCCAAACAGATGGGCTTATATTAGAGCTGGGCTGCTTGAGGCCAGGACTCCCGAGGGGAGGCCGGACAAGGGGCTTCCTGGGTAACCTGCACCTGCTACGGGGGCGGGCCCAGAAGGATTCCTTCCGCCGAGACCCAGGCCTTGTGTGACGCAGCACTCTATGTCCCTGTCTCCTTGAGGCCTCCCGGTTTTCAACTGCTGCTGCCCAGGCGAGGTCAGAGGGGCAGGAGCCCGGAGAGACTGGCCATGGTCTGCTCGGCTGGCTGTGAGAGCCAGGACTTCCAACTCAGCCTTCCCCTCCCCCCCCCCCCCCAAACACACACACTGCCCCTTCTGCCAGGGGCATCCCCCTTGGTAGAATTCTGCTCAGGCAGGTGCGGTCATTACAAGGCTGAGGGGGCCTGGAATGTGGGGGGATGTCAGAAATCAGCGATGGCCCCCCAGTCCTTTCCCAAAGGCTAAGGAGCCCCCTTTGGGGGAGATGCTCCAGGGAGCGAAGGGGCAGCAGAGAGCCGCCCTGCTCCTCAACCCCGTTCGGTGCCTGGGACGTTTGAAGGGAGCCCTGCCCGAGCCAGTCTCTTGGAGCACCAGGCAGGGGGCCCGGGCCTAGCCTGACATTGAGGCGCAGTGGTGTCTCAGGCCCCCTCCCGGGAGCCCCAGAGGCACTGACCCCGGGAATGCCAGTCTACCGGGGAAGATGGACCGGGAAGCCCCAACTCCTGCCGGCTGGAAGAGCGGTGGGTGTGCAGGCACGGGTTCCAGCCACCTCCATCCTCCCCTCGTCCTCCAAAATGTCAGGCCTGGCACTGCCCGCCTGCAGCCCCGCTCCCCACGCCCCCCTGGGAGCCGGGCTTTGCTGGAGGGCAGCGAGCGAGGCCGGCTGTAACAGAGAAACCTCGGGCTCCTCTTTAGAAGTCCCCGAGGAGGCAGATCTGAGGAAAGGCTGCCGAGAAGGCGCCTGCAGCAATGTCAGCTTGAGAACAGCCCAGCTGACAGGATGCTGAGCGGGGATTAAGGTCGGGATCAGGGAAGCTGGGGAAATGAAGGCACGTTCCCCGTGCCCCTCGCTGCCGCCGCCACCGCCGCTGCTGCCTCCGAGTGCTGGCTGCTGAGTTTGTCTTCTTGTTTGTTCTCGCTCCGGGGACGTGGGCAGGGAGGGCAGCGGACAGGGTGAGGCCGGGCGGGGGGGGGGGGGGGGGGGGGAGGGCGGGAGAGCTGGAGAAGGCAGGCAGCATGGCGGAGGGCCGTGCAGAGGAGAGGGTGCCAGGCCGCTGGCTCTCAGGGCTCATCCAGGGCAGACCCTGGCCTGGGACCGTTCCCTGGTGACAGGTGACTGTCCCTGGGCAGCCAGCCGGACCCCTGTTCCCTTTGTCCCACGTGCAGAGCCTGTCCTGAGCGCTGGTGGCAAGACCCGAGGTGACAGGATTGATGGGGCCCGCGTACCTCCCGGTGGGAAGGCGGCTGTTTCCATCCTTCGAAGGCAGGCTGCCTCGTTCTGGGAAAAGGTCAGCCCCCACATCTGTCTCATCATGGAAATGCCACCGGCGCCCAGCTGCAGAGTTCCAGGACATCCAGGGCTATAGAATGCCCGTGACGCCGCAGTCCGGTGCGTTGTCACTGGCGTGGTGGCTCAGGACGTGGCCTCTGGTCTCAGACCGCCCGGAGTCACAGTCTGACTCCGCCGCTGATTTGCTGTGTGACCTCGGGCAAGGCCGCTAGCCCCTCTCTGCCTCGGTGGGAGAAAAGTGGCGCCCCCTTCTGAGGCTGAGAGGAGGTGAAGGGAGTGAGCACGTGAGCAGAGCCAGGTGGAGGCCTGCTAGGGCGGCCTGTGCAGCGAGGGTGGTCTCTTTGGTAGCACAGGCAGAGGGAAGCTAATCACCGGAAAGCTTCTGGGGGAGGGGGTGTGGGGTGGGATTTTGGAGGCCGAGGCTTGGCAGGGGTGAGGAAGCGGATTGGGGGTGAGAGGCAAGCTCCCACGTGCCAGGCGAGTGTGGGGCCCGAGAGGGGCAGGGACGAAGGCTGGTCTGGTGGGTGGAGGAGAGGATTCCTTCCTGGGAGCCCCAGCCAGCCAGGCTTTCTGAGGCCCCGCTCTCACGGGGGCAGCACGACTCCCGCCCGGTCCTGCCAAGGGCAAGCCCTGGGTGCAAAGACCATGAGAAGACACTGCTGATCATGGTGGCCGCCCGGAATGGGGCTGACTCCAGAAATTCAAGCGATGGACAGGGGCTTCCAGAGCTCCCGGGTTCTCTGGGCCTGGTGAGGGACCAGGCAGCAGGGACTGGGTGGAGACCACACACCTGGCAGCCCTGGGGATGGAGCTCCAGCTCTGCCGCCCACTGGCTGTGTGATTTGGAGCAAACCAATCCGCATCTCTGAGCCTCAGTTTCCAGGTCTGTAAAATGGAAATACAGACTGAAACAGGATGGGATTCCTGGCCTCCAGGGCTGCCTGCTCTCCCTGTAGCTCCTCCTGGGAGTCCTCCTCCTGGCCCCGATCTCTGGACACCTGCCGCAGGCGGGGGGTGGGAGAGGGCCGGGTGGGGTTCTGGTCATGGAGGAAAGGGTCTGTTGAGTGTCTAGTTTCAGGTGTGTGGGGGGAGCTCCTGGCTGGGGATGTTACATCGAGGGGACTAGTTTCTGGAGAAGCTAGTTTCAAAAACACGCCCCCCCTCACCCCCCAGCCCAGCCCGTCAATAAAAATTAAGTATATGTATTATAGAAAATTTGGGAAATACAGAAAAGCATAGAAAAGAAGATGAAATGCATATGCAGATAATATCACCACTCAGAGATAACCATGGTAAGGTTGACCTGTAAATTTTTTTAGATTTAAAAAATATATATACTTAGAATAGACACAGGGATGAAAATGACAATCTAGGGAACATGGTCCATAATATTGTAATAACTATGTTCGGTGCCAGGTACTTGAAATATCGGGTGACCACTTTGTAAAATATAAGATTACCTAACTACTATGCTGTACACCTGACATTAATACAAATAAGATTGTACACTGTAATTGAAAAAAAACACATTTTTCCAAGAGCAAACATATTTACATACACACACACTCATGAGTATTCACACACCTATTCACAATACTCACACATATTCACACACATTTATACACATATAGGTAACTTTTTATTACAGCCTAACACACTTCTTGTCCATATATCTCCAAAAATTTAGAAACAGAATCATGAAATCATAAATGCATTATCAGTTTAAAAAAAATATTTTGTTTCATTTAGACAAAACATCGAGAACCTTCCCCCAGGTTATTAAATATTCTTCTCCGGTGTCATTTGACATGACTGTGGCGTCCTCCATCTTTTGGGTATAATGTAAGGCGTATCACTTATCAGTTCTCCATTGCTGGTCATCCCGGTTGTCTCTAGGATGCTTGCTGTTATAAACAACACTGTGACGAACATCCTAGAAGGGAAACCTCCGAGAGGCAGCTGACTTTGCGATTGTTTGTCTACACGTCTGTCTACCCCCGGTGAAGGGTGAGGCGCTCTGAGGCGGGCTCCTCGGCTGGTTCACTAGCTGGGCGCCTGGCTCACTGGAGATGTGCCATAGCTGCTGGTTGCATGGCGTTTCTGGAGCCTGTGCTCTGGGCCTAGGAGCTGACATGGTGGCTGACATGGTGGCTGATCTTCGGGCTAGAACACGCAGGGTCCCCACTGCCTCTCAGTTCGGCTGTTCAACTTCAAGGAAGAAACATTCCCAAGCCCAGAGCCACTGGCCTCCCTGAGTCCCAGGGACTGCTGCTTTCTCTCTTCTCTTCCCCGGGCAAAGCCAAGGGTGCCTCCCCCGGCCAGGACCGCCCCTTAGACCCTCATCTCCAACCCCTTTGAGTACTTTTGTTGTGTCTTCCAGCTGAAGGCCCAGCCGCAGAGCCCTTTACCTGCTCCGCAGGCTGGAGCCGTGTTGGGGCAGCTCCCGGCTCCCAAGAGGCAGCCCCCGCCCTGGTCCCGTTTCTGACTGCACAGCCCATGGGCCGGATGAGGCGCCTGCCGCACACCTCAGCCCTGCCCTGCTCTGCCCGCCACCACCCTGGCACCGGGAGCCTTTGTCTTCCTCCAGAGCTCTGGGCGGATGCTGCCACTCTTCCTGACACATTCGTAGAATCTTGTATTTCAGAGCTGAGCCCCAGCTCGCAGCTTTTCAATGGGTCTTAGAAACGAGAGAGAGAGAGAGAGAGAGAGAGAGAGAGAGAGAGAAGACAAATAATGAGAGGTAAAACTTACTAATTTAATTCTCATCAAGCATCCAGCCTTCTGCAAATTTTCTGGTTTTAAATTTTTATCCTTTCCCCCCCCCTCTCTCTCCCTCCCTCCTTTTCTTCCTCCTTCCTTCCCTCCCTCCTTCCCTCCCTCCCTCTCTCCTTCCCTCCTTCCTTTTCTTCTATCTTGGGCTCCCACACTCTTCCACCCTCCTGTCCTCATTTCCCCTCCTCTCCCCTTCTTTTTTAAGTTTTTTTTTTTTTTCTTCTTTTAACTTTCAAGGTCATTCCGGACTCCTAAAGCCGCCAGTCCCTCAGTGAGACATGAGCGCCACTGGCGTCCGTGGCCTCTGTTTCCGTGGCAACCCAGTAACCATTAATTTTCAATTAAAGGAGACAAAAAGCTGGATGACAGCGCTAGGTCTGCTGAAGATGTCAAGAATCTGTATTAATATACAGCAAGAGAGCATAATTGTGTGTCCATCTTCCCGAGCAGCGAAAAATGGAGGGATAATTACCAGCTCGAAAGCCACTCTGTAATTTAGTTCTTACTGTCACCACAGCCCTACACATTAGCATAAATTAAAAGCAGAGTTTATTGTTATCAAAGTGCATTGATATCGCCAGACCCGCTTTCTTCCTTTTAACTGTTTGTCGTGGGTGAGTGACTCCCCAGCTCTCGCCGGGGTCTCCCTGGGGCGGGAGGGGGGCGAGTGCAGGGGCTGCTGGGTGCCAAAGGTCTGGGCCATTTCTCCCATCTCCCCAGGGGCGGATGGGGACCAGGGTCAGGGCGCTGGACAGAGGGGCTTGGATACTAATCCACCTCTCAGGGCTAGTGCTTTGTTTAGCCCCAGCCCTCCAGCTCTTCCCAGAGGGGGCTGCTGCCCTTGGTGGGTTCCCCCTTCAGTGCCTGGCACAGAGCAGGGCAGGTGGTGGGTGCTCAAGGCCAACCTGTTAAACAAAGAGATGCGTGAGGGCACTGGGATCTCCTCTCACGGGGGGATGGCAGCAGGGGCCTTGGTGCTTTCCCGGTTCAGGGCCGGCCAGCTCAGAATGAAGGTGGTCCCAGGGTGGCCCCCTGACCCTCCCCCCTTGCTGTGGGACCATCCCCCACTGCACCAAGCCCCCCCTCCCCCCCCCCACACACACCTGGGTCCTGCCACCCTGGAGACTCACCTCTGCGCAGAGTAGCGGGAGCTCCCTGGTGTGCCGCCCAGCTGCCAGGGTGCCCGTGACAACGGTGGGAGCCACAGATTCCCGCGAACGGGGGCTGCTGCGGCTTTCTCTCTCTCTCTCTCTCTCTCTCTCTCTCTCTCTCGTTCTATCCAGAGAGAGCTGTCCTTCAGGAGGGAATTGAGTGTAATTACCCTAAGGGAGCGATCCTTAAACAGCCCGTCACAACACTGACCTCCTGGCTGAGGTCTGACAGCGAAATTGCAGGCTGTGTACTCAACAGAAGGGACATCCTCCTTTTGGGGTGGGGATGGGGGGGAGGTGAGGAGGGAAAGGAGACGCAGAAGCTTTGGGAGAAGAGCGTGGCTCCCAGCTGCCAGGCGAGCGGGTTCTCCTTGGCAAGGCGAGTGTGGGGCCGGGAAGAGGTGCCCTGGGACCCCCGCAGGTTCATGGGAAGAGGCTGAGCTGGGCAGCCGGGCTCTTTAAATCTCGGAGCCACGGTCTGTGATCTTGGCTACATTTCCTCTTGTTGTGGGTGGGGTTTGGGGGGCCCTGGGAACTCGCTGATAAGCCACTCGGGCGTATTTCCCCCAAACGGATCTGTCGCTGGGTCTCCCTGCCAGTGCCTGGATGTCACCGGTGCTCGACTTCCGGCCCGCACATCCCAGTCCCCATCACGCTGCCCTGGTTGCCTGGCAGGGCTGACCTGCTCATGGGGGAACCACTGCAAACCTAGCACAGGCTCGTCTGCCAGACCCACTGTGTCACATGCAGAACACTGGGCATACAGGCCAGGCCCGTGTGCACCAGGTGCAGAGAAAGTCTGGTATGGGGACACATGGCCGAGGACTGTGGCGCCCAGGAAGGCATGAAAGTGTGGACCCCCACATCTCAGCTCGGAGGGACCCCCAAGCCAGCAGGTCTATCGCCTCCCAGAGCAGGGGGTTCCCTCTGCTCAGCCTCTACCGCGAACCCAGCGCCTCTGCTCACGTGACCCTCGGCAGGAGCTCACCCCTCCAAAGAGGTCCGTTTCACCGCTGGTCCGGAGCAGCTCCTCCTGGGCGGAAGGGACCGCTGTCCCCCTGAAGTGCCCACCTCCCCCTCCGAGCCCAGGAACCATTCTGCGTGTCTGGCTCCATGAAGACAGCGCTCAGCCAAAACTGGTTTGGCTCAGTGGATAGAGCGTCGGCCTGCCGACTGAGGGGTCCCAGGTTCGATTCCAGTCAAGGGCATGTACCTTGGTTGTGGGCACATCCCCAATAGGGGGTGTGCAGGAGGCAGCTGATTGATGTTTCTCTCACATCAATGTTTCTAACTCTCTCTCTCTCTCTCTCCCTCCCTTCCTCTCTGTAAAAAATCAATAAAATATATTAAAAAAAAAAAAAAAAGATAGCACTTAGTTGCCCAACATCTTCTATTCTAGGACCCGGTGAGCCTGTCCCCATCCCATTCACCCTCTTACCGAAGAGCCAGAAAGAGTCTGAAAGGAAGATGGAGGGCCCCAAACACAAGTCCAACATTTGTCGAGCATCTACTGTGCTCCAGAGGGAAACATCGAATTGTGGTTCCACTTATTTATGCTCCATTGGGTGACTCTTGCATGTGCCCTGGGGAGGGAACCCACAATTTTGGACCCCGTCTCACTTTCCTCTTCCCAACATGCAGCGAAGAAGGCTGTATCGCTCCCACGTTACTGCAGGGGATGAGTGGGCCAGGGAGCTGCAATCACTGGTCCCGAGGACTCCACCGAGGCCTCTCCTTGAGAACCCAGCTGCCTTTGCCCCAGGCCCCCGGGCGCTGTGAGCTCCGGCATTGGTCTGCCTGTGTCCTGGCCTTCAAGGGGCTTCGCTCCGGGCACACCCTCTCTCCTCTCTACCTGGCAGGGGAAGGAATTCCAGGGGGAACCCAGCTCAAGTCCCGCTTCCTCCTGGAAGCCCTCCTGCCCTCGGGAATTGCTTCCACCACCACCTCAGCTCTTGCTTCTGACCGCAGACCCAGGCTGCGTGGGTGATAGAGGGCATGGCGTTCAGTTCTTCCCCTGGCCTTGCCCTGGCCCAGAGCTCCCCGGGAGCCCTCTGTCCTCAGAGACCTGGATCTGCTCCAGAGACCAGCTTCTTTTCCCAGGTCCTTTACCCTTTCTGCTTCTTCCCACAGCTCTGACCCCTCCTGACGTAGACTTTACCCATTCCTGGGCTCATTGTCTAGTTCCCTCACTTCGGGCTCCCAAAGGGCAGACTTTTCTGCCTTTGTTGTCTGTCGCCCCCCAAGCTCTCAGACCGGTGTCTGATCCATGGCAGGTGCCCCATGCCTGTTTGTCCAGCGGGGGAAAGAGTCCTTAAAGCCCTTTGAGGCGGCAGGGTGTTTGCACAGCAGAGCGGACCTGGGGCTCTAGCGGTGGGTGAGGTGGCTTGTCCAAGCTCCTGGGGCAGGCCATACCGACTCCAGCTCTCATTCATGTCGGGCTGCTGAGTCCAGAGCCACGTCAGGCCCGGAGCCAGGCCCCCCTGGTTCTGAATTTAGAGTTGGGGGCATGAGGCAGCTGGCTTCCTGGGGGCTCACTGCTTGCAGACCAACCAGCAGATCCTCCTGGGGCCCCTTCCCTCCTAACAGGGTGAGGAAGGCTTCTTCCCCTTCCTGCAGCCACTTCCACCCCCCCTCCACTCCCACCCCAGCCTGGGAGGGGCCCACAGGTGCAGTCCAGCTCCCTTCCCTTCCCCCGCCCCCACCAGGACTGGGTTCTACACCCAGGGCCCCCGGGAGGCCCGCACCCCAGACTCTGAGAGGCTCTTCTCCCTTAGATGTGAGTCCGGGCCCCAGAGTGCCGGCACAGAACATACATCTTAAACAAACACTTCTCCTTGCTGTTTATCTCCCTGGCCTTTAAACAAACTCTTTCAAAGGTTTCTGCTGATAGGAGAGATTTACTGAAAACCATTCCTCGCTTAAAAGCCCTGGGTTTACGCTGCTGGGGTGGGGGCAGCCAGGGGCCCTCAGCCTGGGCTTTCTCTGCCTCGGGACCACATGTTTATCCTCCGGGCCTTGATAGAGGAGCAACACAGACTAATCTTTATGGAAAAGAAAATAAGGAAAGCAGAACAAGAGGGTGGGAGGTGGAGGCCGGGGGAGAGGTTTGGTTCTCGTCACTGACTCCCCGAGGTCTTGGCAGGGCCGTCCTGGCAGTGCCCACCCCACCAAGGCCAGCCTGGGGGTGGGGAGCGGTGCTGGGGAAGGGTGGGGCTTCCTTGAACTTTGGATCCAAGGCTCTGGGGCAGGTGAGCCTCTTCTCGGGCCCCCACACCTTGGCCAGAGGCCAGAGGCCAGAGTGGGCCTCTCCCAGCGGGTGGGAGGAGGGTAGGGCAGCAGCCACGTGACCATGTATTTACTCCTGCTTTGGACCAACATTTAGGAAACATATGCCAGGACCTGGGGTGCAGGGTTGAGTAATCATTAACATGGATTTCAGCATTTCTGAGGGCCTGGCACCGTTTTCAGCCACTTCCATGAATCAGCTCATTCAACACAACAGCCCTCGAAGCAGATTCTAGAATCCTCCCGGTTTTGCCAATGGGGCAACCGAGGCACAGACTCATCACTGGGCCCCCCTCCCCCCAGAGGTTGTGTTTTAAGTGGGATGCAGTCTGGGCAAGGAATTCTGAAATGCGTCCTGAGTGGAGAGCTGTCCCCTCCTCGTCCTCCCAAGAATGAAGTGTCTCATCCGTGCTAAGGCGCACGCACCTCCGGAGTCTGCGATGTGTCTCCCAGTCCATTCTTAGTGGGACAGAGCCCTGCTCACCTTATCCCCTTAGGTTCGAGGGGATACAGAATTAGTCCCCTCACTTATCCTCCCCCTTTCTGCCTCCCTGTGCCAAACCCTATATATACACAGGTAGTGCCAAACCCTATATATACTGTGTTTTCCAATATGTGCCTATGATATAGGTTACTTTTTAAAGTAGGCGCACAGTAAGAGATGAACAGCGGTAACTACCAATAAAACAGGACGTTCTCAAAGCATACGGTAGCAAGTTATGTGAATGTGGTCTCTCTCTCTCTCCAATAACGCAGACGGCTGCTGAGTGACTAATGGGCAGGCAGTGTATACAGTGCGGAGATGCCGGACAAAGGGATGATTCACGTCCCGGTGGGACAGAGCGAGACATCTCGAGATTTCATCACACCGCTCACAACGGAATTTAAAGCGTATGAATTGTTTATTTCTGGAATTTTCCATTTAATATTTCAGACCTCGTTAGACCACGGGTGGCTGAAACGGCAGGAAGCGAAACGGCAGATAAGGGGGAGCTACCGTACAGGAGCAGAACTAACCTCTGCCACCTGTGGGGCCTGGGCTTGGCGGCTTGCATACATTATCTCCGTTAATCCACCTGCTAAGGGGTGGAGGTGGGTCACGTGAGCGCGTCTGACGAGAAAACCAAGGCACTGAGGACTCAGTAACCTGCCCAACACCATCCAGCTGGCGGGAGGAGGAGGCAAGACTGGAGCCCACGCTAAATGGCCTAATATTTTTTTAAAAAATATTTTATTGATTTTTTTTACAGAGAGGAAGAGAGAGGGATAGAGAGTTAGAAACATTGACCAGCTGCCTCCTGCACACCCCTCACTGGGATGCACCCGCAACCAATGCACATGCCCTTGACCGGAATTGAACCTGGGACCCTTCAGTCTGCTCTATCTACTGAGCCAAACCGGTTTCAGCATTAAAAAAAAATAAATTCTTTATTGATTAAGGTATTACATTTGTGTCCTTATTCCCCCATTACCCCCTCCCCACCTCCCATCCATGCCCCCACCCCCCTGTTGTCTGTGTCCATTGATTAGGCTTGCATGCATGCATATAAGTCCTTTGGTTGATCTTTCCCCCTTACCCCACCCTTCCCTATCTTCCCCGAGGTTTGACGTTCTGATTGATGTTTCTCTGTCTCGGATCTATTTTTGTTCACCAGTTTATGTTGTTCGCTAAATGGCCTAATATTTATTCGTGACCCTTGAAGGGTGCTCTGCCCTTTCCCAGCTGTCCTCACACTTGCTTTGTCCGCGGAGGAGGACACTGAAATCCAGAAAGCTTAAGTGATCTGTTCTCAGTCACACACTTGACTTCTCAACCTAGGAATGAGAAGACCCAGGAGAGGCTTTATTTTGGCTTTTTCTAAACGTACCTGGGCTTTTGTGGATAGAAAAAGCTGCTCCTAAAAGGAGATTGGGCCAGGGCAGAGGCTTCTGGGAGTGCGGCCTCCTGGGGTCCGGGCCTGAAGGCTGGAGCCACGGCCTGTCCTGGGGCCTCCTGAGGACAGGGGCCCTGGGCAGAGGTGGGTGTCCCTACAAAGTGTCTACCGGCTGCAGTCTGTGCTTTGTGTGACGTGGAGGGGCTGTGGGGCAGGTGGAGAAGGCAGCACACCAACAGGTAGGAATTTCCACTCCTTCCTGCCCACACCTCAGGCCGGAAGCACGGCCCCTCCTCTATGTTTACCCTCGGCGGCCACCACCCTCCCAATGGCACAGACTGACACCCTCCCTCTCCCCCTTCCCCCACCCCCTCGCTCTGGGCCAAATACCTTTCCCCTCACCCTGAAAGCACCTTTCAGCACCTGGGCCCTGAGATGGGCCCAGCTTCCAGGGAAGAAAAGCGGAGAGTGTGAGGAAGGGCGTGGGGGGAGGTGGGGGGCGGGGAGGCAGGAGCAGTCCAGGCTAGGACAAAGCTATGTGAATGGTCTGCTTGCACTCGTCACCTTCCTTTTTTGTATTATTTTTTATGACACCCAGTTTTGAAAACCTTTCCTTCCCCCCTAGCAACGCGGCACTAAGACACTTCATTCACACCAAGGTAAACATGGCTGATAACAGCTTCTAAAGTGACCCTTCCAAGAGAGAAGTGCGATTTGGCAGTGGCCTCTTTGTTTGTCCATTCATTCTTTGATTTACTCAACGATTTCCTTTGGCATTCCCGAGGACCCTCCATCCCATCCGAAGGCCTCAGCCAGCACATCCCCACGCTGTTTGGTGGGCCTCCGTCCAAGCCTCGGCCTTTGCCGGCAATGACACCTCCACCCTCTTACACAACATGTAGACACACTGGCTGCAATCCAAACTCTTTTTCACAATTCGTGAAAGGGAAGGTAATTCATCCTCATGAAAAAAGTTGGGGGGACTTTGGGTGACATGAAAAGGGAGGTGCTCTGATGGTGGGTCTTCAGTGCATTCCAGTTGGCCATGGGGCTGAGCTCCTGGGGACAGCTGGGCAGGAACCCTTGGGGGCCTCAGGCCTCAGATGGAATTCCTTTCTCTCTCGGTCCTTCTCCGTGGGGAAGGGCTAACTGTGAGCTGTTAGGGGAAGACTGAGCTCTGAGCTGGAAGGGACTCGAGGAATCACCTACTCCAGTCGTTTACAAAGGGTAGAGGGGCTTCGAAGGGCACAGCCTTTTCCTAAAACTTAATTTACATCGAAATGCAAAACAGAAAACAGCTGTGCGTTGTGGCTCCCATGGAGGTGAGGAGGGTGGCTGGGCCCTGAACACCCGTCTCCCTCACTCCCTGAAAGGGTGCAAAGCTCCCCCGTGGAACCCTGAAGTGAGTGCAGGGGTCCATTCTACAGACAAGGAAACAGTCAGAACACAACGGGGAGGACGGTGGTCCTCAGGGTCCTCCCCCTCCCGTGATCTGCTCTTGGTTCGTGCTCATTCCCTAGACGCGTGATGACCTTGAGCTGCAAGATCCTACCCACCCTTCAGGGTCAGCTCCAATGCCGCCTCCTCTGTGGAGCTTTTCCCAATTCTCTTATCCAGTCCTGAGCTCACCTCCTCCTCTGTCCCTAGAGCTCCCTGTGTTTGCATCTCTTAGGCTTTACTTCCCTTGCGTGTCTGCTCCCCTGAAGCGGTCTTCTCTCCCTCCCCGGACAGGTGGGCTCCCTGAGGTCAGGTGTGCAGTCACCGGAAGCTGCTAGCATGTTTGCTGGGGTGTAGGGAGATGCTTTGCCCATGGCGAGGGGGTCTGACTACTGGACAGCCCTAGATCTCATCACCTCAGCTAGGGGAGGGGGAGCGTTGGATTTGATGGACAGCTTTTTGGAGACCTGGAATGGGCTGGGGGAGAGCCGCAGCCTTTAGGGACTGGGGGAGGGCGCTTCTGCCCTGAACGGCCCCTCCCTTCACCCGGCGAGGACAGACAGCTGGACTGCCGCGGGTTGGGGAAGCGAAGCCAGGGCGTCTACACCTCCCACATCACTGGTTCCCTCTTCTCAGGCATTTTAAGAGCTCAGACTCAAACCCTTCAAGGGCTTTTGAAACAATTAGATTTGCAAGTGCCCAGCGCTCAGTCTAATTGCTTAAAAGCCACTTCAGGCTCCAACTGACCCAGAGTAAAGCCTGTTGAGGGGAACAGGAGGAGAGGAGGCCCGAGACACTCTGTCGCCCTATTTCCCAAGCTTTTCTGGGCGACGAGGGCCTGGGCCAGAGGGGATGCCAGAAAGAGGCCTTTGATTGTCCCTGGCTGGCAGAGCCACTGTCATCCCCCATCCCTTCCCCTTGCCCCTAGGATGTTCCTAATATATAATCCTTCTCTCATATGCCCTCTCCTACAATGCCCAGCACCCTCACGGACAGTGTTCAGGTTAGAAGGTGACTAACCCCAGGGAAGCAGGTCCAGGTGCCACAGAAGGCAAACCCCGAGGTGAGGTGCCCGACTCAGAGATGATGCTGTTCCCCTGGGACAGTGGTCGGCAAACTCATTAGTCAGCAGAGCCAACTATCAACAGCACGACGATTGAAATTTCTTTGGAGAGCAGAATTTTTTAAACTTAAACTTCTTCTAACGCCACTTCTTCAAAATAGACACGTCCAGGCCGTGGTATTTTGAGGAAGAGCCACATTCAAGGGGCCAAAGAGCCGCATGTGGCTCGCGAGCCACAGTTTGCCGACCACTGGGATCTTCTGCAGTGGGGGCACCGGGAGCTTTCGCACTCTCCAAGTCAGTCCCGTCTCCTCATTGCTCTTTCCTCAAACACGGGTTCCTGTTTGAAATTCTCTCTGGCCCAAGACCTGGTGCTGTTGCATATCAGATACAGTCACTTCTTCCCTGCAGCCTTCCAGCGCCTCCATAATCCAACCCACCTCACCCAGCCCAGCCCTCCTCGGTGCCTTCTTGTGTGTGTGCACTTGACCTCTGCTCTCACCATCCAAACACAGCCCCCGTTTATGTGCCCAGCAGGCTTGGGTGGGGGGGGGATGGTGGACAATGGGGTTGATGAGCCAAGGATCCTGCTCTCAGAATGACATGCTTTTGTTGGAACGTGGAAACATAAACAGAGTTATTAATTTCTTTGCCAAATATTTGTTGAGCACCTATTATGTGCCAGCTGTTGTTCCAGGATATTGAGGTGAACAAAACAGATAAAGTCCCCGGTGCGTGGAGCTTACCTCGTTGGAGGAGAAACAGGCGGCGGTGCCCAAGCAAAGTGGTGGATGGTCTGGCCTGGGGAGATGTGTGGAGGGAGACACACGGGGGAGGAGGGGGTCTTGGAGGTGGACCTTTTGGCAGAGACCTGAGGGAGGGAGGGAAGAGCCTGAACCCAGGCCCAAGGCAGAGAGGCCCTGAGTTCAAGGAGGAGCAGGAGGCCGTGTGACCGGAGGAGAATGAGCGAGGGAAAGAGATGGGGAAGTGAGTCAGAGGGACCAGGGCCCCGTGATGATGTGGCTGCAGTCAGATTTTAGGGTGAGATGGGAGCCAAGGGGAATATTGGGCAGGGGTGACGGGAACAAACATGTGCTTTAGAAGGCTCGCTTCGGACAGGCTGGACTAAGGGCAGGAGGGGAAGCATGGAGACCGCTTAGGAGCCTATTGCCATGGACCAGGGAGAGGGGGAGATGGTTGGGGCTGGGGCACCGGGAAGGGATTGTTATAATACAGTGCAGACACTCTGTTATGAAAGCACAAGTCAGGGACCCCTGGGGGAGCTGGAGACAGGGCTGGGCCATTGACAAGAAAGGATTGCTGGAGGTTTGATCACAGACTGAATCTTAAATGAGGAAGAATTGGTGCAGCGAGGAGATGGGAGATGGGCCGGGGTGTTGGGAGGGGTAGGCGGGCGGGGGAGACAGCAGGAGCTGAGGCGGAAGCCTCCATGCCGCAGGGGCCAGGGATCAGTGCCCATGAGCCAGGGCGCCACTTAGAGGCAGGGCACGGTGTGGGCCGGCTGAAGGGGCGGGGAGGGAGAGTGTGTGTGTGTGTGTGTGTGTGTGTGTGTGTGTGAGTGTGTGTGTGTGTGTGTGTGTGTGTGTGTGTGTGTGTGTGTGTCAGGAGGGTGTCAGGGAGCCACAGAGGGTGTCAGGCCTGCCCCTGTATGGTCCAGTTTGTGCTGGAGAAAGATGGTTTTGGCTGTGGGGAAGGGGAGGGCAGGACTGAGGGGGCTGCTGTGGGGACCCAATGGCCGAGGAGAGTGGCCTGAACCGCAGGAGCTGTGATGGGGCTCAGAGGCGGGTTTAGAAAAGGAAGTCACCGAAACGGTCAGATGCTGGCTGATTGGATAAAGGGAGCAGAAGGCGGCAGAGCCCAAGAGGGACCCAGGTTCAGCTCCAGTGCCTCTAGCCTGCCTGCGTGTGCTGGGGGCCCCCACGTAGGGCCCTCCTCTGGACCTCCTCACAGGGCAGGGAGTCTGTAGAACCCACTGGAGCCCCTTCCTTCCATACCATTCTTCTGATCCCAAGGCCCCAGAATTCTCATGTTCAATCTGTGCCGGCTGCTGCCCCAGGTCCGGCCTGTGCTTCCTCTCCCCGAGCTGTGTACAGGGGCCGTGCAAAGAGCTTGTGCGTGCAGGCTGGGCGTCACGTCTGTGCTCCTCCAGCTCTTCACGGCTGAAGGGGGAGCCGGGGACCGGAAGAGAGGGCAGGCCGCCTGGGGCAGGGGCTGCGGCTGGGGGGCAAGAGGCAGTTCTGCCTTGTGCCGCCCTGCTCAGCACTCCAGGAAGCCTGAGAAATGGACATTGGAACCCGGCCATCCAGATCTGTAGAAGGTATATGTGTCCGCATGGGAGACTAGAACATATTTTATTTAATAGTTTGCTAACTTGATTTATAACTTTTAAATATTTAGACCTATGGAATGTGGGTCTCCATATTATATATATATATTATATATATATATAGTACTTTTACCCGGTCCCGGTCCAGGAGGGGTGAGTGGAAAACTCCCCAGGCCAGGCTCCTGTCTTATTTGCCGATTCACTCTCCCCCCGCACCCCCATCCCTGGGCCCCTGGGCCTCGGTAATTTCCACCGAGCTGGAGAGGGAATCAGATCCCAGCTTGAGAGTGAGAAATGCGGACTTCGTGTGGCCGCAGGGGAAGGGTTGGTCAGGCACCTTCAGGGGCCTTTGGCTGGTGAGGCCTGGGCAGAGGCTGGGGGCCGGGAGCCAGACCCCGGGCGGACTCTCAGGACTGATGGCCTGGGCTGGTTATTCAGCCCTCAGGGCTCCAGGCCCTTTCCTGCAGGACTGGACAGTGATAATAACACCAATGACCCCTACCTCCGGGTACCGGGGACATTGCAGTGAGTGTCTGCCCTGTCGTCAGTGCTATAAGACATTTGTCATCACCATCACATAAATGGCCCTGGGGAGCGGGGGGCTTTTACGCCAAGCTAAGGGCCAGTTCCTGGCAAGAAGAGGCCAAGTTGGTTTTGGTGCCAGATCTCTCTCTTCCCACTCTCCGAGCTCCCCCTGGACCCCCTCCAGACTCCCCACCAGGGCTGTCCGATGTTTGGGCAGCTCCCCTGTTCTCGGTCTCTTCAACTCCACCGTCTACATCTTCTCCTTCCCTGGAAGCTTTGCCAAGCAGCTCACTTGCATACTCCCAGGAAAACATCAGTGGGCGAGGATGGCCCTCACACAGGATCTCATTTGATCCCAGGGTAAGCCCAGGCGTCGCAATCCCACTTTTGCACGTGAAGACATCGGAGCAGAGACGGGTTAAGTCACTTGCCCAGGAAGTCTCAGCGGGTGAGTTCCTGAGCCGGACCAGAATCCTTCCTGCCAGGGATCCAGCCTTATTCAGAGCGCCCATGACACTCCTGCTGGATGGTGTGGAGACCCAGAGACAAGCCCTGTCCCCAAGGACGCCTTCCACGGGGCACCGCAGACACTGAGGGTGAGGGTGAGGGTGGATCGAGGTTCCGGTTTGGGGGGGGAGGGGAAGTTCTTTTAGTTCCCTTCAGATGATAGCCAGGGCCTTCCAGGAGAAAGCAAACAAACCAGGAACCAGCTCTGTCCCGGGGCCTGGGCGGTGCGGGGTCTGAGAGGAAGGCGCGCTGTGTGCTGGAAATCCGAGGGGAGCGTCCTGGGCGGTGCAGGTTCCCATTGGAGGGGACCCCTTCAGGGTAAGCAGCTGCCCCTTCCACATCCCACCCCTGTCTCAGCCCACAGCCTTCTCAAACGGGGACAGCAGGCATGGTGACATGGGCTCCCTGGAAAGCTGCCCAACGTGGGGGCGAAAGCCCATGACATGGTACTCGGTCTTTTCCTCGTTGGTGGAGACAGAAACATTTGGATCTGGCCCCTGCCCTCTGGAGCTCACAATCTCATAGGAAGAAGGACACACACACACACACACACACACACACACACACACACACACACGGAACATCACGGAATGAGCATCCGGTGCAGACAGTAGGCGTACCATCATCATTATTTGTCTTTGGCCTGTGCTGACCTCACGGTGTGACCTGGGCAAGCTAAGTCACTCCCCCTCTCTGATTTTGGGTTCTCATCCATAAGAGGAGGAAGTGGGGATCGATCACTGGACGAAATCTTGATTTTCCTCCTGACAACGGGATCTGCATTCCTAAGGACATCCAAGCCTGGACTCACAGGGCCGCTTGGCCTCCGAGAGGCGGGAGCCCCCAGCCTCTGTCTTCCTCTTCCTGTCAGATGCTTTCCCGGGCACCCATGTGTCTCTGGTGGTGAGGCCAGAGCCACGTGGAAGGAGCTCGGGACCAGCCTCGTGGAGAAGTCACTACGAACTCGAAGGCCAGAGGGTTTTCACGTGTGGGGAGGGCGAGTCAGGCAGGACATGAGGAAAGATGCAGAGACTGGGGCGGGCAAAGTCCACGCTGGCACAGAGCCAGCCTGGCTGGAACGGCCAGTCCTGTCTGACAGGAGGGGGAAAGGACCTGCGAAAGGGGTCCCGGGAACCCCGAGGGGTGAGGACCATTCCTGCAATAGTTGGGACCACAAGTCCGGGCTCCTTCCTATAGAAGGAGGTGGAGGCTGCTGTGAGGGGCAGCAAAGGAAGCGGCATCGAGGGCATAGGAATAACCACTGTGTCCACAGCGCCGGGGCGTGTGTGCAGCGTGAGGTGAGGTTCTGTGCAGAGAGCCAGAGAGTATCCCCACGTGCGGGACGCCGTGTGAGCCCTGAGCAGCCCCGGGTGGACCCTCATTGCCAAGGTGTGCGTCCCTCCTGGCTTCTGCCCTAGCCTGGGCAGTGGCGGCTAGCATGTCCCCACCCCTGTGCTCAACAGTTAGGGTGACTCTGAGCTGTGTGTGTGGGGAGTGTTGTTGCAGGTGTCTTTCAACCACTCACACACACACACACACACACACACACACACACACACACATATACACACACACTCGCACACGCATGTCCCTCAGTCCCGTCTCTGTTGCTGGGTCATTTCTGGCCATCCCACCCCTTGCTTCAAGCCCACACCTTGCTCTCACCTCCTCCCTTCCCTTCCCTGGAGCCCCCAGCCCTCCCACTCACCGTAAATCTGCAGCGTCTGTGGGGGGGGGGGTAGGGTTGGGAGTGGGGAGGGGCTGTGGTGGAAAAGCAGCACAGGAACCAACCCCAGCTAATTTAAACGGTGATACATCTCTGTCTATCAGGTTTGTTGTGAGCACAAACATTGCCAAACAAGGGCCCAGATGGCCTGCAGGCCCTCCTCCCCTCGGTCTGCAGAGCTTTAAATGGAAATGGTGGCTCTACACATCTATGTACCCACTGGGAACGCCCGAGTCCAGGGGTGCTGGCCAGGACACAGGGGGACCGGCCAGGTGGGAACCCTCTGCAGCCCACACCTGAGCGGGACTTTTCTGGCCGGTTCCTACCCTCCGCCGCCGGCCAGGGGCCTGCAGACAGCTGAAGGTGAGGCCTCTCTGACACAGGCTGCTTGGGGGAGGGGAAGGGAAGAGGCCACCTCCCCTGGGCTGCTGTTCAGGCCTCAACCTGCTGAGTTCCCAGACACACAGCCCTGGGCAGCCAGACCCAGCTCCTCCCTGTTGTTTTCAAACTTCTTCACCCTCTGCCCAGAACTTTCCCTTCTTCCCTCTGGCCAGTGAGAGCCTACCCAGGCCTTCAGGCCCCAGCCAAGCCCCACCCCTCCAGGAACTCTCCCCTCCCCTGGCCCTCGTGGGCCTCTCCGGGCTCCATGACGTCCACACGGGCCCCGGAGCCCAGCGTGGTCAGCATGAGACAGCTGCTGCACAGTGGACAGGTCTGAGCACACCGCCTGGCTCTACTGCTGCAGAGAGACCTGGGCAGGTGACTCTGTCAGCTGCAGTTCCTTTCCCTCACAATCTGTATCGCTATGGGGATGGCTGGGAAGTGGAATGGAGTGAGTGGAGAACGTGCTCAGCAAAGTGAGGGCACAGTCTCAGCTCCACGCTCGTCAGCGTTTACTATTGGTGCCACCCAGACATGACTGGGGAGCACGCTTCTCTGTGCCCTACCTTTTCAAAGAGACGTGTGTGTGCACGTGTGTTTGTGCATGCGTGTGTGTGTGTGTGTGTGTGTGTGTGTGTGAGTAAGTGAGAGAGAGAGAGAGAGAGAGAGAGAGAGAGCGCGCATGCGCGTTTGGGGGGGTGGGGGTGGGATGGGAGAAGGTTGGTCTAGTTTGGGTCCCCTGAAAACATTTTGAGACTAGAACTTGCGTGCATGTAGTTTATTTGGAAAGTGGTCCCTGGAAGCTGGAGGGGTGGGCGTGGCATGAATAAATGAGCTGGGCAGGGAAGGAAGACGGGTACTGAAGGGTGGTTAATGAGAGTTCAACTCTGGGTGATGGGCCTTGCTGAAAACTGTGAGGACACATCACAAAATTGCCCCGCCCAAGGAGACAGCCAGGGCTTGTACCCACCCACTCCCGCCCCTCTGAGCTGAGGGCTGTCCCTGGGACGGTATATCCCTGGCACTTCTGAGCTGCCCTGTGGGCTGAGCACAGCTCCCACAGGCCCGGCACTAGAGGAACTGTGCAGGTGAGGAGAGGAAAGGCTACGTGGGGTGGGCAATCCCAGGCCATCACCCAGCAGATGCACTGAGAGGCTGGACCAGGGTGTGAGGTGAGGCTCAGGCACCTCCTCCACTGGATCCTGCCTAGCTCCCAGCCGCCAGCACAGTTTGCACACTGTAGGCAAACCATCTTTATTTGTGGCCAAAGGAGGCTTGGACTCAGAGCCGGGAAAACCTGGACTCTCCTCACTGCTCAGTTTTAAACTCATGGCGTGGCTCAGTGGTTGAGCGGCAACCTATGAACCAGGAGGTCACGGTTCGATTCCTGGTCAGAGCACATGCCCAGGTGTGGGCTTGATCTCCAGTGTGGGGAGGGAGTACAGGAGGCAGCCCATCGATGATCCTCTCCTCACTGGTGTTTTTCTCTCTCTTACCTCTCCCTTCCTCTCTGAAATCAATAAAAACATATTTAAAATAAGAATATGACCACTCTGGGCCTCACCTGCTCCTTCAGCAGAAGCGGAACGGTGCCACCTCCCCTGCTATCCCATGTGACAAGCTGGAGCAGCCACGTTGAGGTGCTCAGAGCAGGTAAGGAGTGGCTTGTGGTGATGGGTTGGGGGGAGGTTTCCCTATCCAGGTGTCATTTAAGTGAGAGGAGCCTGGCGGCACCCCAGTTACACACTCTCTGTGGTCAGAACACACGAGCACGTGCCCCTTGCCCTGCTGGGGTGCCTCCCACTCCTTCCTGTCCCCTGACAGCTCCGAAGGTAAAGAAAGAAAGAGACCGAGGGCTTCAAACTGCTGACTCCTCAGTGGAAAGATCCCAGAGGGATCCGAGGGCATCCAGAGGGATGCACTGCGGTTCCTTATTTCTAAGTCAGCAGTGGGGTTTCCAAGGGCTGGTGGGTATGGAAACCACTGAGGACAGAAATTCTTAACTCGGCGGTCTTGAAATCCCCGGGATGCCCACGGATCAGCTTGAGGAGTCCCCACAGCTCCTGAAAATACTCATAAAAGTGAGGGTGTGGGCTTGTGTGGGCATGTAAACTGTTCTAAGGTGGTGAGCTGGAGCTTCCAGCAGATTCGCAAGCAGTCTCCCACCAAAGAAGTCTCTCACCCATTTGCTCGGCCTCAAATCTCCCATCTCAGAAGGGAGGTTAATGAGGCCGAGGAAGGGCAGGATGCAGGTACTGTTCCCTGGGGGTGAGGGTGGATATTGAGGTCCGTGTCCAGGGGAAAGAAAACAAGGGAAACGATCAGAGCAAACTTGAAAAGAAAAGGAACTCCTTGTTCCTGAGAAAGTTGGGGGCCTCAGCGGGCCTCCGTGTCCAGGTGAGGAAGTGGGAGTGAGAATGATGCTTATGTCTCCGAGGTGTGGGGGAGATGAAAGGTGGCCGGACGTATATGAAGGGAAGCCGCACACAAATGCTAGTAACGATCACTCCAGCAGAGGCCAGTGAATATGTGTTTTGTTGCCGGGAGGAAACTGTCTACCCCTCGATGCCCTTACCCAATGCGGAATAGCCATGACATTCTCCCGCGGGCCCTTGGACTCCAATGCCGGAGGGAAAGATCCGCTTTTGGGGTCAAACCTGGATCTGCACCTCAGCTCCACCACCTGTGGAGCTGCGTGACTTTGGAAAAATGACTTAGCCTCTCTGGGCCTCGGATTGTCCATCTGCAAAGGGTTCAGCATGCCTAGGAGGGGACATGATGAGGATTTGATGAGTTAGTGCAAATGAAAATTCCTAAAGGTGATTGGCTTATAATAAGTGCTCAAAAAACATGAACTCTGTTGTCCCTGTTCCTTGGTGACTTTGCACAGTGTATTTGTTCACCATGAAGTCTCCCTCTCCCCCACAGCTCTGCTTTTCCTGCTCAGATACAAGTTCTGAGCCTAAGCACATGACTATTCATCTTTTTTTTATATATATATATTTTTATTGATTTCAAAGAGAGAGAGAAACATCAACCATGAGAGAGAATCATGGATCAGCTGCCTCCTGCACACCCCCTACTGGGGATTGAGCTTGCAACCAGGGCATGTGTCCCGACTGGGACTCAAACCGGGACCTCCTGGTTCCTAGGTCGATGCTCAACCGTGGAGCCATGCCAGCCAGGCCTGACTGTCTTGTGTACAGTCGCATTCCCCTAGCCTGGCACACTGTGAGCAGTTATTTGTTAGATGAATGGATGGAGGAGCAGAAGCATGTTTTGAAGGATGGGAAGGAACTCTGACCACGTGACAACGCTCATTGGTCTGGACCAGCCCCAAGAGAGAGCTGGAGTTGTGCCAAGAGCCCTGTGAGGGGTCAAGAGAGTTAACCTCTGGTCTTAGCTCTGCCACTCAACGGCTGAGCCACCTCCACCGAGTCACTGGCCCTCTCTGGGCCTCTGGGTGCTTCGTTCAAGGCATAGGAGCCCTGGGACCCAGCAGGGCTTCCCCGTCAGAGGCTGGCCTCCTAGGGGGTGGAGTGTAGGATTTCGGGATAATTCAGACATTTAACTAATGAAGAGGAAGGAGAAATGGGAGGGGACAAAGCCAGCCGGGGGAGGAGGGAAAGCAATCTGGACGAAAAGTCCACGCTTTTCTTGGCGTTCAGCAGCCGAGGGTGGGGGGACGTTGGTGGAAAGCCACGTTGGGCCGGCGCACTGAGCGGCTGGGAGCGGAGCATGTCTCCCGCCAGGGCCTCGGCCCGCCCCTCCCTTCCCTGTGCGCCTCGCCAGTTCCCGCCGCCACTGACTTTCTGACTTCTTAACTTGTCAGCAAATCCCAGAGTTAAAAATGCACACGCACCCCGGCCAGCCGCCAGCAGGGCCGTCTGGCCGCGGCTCCAGATGTGGGGCCACCGCGCGGGCCGCCCTCCCCGCCGCGCAGACTAAACAATCGGCCTTGGCCGTGAGCGCAGCGCAATTCCAGATGCCGCGGCCTCTCCCCGCGCCCCCGCGCGCTCACTGGGCCCGGGCGCGGGGCTCCCTCCGCCGGCCAGGCCCTCCCCGCGGCCTCGGCCCCAGGCCGGCCCGCTGAGCGGCCCAGGGTGGGGGCTAAGTGGGGAAACGAGGGCGTGGGGGAGGGGGAAGGAGAGAGAGACAGAGACAGAGACTCAGAGACAGAGACAAGGAGGGAGACAGACAGACAGGGACAGAGACTTTTCCAAAAAGAGCTCCAGAGACAAAGGGAGGCCCGGGAACACGGAGCTTTATTGAGATGTAGAAGAAGACAGAGATGGAAGAGCGGGAGAGACACACGGCAGGGGGCGGAGGGGAGATGGGGGGGAATGAAGGGAATGGGGGTTTGGCGGGGGTGGGGGTGGGGGAAAGACAGAGGAACAGGCTGGCTGGTGCCATCGCAGAATACAGAGAGGCCCAGACTGGGGGAAACGCTGGAAGGGAGAGGGCAGGTGGCTGCTGTGTCAGGGAGGCGTCTCTCTGGTTTCACAAAACCTCCTTCTCACGGCCTCAGAGTTTAAACGCTCCCCGGACCCCCGGCACCCGGGATGAGCGGCCCGCAGGCGCCCTAGGCCTGGAGGGAGGAGCCCTGGCCTCCAGAGCAACCGGAGCTGTCAGAGCTCGTCCCCAAACACGCCTCGGAGACTGGGGTGCTGCGGGGCGGGGCGTGTTGGGGCTCAGAGGGGGGCTGCCTGGGGCTGGGGTGGGGGGATGCCCAGAAAGACTCCCTCGGGGATGGGGGGCTCGCACCCTCCTCTCCCTGGCGCCCTGCGGCCTCTGCATCCCCAGGGAGAGGGGGTGGGGGCAGGCCGAGGCCCAGGGCAGGAAAGCCCACCGGGGACCACCCGGGGGAGCCCCCCCCCAGCCTCGGTTCCGCCCCCGCCGCCGGGGGATCCCGGGCGCCCCGAGGGTGAGCGCGGAGGGCAGTGCGGCGGCCCGGCGGCTCTTGGCGGCCCCTCTCTGACAATCTTTCCTTTGTTTGTTTTCTTAAATCTGGGAGGCCCGAATTCCTGCCGGATTCCGTAGGTTTCACTCAGGAAGGAGGCGCCCCCACCCCGCCCCCTCTCACGTCGGGCCGGCTGCGGGGGGAATGGCAGGTTCTTCCCGGAGGCCTGCGGCGCGCGGCCCAGCGCCGGGCAGGGCGAGCCGGACCGGGCGGCGGAGTCCCGGCTCCCTGCCCGCAGCCCCGCCGCCGAGGGCCAGCGGCAGCTCCGAGGAAAGAAAAAAAAAAAAATCAAACCAGCACAGTTTTAAAAGACACAAAGGGTAGTCCTCCCTCGACACCAACCTTATTCCACACCTCACACCCCCTCTCACACCCCCTTTAATATATATATATAAATATATATATATTTTGGTCTCCAAACTTGGGCCTCATTAATTTCCAAAAAAAATTTCCCCCAATAAAAGGCAAACATGGAAAGAAAAACAAACTATTAGAAAATAGAGGAGGGAGGAAATGTTATTTAAAAGGTTAGCAGACCGCATCATTTTCCAATGATATTATATACTCCCAGCAGTATCCAAAATATATATGGGCCATGGGCCAAGAATGTAAAAAAAAAAAAGAGAGAGAGAGAGAGAGAGAGAGAGAGAGAGAGAGAGAGAGAGAGAGAACTTGAAAAAAAAAAAAAAAACCCTCACTTAGACACAACATCTGGACCTGGGAGCGAACAAACCCCCCATTTATCACACTTAATCCTCCAATGAAGCAATCGACAGTTGACTTCTGTTTTGCTAATTTAGCTGCTTTCAAGCGCCGGCCCGGTCCAGACCAGGAATTAAGTGTCACTTGTGGAGGGCCTGCCCTGCCCCCGCCCTGCACCCTCAGATAGAGAGAAGCAGCCATTAAAGAAGAAAGAAACATTTTATGAATTCCCTTTACCCCCGCCCACTCGGGTCAGAGAAAAACCTCCACTTTGGCCTTCCTCTGGCCCCTCGCCCAGCACCCTGACACCCACTTCCTTGGGGACACGCCCCCACTTGCCAGCTGCCTCCCCCTCAAACCCGAGGAGCAATGGCATCAGCTAGCATGGAGGCAGCAGCTCTGGGACATCCTCCCCCTATCCCTTCCCCGCCCCCCTCTCCCCCCGCCACTCACCAGCAGCTCCTAGGACTGAGTAGGTGCTGCCAGGCTCCCGCGTGGCACTACCCAGGGGGGCCTGGCAGCTGGACCCACAGGAGGAGAAAGCAAAGCCCAGGGAGGGTGTGGGTATTTGATGCAGGAACCTCCGCTGCCCCGGGAAGTGGATGGGTGGCCGAGGCCCTGGGCCAGGGTGTCCAAAGACAACGGGTTCGTGTGAGGAGGCAGCAGGAGAGAACGATTAGGGAGAGTGTGTCACTTGAGGATTAGTCAATAAATCCCTGGGACCCTGGCCTAGTGGGGCTGCTGCCAGAGGCCTGGCTGGCCCAGAGTGCAGACTTCCTTCCTCAGTAACCCTCCTTCCCCTCCCCAGAGGCCTCTGTGGGTCTCTCTCTCCTCACCTCCCAGTGCCTCTCACAGTCTCCGTGGCTCCTCTTCCGGACTTGAAAGCCCACGTTGCAGGCATTTGGCGCCCTGCTGTCAGGGACAGTTGTACAGAGAGCAGGGGCAGGCTCGGAGTCCTGACCTTAGGCACCACCTCCAGCCTGCTCACTCTTCTTCACTGGATCCAGTCCCCCTGAACCCCTCCCACCCCGGCCCTCTGCTCTGAGCCCTGGCAGAGTCCCTAGGAACAGCCTGCACACCTCAAAGGTCCCCGGGTCCTGAGTTCCAGTCCCCTGTGAGCTCTCATGGAGGCCTGGCTGGGCCTGAGGCTTCTGGGTTCTGGCTCCAATCCAGATGCAGGCCCAAACCTCCTGACCTCCAGGCCTCACAGAAGCCTGGAGCACCCTCCGTGTGGACTGGACTCATTCCAACGGGCATTTGTGGACACCTACTGTGTGCCAGGCCTGTGCTAGAGGCAGGAGGTGGAGGTGGACGAGGCTCCTTGACCCTGGGAGCCTAGGCCTCTCCGGGGCCTGGTTTTCTGTTCGTAGGAGATGTCCTGTCACCCAGCTTCGCTCCTCCCACAAGCAGCCACTGAGCACCTGTCATGGGGCAGGCATTGGGCTAGGCCCTGGAGCTTTAATGATGACAGACCATTTCTGTCCTTGAGCTTGCTGAGGAATCAGACATGCCAGCAATTAATTCTGAGACAAGGCAGAAAATGAAGCCCGAGTGTGGTATTTATAAAAGCTTCAGGGTGTGCCCAGAGGAGGGACTGACTCACCAGGCTGGGCTGGAAGGAGCGGAGTGATAGACCCCAGGATGCAGGCGGTGGGCCTCCTTGCTCTCCTGCTTGAAGCTCATCTGGAGGCAGTTCAGCCTAGTGGTTAAGAGCAAGGGCCCGAAGCCAGAGGGCGTGGTCAGCTTCCAGCTCTGCCATGTCAGCTGTGGGATCTCAGGCCTCTTAGCCTCTTTGAACCTTGATTTCATCATCTGAAAAGTGGGACTAATAATAGCAAATGCTAGGCGAGGATCCGCTGGGCTGGCCCAGGGCAAGCAACGGGCCTGCGGCGAGCTCTGAATCAATGGCCCCTTTAATCGTCTCTCTCCCAAAGGATGTGGACAGACCACCTTGTAGCTTCCCTGGCACTCCGCCCTTTTCCCCTTCCCAGCCTCAGGACCTGGCCCGGCGCTGGGCACACAGAGTAGGTGGTGGGCTGAAGGAATACTGAGGCGGAAAACCAGTCGCACCTCGGCTCAGGGGACCCTAGGTAGCCGGTGCGGTGTGCAGCGGGAGCGGGCCTGCTGTGCCCCCTCCCTCTGGTACCTGGCCACGGGCAGGGGGACAGTGATGGCTGACCTTGCTCTCACTCTCCGGGAGCCAAACAGAATAGGCCTCTCCGAAGCCCCCATCCTAGCTCAGCAGAAAGTCCAGAAGTGTCTCTGGCCTGGAGCCACCGCTTTGTGACTCTGGGTTGGGTTGAGTCCTGACTTGCTTCGTGTCCTTAGGCAAGACCTGTCCTCTCCGTGGGCCTGGGACTCCTCATGGGTAGAATGAGTGGGCTGGACTGGATGTTCTCCAAGCTCCGCCACAGCCTTTGTGGTCTGCTTCTTTGAGTGGGGGCCGGGGGGGGGGAGGGACGGGGGTGGGCACCTTGCCCTTCTTTCTGGGGCCTGCTTACCCGAGGGTGTGGCTTCTGCCCTCCCGTTTCTCACCTGCCTCTGGCTTTTGTCTGTGGTGCCTCTTTCGCTCACTTTTCCTTCTATTTTTCTTCCCCTGCTGCTGTCCCGGGGCCTGGAGAACGTGGGGACAGACTCATGCTGGACTCCTTCCCCAGGCTTCTCCCTCCGGCCTCTACCTGGCTTCTTGACCCCCACACAGAATCTGGGCCCACGGAGCCAGGCCTCCCCATCTGTCCTCTTGGCTGGGATTCTGTCCCTACAGGCCTGGGTGGTGCCCTGACCCCTGACCCCTGACTTCTGAGAGAGTGGGAGAATGGCATCCCAGCTGCACCAAGAGAGCGCCTAAAATGGGTCGTATGTCCCCAGAGACTGGCAGTCTCTGTATTCCCACGCTGCCCCCTCCCCCACAGGCCCAGGCGCAGGGAAAGGGAGCAGGAAAGGGAGCCTTTTCTAAGTCCAGCCGACACAGCCCCCCACCCATGTCCTTCCATGGCGGCTCCCACTTTGGAGGCTGTGAGAAGTCCTTCCTTCTCAGAGGTCCGTGTGCCCAAAGGTGACTGTTGTCCCCAAGGAACCACTTTTTGTCAGGAGAGCCTCCGGTGTGCCAGGGACCGTGCTGTGAGCCAGGACTCCGGAGGTGTCCTGTTGGGGGAAGGGAGTCGGTAGGACAAAGGCAAGACTCGGGGGGAGGGGGAGTCCAGGGAGGGGCCCTCCTGCCAAGCGCGGCCCGTGGGCAGAGAGCCTGGCAGCGCCTGTGCAGGAGCCCAGTTGAAGTGGCACCTGAGACGGAGCCAGGTCCCGGAGGCAGGTAAACAGGACGCTGTGTGCTGGGTGTGGTGGAGAGGAAGGGGACCCGGGGGTGGGGGCGGGGGTGGGCACAATGGGCCATTGTGTGCTCTGGAGTCACTGTCACTCCTGGACTCTGGGCTTTCCCTTCCTCTCCATCACCCTCCCACTGGGCTGGACAAATATCAAGATAAATGGGAGAGGAACGCAGTCATCTGCTCCGGGCCCCTCTGTGCTTGCCTGGCTGCCTGTGGTGGATTCAGGTGGTGTTGTAGGCGCAGCCCAGGCCTGGTGTTCTGCCCCAGCCAGGAGGGAACCGGGAGGGGGCACTGGTCACGGGGACATGTGGACGGAGATCTAACCAAGGCTGGTGATTGGCCGACTGTGGCTGTGTTTGTCCTCGGGAAAATCACAGAACTGCCCTAAACTCAGGGTGCCCACCTGTAAAGTGACGTAGGGGTGAGGCTGGGTCCGTCTACACCAGTGCTGTGTGGTGCGTGACGGAGCTCAGGCATTGTCAGGGCTGCTGCTGCTCTCCTTGTTACTCTGCTCACAGCTCCTTCCTCCCAACAACGCTCCCCCTCTGGGGGCAAGAGTGGGGAGAATCACCCCTCCCCCCAGGTGGGGCTATTGAGTGACCTAAGGACAGGAGTCAGGATTCAAATCCTCAGAGCATTCAGCCAACCAGCCTTCAGTAATTCACCATTCATTCAGTTAATGTGTGTGTGTGTGTGTTTCAGAGGGAAAGGGAAAGGGAGAGAGAGATAGAAACATCAATGATGAGAAAGAATCATTGATCGGCTGCCTCCTACACCCCCCCTCCCCCCCACTGGGCATTGAGCCTGCAACCTGGCCATATGCCCTTGACCAGAATCGAACCTGGGACCCTTCAGTCCATAGGCTGACACTCTATTCACTGAGCCAAACCAGCTAGGCCAGTGATCGGCAAACTCATTAGTCTACAGAGCCAAATATCAACAGATGACGATTGAAATTTCTTTTGAGAGCCAAATTTTTTTAAACTTAAACTTCTTCTAATGCCACTTCTTCAAAATAGACTCACCCAGGCTGTGGTATTTTGTGGAAGAGTCGCACTCAAGGGGCCAAAGAGCCACAAGGGGCTCGCAAGCCACAGTTTGCCAACTACAGAGCTAGGGCGATATTTTTTGAGCTTCCTGTATGTTAAGCAATTCACCCTGGGCCTTCTAAGATGAACAAGATTTGTCTTCTGCCTTCAGGGAACTCTTAGTCAGGAGGCTAAACACACCACACCACACACACACACACACAGAGCCAGTATTAACATATAACACTAATAGTAGTTAATATTTGTTGAGTGCTTACTGTGTGCCAGGAATGGCTTAAGCACTTTACATGTATTAATTCATATAATCATTCTCATTTTGATGATGAGGAAACTGAAGCCCAGAGAAGGCAAGCAACTTGGCCAAAGTCACACAGCTAGTACGGAGCAGAGCCAGGATTTAGTTCTGGGCAGTGTGTTTAGAACCTGGGCTCTTAGCCAGTCCTTAGCACAGACTGTATCCATGAACCTACACAAGCACGGCAAAGGACTAATGAGGAGAAGATTAGGCTGAGCCTCTGAAGGAAGGAAAAAGGAGAGGAAAGACTAATTATGGTCTAATTTTCACAGGGCAGGACAAGGTGAGACAGGTCGGGCTTGCAGCGGGGGAGATGGGAATGTCTCAGAGAAAGGGTGCCCGGGATGTGTTTCCCAGGCCGGGGCTGAGGGCCCCCCGTTGGGATAGGTTCCCTGTCAGCCCTTTGGCTGTGGTCCTTTGCAACCATAACCTCCCCGGGGACAGCCCTCCGGGGGTTCCTGGCAGGAGAAAGGTGATACCTGTGCCACGTATATACTGAGCTTCTGCAGTCCCCAAGCCTGCTGCCCGGCTTCTCCCCGTGCCTACCGGTGCTGGTGAGCCGGGAGGAATAGGCAGGACTGTGTGTTTCAGGAGGTATTGCTCAGGGAACAAGGGATGGAAACTACTATCTCCAAGTAGTTTAAGTAAGAAATGCATCGACTCCAATAACCAGGAAGGATGGGACTGTGTGTGCGCGCAGGGGCATGCACGGGGCACAGTTTAGAGGTTGCCATGCCGCTTTCTCTCCTGCATTCTTTCTTGATCTTACCCACATCTGTTCGGTGCCATGGCCTCACCCCCCACCCTCTGCCCTGGGAGTGGGGAGAGGAAGGGAGGCGGGGCTGGCGGCAGGAGAGGTGGGTAGAGGAGCGTGGCAGGCAAGTTCATGCCCCTCTGGGCGGAAGGAGAGCCTCTGCCACTCCCAGCACCCTGGGTCCATAAACCCGAGGGGAGGACTCCTATTGGCCCAGCGTGGGTCACATGCCCACCCCTTCGATGAGTCAAAAGGCTAGGAAGATGTTGTGCAACGATTGGCTGGGCCTGGCTCATGCCCTCACCCGAGGCCAGTTGTGGCTGGCAGCCCTATAGAATCTCAGGCACAGGGTGCAGCCATTCTGCCGGGGAAGAGGAGGCGCTCACTGGACAAGGCGGCTGGGCAGGCACAAACGGAGCTTCACATTCTAGTCCAACAGTTTCTGGGGAAGTTTTCTGTTGTTGTTGTTGTGAATCACCGGAGGATATTTTTCCATTGATTTTTTAGGGAGAGTGGAAGAGAGAGGGAGAGACAGAGAGAAACGTTGATGTGAGAGAAACACATGGACTAGTTGCTTCCTGCATGAGCCCCTACCAGGGCCTGGGCTAAGGAGATGCCAGTAACCGAGGTACCTGCCGTTGACGGGAATCGAACCTGGGTCGCTTTTCCCACTGAGCCAAACCGGATAAGGTGGGGGAGGGGGGAGTTTTTAGTGATATTTTAAAACATTAATTTCATTTGTAACACAAACAGCTATATTGTGGAGTACAATTCCAAGTTTATATAGACTTCTGAGATAAAACAGGAGACACACACACACACACACACACACACACACACACACCAAAAAACTCGGAGGCTGGCAGGAGGCTGTGTTCCTTACCCAGTCCCCTCCTACTACCTCTTGTATATTTTTTCAAGCTTCCCTGATGCGAAGGCGGGAGAAGGGATGACGACGGGATTGGAAATCCGAGATGGCCCAGAAATGGAAATAACATGCGTTTTGGAGCCGGAGGGATGTGGCTCACAGTCTGGCCCTGCCATTTTCTGGCAGTGGGCCCTCGGGCAGGTCACGCCCTCTCTCTGAGCCAGCCCGGTCCCCTGTGAAACGAGAACAGTGACGCCTCCTGGGTTCGGAGACCGGTGGTGATAGGGAGTAGGAGCCCTCATCCCTAATCACCCAGTCTGGGCCGGGCTCCGAGGAGGACTCCATGTGGATGTCGGTTCCCGGTTTCCTCCTTGCACATCTGGAGGCTCCACAGGCCAGCTGTGGCAATCTGGGACCCCAGGAGCAGGGAAGGGGGCCTCCACAACCCCCTGCTGAACCTCTGCCGCTCTCCACAGAAGCCTGATGACTCTCTCCTCTTGGGAGCTATAACCATGGACATGAGAATGGTGATAACTGGCTTTGACGCCTTGTAGATACTGAATAGGCAATTAATCCTTTGCTAGTGTAGACACAACATCGCCCACGGAGGGGGAATTTCTTGTCCCCTGCTCCCAAAGCCCTTTGTACTAACTCCTCTTGTGGTTCATATTACCAAGCGCCATACGGATGCGTGTGCTCGTTTATGCGTCCCTCGCTGCCACCGGTTTGTGGGTTTTGAGAGGCAGGAGTGGAGTTCCCCATCCCCTGTGTCTGCAGTGCTCACCAGGGGGCTGGTCCGGTGGCTTAAAGAAGGAGTGAATGGATAGGCCAGGCCGGCTGCCTGGAGTCAGTTTTTGTTCAAGTAGCAGTGGTTACCACCGCTGCTTATTGAACCACTAAAATGTCTCAGGCATGTACTAAGAGCTTTTCATGGGTTCTCTCCTGGAACCTTTAAGACAATCCCCTGTCAGAGGGACTATAACTCGTGTCCATTTAAAAAATGTATTTATGTACTTGTTAACCCTCACCCAAGAATATTTCTTCCGTTGATTTTTAGAGAGAATGGGAGAGAGGGAGGGGGGGAAGGAGAGAAAGAGAGAGAAACATTAATGTGAGAGAGACACATCATTTGGTTGACAACCGTACCCACCTGGACCAGGGCAGGGATCAAACCCGAAACCCAGGTATGTGCCCTTGTCCGGGGATGGAATCCAAGATCCTTCAGGGTGCGGGCCGATGCTGGCCACTGGCCAGGGCAGCTTGTGCCCACTTAAGAGATGAGAAACTGAGGCTCAGGAGGCTAAGGAACTTGCCCCAGGTCACCCAGCCTGCAAATGGTGGTGTTGGAAGGTAAACCCAATTCTGTCAGATGTCAAAGTCGGGGGTGGGGGGGGTGGGGGCGATAAACCTCCCTCCTGCTTCTGTCTTCCTTCCGTCCTAGGTTACGGGGAGGTGCGCATAGAGGAGGGCTTTGTACAGAGAAACCCCCAGAAATAATGCCGAAACTGGGGTCTGCTAGAGAGAGAAAGGGCTGGTGTCAGGGAGGCTGCTGGGTGGGTGGGGCGGGGAGGGGGAGGGGAGGGGAGCTCTGCGGGCTGGAGGTCGTGGGGAAGTTCAAGGGGACTCGGCCTGGGGAGACCAAGCAGTGGTCAAGTGCAGTAGCGGGAGGTGTCAGGGCAAGGTCTGCCCTGCGGAACCGGCTGGGCCGGGGCGCCAGCCCTGCAGGTTGTTTTCCGGCTGGGTTGGGGGGTGTTTAATATTAATAGTAATGACTGTGGCGGGAAGATAATAGGCCTCCGTCAGATTAGAAGGGGGTAAGCGCTTATCTCTGGCTGCTGAAGACACCCGTCTTTCACCTGCTCCTCTAATATCCCCCCTCTTTCATTCCGCCGCCCACCCCCTCCCACCAGCCTAGAACAAAAGGGGTATTATGGGCCGGGGTGTTTTCAGGCTGCAGCCAAGGAGACCTCCCCTCCCCCCTGCGCTCCCCCCACCCCGGTTTGAATGAGGCTTTTTCCTCCCATAAGAGATTAGCTCCGTTTGACAAGGCAGTGAACTTTGGGAGGGGTGAGTGGCGGTCTCCTCCGGGAGCCTTCCAAGTGCAGCCCTAACAAATGCTGCCTGGGAGAGACTGGAGAGACAGCTCTGAAGACAGACACACGGAGCCAGCAGCAGACAGACAGACAGACACACAGACACAGAGCAGGAAAGGCATTGAGGTGGAGTTAGACTCTGAGATATGGGGAGTCACACATGTACATAGACACACATGCACACATACACACACACACGCACACACACACACACACACACACACACACACTTTGGGATGTTGGGGAAAGGGAGGAGACACAGGGAGAGGAGAGTGATGGGGAGAGACAGACACACAGACATCCACAAAGAACAAAGAGAAGAGAAACACACACACACACACACACACACACACACACACACACACGTCAGTACCAGACAGACAAAAATAGAGAGATGAAGGGACAGAACGACAAAAAGAGGAGACCCCAGAGAGACAGAGGAGGATGAGGAGAAGAAAGGAAACGGAGGGAGAAAAAGAAAGGAGAGAAGGTGAAACTGGTAGAAGGAGAAAGAAAAGGAGACTGAGAAGGAAAATTGCAGGAAGGCTCTGGGCGTTGACCTTCCCGGGGCTGGTGTGCTGACCCTGGCCTCGGCCCCTTGCGGAGCCAGGCGGCTGCTGAGGGGGTGTTTTCACAGCTTGGGAAGACAAGGGGTGCAGATGGGCATGGGCGGGGAAGACAGGGACCAGAGAGGGAGAGAGAGACAGCCTGGGGGCCAGCCCAGAGACAAAAGCCATGCATTGGGATCAGGGGACAAGCCAGAGGGAAATGTGAGTTTCCTTGACAAGGTGGTTCCCAGGGCTGGAGGGATGGGCTGATGGACATGGGCAGCTGTGGAGGTGATGGGCGGGGGCAGGGCTCTGAGGAGCTTCTTCTTCTCTTTATTTATAATATAATTGTATTGATTTCAGAGAGGAAGGAAGAGGGAGAGAGAGATATCAATGACAAGAGAGAATCATCAATTGGCTGCTTCCTGCATGCCCCTTCCTGGGAATCAAGCCTGCAACCCGGGCAAGTGCCCTTGATAGGAATCGAACCATGACCTCCTGGTTCATAGGTCGATGTTCAAACACTGAGCCACCACAGCTGGCCAGGAGCTCTAGGGAAAGGATCCATTGCTGCTGGTGGCAAGATGGAGAAAGGAGAAAAACCCAGGGCCACTGCCACTAAGATTACAGTTCCCACCTCATGTCCATGTTGAAGGAGTCCCATGAGAAAGCCAGGTTGTTACGTGAGTTCTGGGTTCAAATTCCCATTCTTCTGCTGGGTGGTTTCTGAAAAAGCCTGAATACACCTCTGCCTCACGTTCCCCATCTCCAGAATGGGGATAACGACATTATCTCCCTCAAGGGTGGTCATAAGGCTTCAACGAAGACAAGGCACATGGCACCACCAGAGTAAGAACTAGCATCTGTTTGCTGCATACTGCTTGCAGGTCTGGTTCCAAAGCATCTTGCAAATATGATCTCACTTAAATCTCCAAACAACCCCTCCCAGATTGGATGGAAGAGCGTGGCATACCACCATTTGGTGGTGAAGCCATGATTCGAGCCTAGATAGCTGAGGCTTAGGCTCACTGGTGCTGCTCTTTGTCCTTATTAACAAGAGAAACACAGTCCCAAACTCCACCTACTGCCACTGTCTCAAAGGAGGAAAAGCTGGTTTTTATATATTCCAAGGGGCTTGTGTTCTCTCCGAGGGGGAGGCAGAAGTAAGCTGGTAAATGTTCAACAGCTGGTTCTCCAGGAGGGGAAAAAAAAAAGTGCTTGCCAATTTCCGTGGTGTAAATACTCCCACCGCTGTGGCCTCCAAGCTACCTTGGTGGCCTTCACTGAGGGGAGTCGGGAAGAGATGGGCACAGCCCTTGAGGGCCACCCCTGAACTGGCTCCTGCACGTCACTAAGTGGGGCCAAGTTGCTTCCAACCCCATTTGGGAGAGGAGGGGCACGTGGTACCCACACTCAGTGCCAGTAGCTGAACGTTTGGTTCCAAACCAAGGACACGTGCTGTGGAGTTTGTGGCCATTCAGAGGTGGGGAGCAGCTGTGGGGGGCTGGCTGTGGGGGCGCCTGTTTTGTGTGGCCCTCTGTCCTCTGCAGCTGAGAACGCCCAGAGGACAGAGACCACCTCTTCTCCTTCCTCCCCAATCCTTGCTCAGTCCCTGCCCCCTTTCTGCCCCCTCCTTCCTGTCCCCCAATTCCAGAACAGCCATCTAGGTGCTGCTGTGAACTCCTACCCTGTGGTAGCAACAGTTCTGGGGAACGGGTGGCCCCCAAGGGCTGTGCCCCCTCCTCTGGGGCCCCCAAGTGCCTTCTGTGAAACCAAATACTCCCCCCAATTGCCCACCCGGACACCTGACTCCCTCCTGGGGCCCACTCAGGGCGCAAGCCGTTTCCTGTCTGGGTCTTGGTAACCCCCTGAAATCCCGGCCTCCCTCCCGAAACCCTTCCAAATGCTTATTAAGCCGTTTGCAAATCCAGGGCTGAGCGGAGCGGTGTGAGTTTAATAAAGCAGAAGACAGATGCCATCCATCACCGGGGCCGGGCGGGGCGCGGCGGGCTGCTGGACTCACACCCTCCCGGCTGCTTCTGGGTCAGCCCGCCGCACATCTGAGCAGACTCCGCTCTGCCCGCCCCGGCCGTGCTCCCGGCCAGGACCCCCTCCTGGCTGCACATGGATAGATACCCTGTAGGTCACATTCCTGCCGTGGGCTCACTGTGGACAGAGAGGGGCTGGGAATCCAAAGAGGGGTCAACCCAACCCCCACATTACACGTGGACCTCTGTAACTGGCAGGGCGGAGACTAGGGAATAAAATAGAAGAGGGGCCCAAATCTTCAGTCACTGAGATAACGAATATTTTGATAAAGATTAAAAAAAAAATCAAAATTAGTGCCAAAAACCCATAATGAACAAAATCCGCAGTTTTAAATAAATACGGGATCCATCTTCCTGGTTGCTCTTGCTGCCTAGTCTCCAACAGGCCTCACGGAGGCACCAAGAGCAGCCACCCGAAATTCCGGGGGGTCAGAAGCCAGTCCCTGCTCTGCCCCCAAACCTGCGGCTTTGGCAGCCTGCCCCTTCAGGAGAGCCAGCGCTCTCCGTCCAGCGGCTCAGGCCAAAAGCACTGGCGTCACACTGACTGCTGTCTTTCTCTCACACCCCACGCCCAGCTCAGGAAATCAGATTGGCTCTCCTTTCAAAAATAGAGCCAGATCCGACGACTGTCTCATCACCTCTGCGGCTGCCCCTCTGGTCCCATGTCACCCTCTGCTCAGAGACACCCGCCCCTGGCCCTGCACGGCTCCTCCTGCACGGGGAGTAACTGCCAGGCCCTTACAATCACCACGGGGCCCCGTGTAATCTGCCCGCTTCCTGTCTCTGACGTGCTATTACTGTTTCCCTTGTTCCCCGTAATCTGGACACTTTAGCCGACAAAGCACCGCCCTGCCCCAGGGCCTTTGCACTTGCTGTGCCTTTGCCTGGGACACTCTTACCCAGTGTGCACGTGACTCCTTCCCTCCTGTCTTCAGGGTCTGCTCAGCAGCCCCTTGCTACTATGTCTAAAACAGCATACTGCCTCTCCCCAGGTGCTCCCTATTCCACTTGCACTGTTTTCTTCCTTCCTTCCTTCCTTCCTTCCTTCCTTCCTTCCTTCCTTCCTTCCTTCCTTCCTTCCTTCCTTCCTTTCTGGGGCAGAGTTTGTCTCTGTGACCCCAGCCTCTTGGTGACCCCGGAATCTGGCAGTAGAACAGGCCGTGCTGTCTGCCAGCCCCACGTTGAGCAGACGGCTTTCCATGGAAAGCACTTCCCTCTCCTGTCTGCCAGCCTCTGGTCCTCCTGTTGCTCCAAGCCCTGCAAAGGCACCCACCTCCTCCCGGGCGCCTGGCCCGTGGCCAGAGGCCTGCGGTGGAGTCAGGCCTGTGGTGCTGAATGAAGGCCCGGAGAGGAACAGAAATGCCGGGGATCCGGCCCTGCCGAGTCCTTGCGCAAGTGTGTCTCCCTCATTACGCAAGCCAGCGCTCTCCCCCGGCCTCTGCTCCTCCTTCGGAAGTGGTTGGTGTGCACCGGGCTCCCTCCTGCCCTGGCCTTCTCAGAGTTTCAAGTGTTTCCTGAGAGCCTGGCGTGGTCTCTGGAGTCAGACTCCGGGCCTCCAGTCTTGGTTCCGACACTTTCTAGGTGGGCTGATTAGATGCCCTAGGCCTCTTTTAAAAAATATATATTTTATTGATTTTTTACAGAGAGGAAGGGAGAGGGATAGAGAGCTAGAAACATCGATGAGAGAGAAACATGGATCAGCCGCCTCCTGCATACCCCCCACTGGGGATGTGCCCGCAACCAGGCACATGCCCTTGACCAGAATCGAACCTGGGACCCTTCAGGCCGCAGGCCCATGCTCTATCTATTGAGCCAAACCAGTTTCTGTGCCCTAGTCCTCTTTTGTTGCATCTGTAAAATGGACCATCACGGCTCTACCTCACAGGGTTACTGTGAAAATTAAATGAGAGGATGAGTGAGTTCTTGTACTCAGAAATGCTGGATAAATGTGAACTGGTTTCATTACCCTTAGTAGTAGAATAATTGTGGGAGAATTCCAGAATGTTCTAATTGCTTTTTGTATTTCACCAAATACATGTATTTATAAACAACCACAGCAGCAGACCTTTCCCCCTGGGAAATAAAACGGCTGACAAGGAGCCAGGGGCAGCCTGCTCTCAGTGTCCTGTCTCACATCCCAGCCAACCTGTCGACGGTCTACACTTTCCTCCAAGGGGCTCCCATACCCTGTGCTCTGCACCCCGGCTTCCTCCTTCCTGCGGTGCCTGCCCCCAGGCCTCCCCACCCAGGTCCCCCGGGCCTGGGCTTCTGGTCCCACCGAGGCCAGGCCTGGGCCGCAGCCCGCCTTTCACACCCAGATGCCGGGGCCGGTGCGGGAGCCCTGCCTGGGGCTGGGCTGGGGGCCAGCTCGACATCTGGCACCCATTACCAACAGTGGCTGCCGAGTGGACTCCTCTGCCTGCCACTCACCTATCTGCCGGGTGACAGAGGAGATGGGAGAAGGTTTTCACAGCTGGAATAAATTGAGGGGAAGTGGAGGGGGAGGGTCAAAAAGAGACAAAAAACAACATTGAACTCAAGATGGAAGAAAGACAGTATTAGAGGAGGTAATGAAGAAAATATGTGTGCGTGCTTGTGTGTGTGTGTGTGCGCACACACACACGTGTGTCTGGGATAAGCGTGAGTGTGTGTCTGTTGGCAAGTCAGCCGGGGTATTTATTTAGTGTTATTTAGCATTTTAGTTATTTGGGGGCTACTAAGTCTGGGCAGAACCCCCATCTGGGGTCTCTCTGTAGGAGGAGGCAAGGGGGCTTGGGAAGGGGGAGCAGGGAGGAAGAGGAGGGAGAGGAAGGGGGAGGAAGATGAATAGGCCAGCAGGGCAGGGCAAACAAGGAGGGAAATACTGCGTAGGCAGGAAAGGGAGGAACAGAGGAAGACGGGAATAGCAGAAAACGATGGCCCTCGGAAGCGAAGGAACGAGCAGAGTGGCCCAGCACACACTGCGGCCTCTCCCTAGCCCACTGTCTGGCCCCTGGATCTGGGCCCAGGGCCCTTTCCCTCTGCGGTGACAGCTGGGCCCAGGCCGCCTCCCCTCCCCCACCTGCTGACCCCACACAGGTCCCCCACCCCGCCCTTCCTTCAACCAGCCATGCCTCTGAGGCCAGGCCTCAGGAATTCTCTCCTTCCCCATCTGCTCCCCATTGACACTGAGGGAGCTTTCATTGCCCGCTCATTAGTCACCAAGATATTTCCCCTGAACCCCCGCCCCCCAACACACACACACACACACACACACACACACACACACACACACACACACGCTGGTCCAGCTTCAATGGAGCCAGGGCCAGCGGGGTCCCATGCTCCCAGTGAGCCCTGCTCATAGGGAACGGCTGGTTCTGTAATAATTTGTTAGAGTGCAGAGGGGCTGGCAGGCTGGGGGCTCCGAGGAGGGGCTGGTGGTCCTTGCAGTGGCGTGTGAGGGGCTGGTGGCCCCTTGGCGTGTGAGGGGCTGGCGGCCCGTGCCCACGGCGAGCAGCCCACATTAGGCAGCTGACGCCCTTCCTGATATTATCCCTGCTGAGTCCATAAAAGCCCCCTCTAGCGTTACAGCGTTGGAGAGACTATTAAGTTTTAAGGCCTCAGACCTCCGGGGAGGAGGCTTGCGGGGGGGAAGGGGAGGGGGGAGGGGAGGGGGGCAGTTTTGGGGCCTCTGGGTCTGTGTGGCAGTCAGGAGGGAGGGTGATGGCTGAGGATGAGGGCAATGGCCTTAGAAAGGGGCTGTGAGGGGCCGCGGAGAGGGTGGGGGTCAGCATAGGGCCCAATCTCTCTCTCCCTCTCTCTCCCTCTCTCTCCTTCTCTCTCTCTCTCCCTCTCTCTCCTGCTCTCTCTCTCTCTCTCTCTCTCTCTCTCTCCCTCTCTCTCTCTCTCCCTCTTCCTCTCTCTCCTTCTCTCTCCCTCTCCCCACCCCCCCCTCTCTCCTGGCCAGTGGCTCTCAGACTGTTAAAGACCTCAGCACTGGTGGGGCTGGGTGAGCAGGGAGGAGAAAGGGGCTCCCTTAGGACACTAGGGGCTGAGGGGCTCAGGCCTTATGACTGACACTCTGTCTCCCATAATCCCTTTTGCCGGCTTGTGGCCCCTCAGGTGGCCCGACTCTCTGGCCTCCTTGTTCGGCAGGTAACAAGGAGGAAGTGGCAGCTGAGCTCCCCCAGGCTTTGCTGCCGCCCCCCCCGCCCCCGTGGGGCTGGGGCTTGCCACCTCCCCACCTGTCCTGGCCCCTTTGCACCCTCAGCAGCTCCAGGAGAGACATCAGATCCCATGAGAGGCGTGGAGCGGGTGGAGAGCCGGTGGAGAGACCCTGCTGGGAGCACCAGATCTGTTTGAACCCAGGCCCTGCCTCTTATGAGCCATGTGACCTTGGCACTTCACTGTTCTTACCCGTTACCAGGGGGGTTAGACTAGGTAACACCTACCTGGACACCAGAGCTCCGAGTCTAATTTATTGCCTGTGGGAGAGTCAAGTAGAACCCAGCACATTCACCATGACGGCTAGCACATCTGAGTGTCACTGGGTACCAGGCATCTGCCATGTGCTCTCTCAGCACATGACTCTGCTGCAGTAGTTATTCATCCCCACTCTGCCAGTGAGGAAACCCAGGTGGCAGGGGACAAAGTGCCCAGCCCAGGGCTGACGGCTCTGGGGCCGGTCACTCCATACTCCGCAGTCCATTGCATGGTCCTGACCACCTGTGAACCTGTCACATGCCAGTCCTGCAGGAGGACGTGGGTGTACGTGGGGAAAGTGCAGCCCTGGCTCCCACTCCTTCTCTAACCCACACACGTCCTCTCGGACATTCCCTCTGAGCCTCATTTTTCTTCTCTGCCAGTTGGAAGCACTCATGGTTCTAATGGTCCCACCTCACTGGCTGCTTGGGAGGAGTAAGGGGCAATAGGCATGCAGAACACTCAGCCAGGGCAGCCCTTCCAGGGGCTCCCTGCATGTTAGTTACTAGTCATTGTCATTGTCATTGTCACTGTCACTGTCATCCTCACAGGTTGCAAATCCCTGCTCAGCCAGCTCAGGAGGAAACCACCAGGAAACCTCCGAGCAGTGTGGTTGGAAGTGAAGGGAGGCTAACCGACCCCATGACCACTCTCCTGTCGCTCTGTTCTGAGGGCCTGCAGCTTGGAGATAATAGTAAAAATAACGCCTCACACGTGTGGAGCACTCTCTTTAGCATCTTCATTCAATTCTGCAAATTGATCGTGTTGATCATGGCCCTTGGAAGCGAAGGGCCATGATCCTTGTGAGGAAACTCCACATTGATTGTCTTCTTCTGATTGGCAAACCCCTCACTTTGGCTCTGGTACACACACACACACGCGCGCGCGCACACATGAGTGCACATGTACACAAACGTGCACACTTGTGCACAAACGTGAGCACTGGCACATGTGGATATATGCTCATGCATAAGGACACACACACACACAGGGCTGCTGATTGCCCTCTCCCACCTCCCTCAGCCTTCATATGAGTTTTGCTGTTAATTAAAACCCTACAGTGCTAGCAGATTGGGACCCTGACCTCTAGATCAGTGGTTGCCAACCAGTGGTCCATGGACCACTAGTGGTCTGTGAGGTCTGAGAGGTTGGCGACCGCTGCTCTAAGTCACACTGCGGAGGCCTATCCATGCAGATGTTCTGATGGGTCCTAGGAAGGCACTGGACTCGGCGATGGGCTGGTGATTCCAATCCCTGCTCCTTACTTAGTAGTGTTGTGTCTGTGGATCAGTTGCTTAATCTTTTTGTGCTTCAGCTTTCTTTAAAAAAAAAAAATATATTTTACTGAATTTTTACAGAGAGGAAGGGAAAAGGATAGAGAGCCAGAAACATTGGTGAAAGAGAAACATTGACCAGTTGCCTCCTGCACACCCCCTACTGGGGATGTGCCCAAAACAAGGGTACATGCCCTTGACTGGAATTGAACTTGGGACCCTTCAGTCCGCAGACCGATGCTCTATCCACTGAGCCAAACCGGTTAGGGCAATGCCTCAGCTTTCTTATCTGTAAAATGGAGTGATGACAGTAGCCACTGAGGATTCCACAGGACCACACACGTGGCACAGTGTCAGGAATACCACTGATGGAGGTGGTGCTGGTACAATGACAGATGTGTAGACCAGTCTCCAGCAGAGCCAAAGCCCCCACAGGGACCCCAGCTCAAATATATTTTTCCTCCACGGTCCAGGATCAATGCCACTCTCAGTCCTTTGAGCTACGGTGTTTATCCTCTATTGTTATCCCTGGAATCCAAGAGTTTAGTGTCTTCATGTATGATTTTAGCAGATCCCTCAGAATTGGACTCTAGTTGTGGGGAGATTCCTCCCACCCTTTCTTCAGGAAGTCTTCATTGTTCACTCCCTCTGTGCTGGGTACCAAAGACACAAAGGTGAACAAGATGCACAACCTGCGCCCCAGAAGCTCCCTGTCTAGAGAGGGACATGCACCATGGGGTCAGCTGTAGGGGTGGGGAGAGCAGGAGCAGGGGAGCTTCTGAGAGGGAGGGGCTGGGGCTGGGCGGAAATGAGAACTCAGGCTCACTGGGTGAAGGTCACAGAGGACGTTCTGGGCTAAAGGGCAGGGGCAGCTGGATTTTGCAAACATGGTAATGTTGGTGGTGGGGGCACAAGGAGGATGAGCATGTGCTGAGGACAGGACCCTGAGGGACAGACTGCACCTACTCTGAGGCGTTCCAAAGGCCCGCAACAGCCCTGCTAGATCCCTGTGTCCGCTGCTGGCACCAGAGAAGTTGGATTGACACCTCCTCCAGGACCCAGCAATTCTACTTCCGGGGACACACCCAGGCGGAAATGAGAGCCTCGTCCATGAAAGACGTGTCCTAGAATGTTCATAATAGCCAAACACTGGAAACAACCCCAAATGTCCGCCAACAGGAAAATGGAATAAGTGATGGTAAATCCATACAGTGGGGCATGTAGTATAATAAAAATAACATGGATGAATCTCCAAGATGTTACATGAGTGAAAGAAACGAGGCCCGAAAGAGAAGAGTACGAAGACAGGCAGCCTGATCTGTGGTGAGAAGGGTTCCAAAAAGTGTTGGCCTGGGGGAAGGGTTGACTGGAAAGGGGGAAAGGGTTGACTGGAAAGGCCCTGGAAATGGTGGGATTATGGAAGTGTGCTCTATCTTGACTGGGTGCTGATGACACAGGTACATTTGACAAAACTCACCGATTATACTCTTAAGATTTTCGCACGTTTTACTCAATTATCCCTCAATAAAGGAAGAAAATGCAAAAAACAAAGCCAACAAAGTAGGCCTTTGTCCCGCCGCCTCTGCACCAGCCTCACTGTGCCTCCTCACAGGGCTGGGCCCATGGTCTCCTCCATCAGGTGTCCCCCAGCCCCGCATCCAGCAGCCAGCCCCGCTTCCTAGACCAGCTGTGGAGAGCAAGGAGCTCCAGGCTAGGAGCCCCAGGAAACCTGTCTAAATCTAGCTCCAGCTCTTCCCAACTGTGTCCTGTGGCTGAGCCACATCATTTCTCTGAGTCTCCTTTCGTCATCTGAAACATGGGGTCACAGCACTGCCCTCAGAGGGCTGCTGAGAAGATGAACATGGGAAAGCAGCTGCAAAAGAGCTGCAGAAACTGAGGGCTTCGGCCACCTTGGGGTGTTGCCTGCATCACACAGCAGCTTAGGAACTTCCAATGGCTTTTGTACAGCAGCTGAGGCCAGTGGGATCGCTGGTTCCAGCTGTTTACACCAGGTAGTAGGATTCCACATTCACACCCTTTGTCACGTGTCTACTTTCTCCACCACACTGCTGGCGGGCTTGGTCATGTGACTGGCTTCAACCAATGGCATATCGGTGAATGTGACCAGAGCGAGGATTAAAAATGTGTGTGCAGTTTGGCTTGGTCCCTTGAGCTCCTGTGATTGCCGTGCTGGTTCAAGGAGAATGTGGAATAGCCTTGAGCCCAACCCACAGACTGAGAGAAAAACAAAGGCTTGTTGTTGTAAACTGTGCAGTGTTTATGTGATTTGCTAGGCAGCCTTTGCTGCAGTGATGGCTGACTAATACTGCCTCAAGGTCATCTCCCAGCAAGTCTCCATTCACCTACCTCTCCAGAGCCACTTCCAATCACTCAGCTCCAGCCAAACCAGTCCATGCAACATCCCTGGAAACTTAGCATTCCCTCTCACTCTCACTTGCCTATCTTTTTATTTTGTAAGTTTTTATTGATCTGAGTGAGAGAAAGGGAGAGGGAGGAAGGGAGAGGGATAGAAAGACAGAAACATCCACCAGAGAGAAACATCATTGATCAGCTGCCTTCTGCACACCCCCGACTAGGGATAGAGCCTGCAACTCAGGCATGTGCCCTGACCAGGAGTCAAACCACTGAACCACACTGGCCGGGCCCACATGCCTATCTTAATGTGTTGTTTTCCATCCCTATGCGTCCTCTTTTTCTGAATGCCGAAGGTTTTCCCCTTTCACGCTACTGGTCTATCCTTCAAACGGCAATGAGGGTACCACATCCCTTGGGAAGTTTCCCGCACTGCCCAGCCCACCCTGCCCCAGGGCAACCTCCGTCTGCTGAGCTCATGCTCCCTGCCAGTTTATGTCCTTCGTGGATGCTGACCACACTTCACCGGCATCACCGCTGGCTTCATCTTCCCAGAGGTATATCGATGTCCTTCATCTGCCTGCGGTTTAGGAGTTGTGTTTGGGAAATACCTGTCCAACTTCCTTGAAATGTGATTTGCAAGTCTAGCTTCAAGCCCAAGCTAGAAGTTAACAACTGGAAAAAAGCATGGAAAAAAGACAGCATCAGCCACCAATTGGGGGGAGAGGGGGGGGAGGGAGAGAGAGAGAGAGAGACAGAGACAGAGAGACAGAGAGACAGAGAGAGAATATCTGCTGATAAGGTCAAGGGGAAGAGAGAAAGGTGATAGCCTAACCCTATTCTTATCCCTTCCCTGTCCTTATCCGATTCCTGTCTGACCTTTGTCTAGCTCACTGAACGGCTAGAAGATAATGGCTTTCTAGGCTGTAAACCATCAACCACACAGCTGGAATCTAAATTGTCATACTTGTCTCGGTTTTCATCTTTTTTTTTTGCGGGCGCCCAGAGCTTTGCATTTGTTGCTCAATAAATGTTTAATGTCTGAAGGAATGAATGACATACTTTTAAAAAGTTTGATTGGAAAATGATTATTATATTCTGCGGTTCTGGGCCCAGTCTCCCCAAGTTCAGAAACATTTAAAAACTCCAACACCAACTATTTTGGGCTGGGGTGATGGTGGCAGGGAGACCAATTGGAAAGTTAAGGGGCTAATTGGCTGATCTCTGCCGTTTGAAGGGGCCTGCTGGGGCAAGGGGGGACATCCGATAGAAAGCCCCACCTCAGAAATCCCCCCTATTCTTACACATCCACCTAACGACCAAGGCTTTGGGTTAAAAAGCCCCTCTTTTAACACTCAGACACTCCTTCGAGGAGGTAGGTCACGAAACTGAATGTTCACAAACTTGGCTGGCTGGTATTCCAGGCAATAGGCAGAGAAGAATGTTAGCTCAAGGTCAAGTTCCCAGACCTGGGCTGGTGGCAGAGTAGGAGTTCCGATCCAGGTCTAGAGACGGGCCAGAGAGACCACACCGAGGGAGCCAGGTTTCCAAACAAATGTTCCTCATTCTGCTCTTTTATCCAAGCCCCTGGGGCCCAGAGCGGCCCAGCAAGGAAGGGGTGGGTGATCTTGAGCCTCATGTGGATCCTAGGCCTGGATCTACTCCCCTCAAGGTGGGGTGGGGTGGGAAGAAGAGTAGGTGTTGGCTTCATCAATGTGCTTCCGTGGAGGGTGGGGTGGGGAAGGAGGGACTGCGGGAGAGGAGTACTGGGGAGATGAGGCCTGACCTTCCAGCTTCCACCTCTTCGGCAGGGAGGCCCGGGCACAGAAGCAGGGAGCCAGGATGGAGCCTTCTGTGTGGGATGCCACTGGGCAGGGATAGAGAGGAGGAGGAGGAGGAGGCGAGTGTTGAATTAAGGAGTCACAGGTCCCAGGGAGTGACCCTGTGCTCCGTGGGGCCCACCTGAGGCCCACATCCTCCAGGATTTATGCAGTGGAGAGGCCTCCTTGGGGCCCTGCCTCCTAACTCAAGTCACGGGATTATTTATTCCTGCTAGTGTCAGCTGAGAGGACTGAAATCCACCCCAGCTCACTCAGCACACAAGGGAGCAATCGGGGGGCTGGGGACTGGGCAAGAGCACGGGGCATGTGTGCAGACAGACAGACAGACAGGCCACAATGGCCCATGACCCTCCCCCCTCAGCCACAATACAAGCCTGCGAGCTCCACGCTGGACCCCAGCACCCAGTCCTGGCATTGCCCGGGGAATGGTAGAGGTTATTTTAAGGTTGTTTCCATGTTCTTATCTCTCCCGCCCCCTTCCAACAAACAGTCAGACAGAAAAACAAACAGGCCAGCGGCCTGGGCTGTTCTCACGGAGAGGCAGCCCCCCTCCCCCTTCTTCCACCCCCAGAGTCTTCCCAACCGAATTCCTCCACACGGAGCCCCTCCGCTCGGCTCATCTCATCCCAGGGGATAACCCCGCTGTGGATTCTGAAAGCTGCCCCCACTCCCCCGTGGCTTTTTCTCCTCTGTTTCCCAGAAATGCTCTGTCTGGGCCCTGAATAGGCCGGGGGGTGGGGGGAGCCTGTTAGCCAGGTGAGTCTCAGCACCTCCTGGCTGAGCTCCGGGCCCTGCCTTTTGGGTCTGAGACCCCAAGTGGACTGTTGCATTTTGCTGGGTTAATTTGTGGCCTCCCAGAATCATTCCTTTGTGGTCTCTGCAGAGAAGGAAACATCACCAAGAGTAGGAAGAGCTACGACAGGAGATAAGGGGGCGGGGGGGGGGGGGAGGAGGGGGGGCTTCTGGATGCCCCAGGCCCAGATGGGGGGTGGGAGACTTGCAGACATAAGACTGATTTAGTTAATAAGTGTTTACTTGGTGGTTACCCTAGGCCAGGCACCATTCTAGGCACTGTAGAAAAGCTGGGTGGGAGGGGTGGGGGGTGGGGGTAGAGGGTGGAGGGGGGGGTGGAGTGGGAGGACCCTCAGGGAGTTTAGATTCTAGCTGGGGGAGGGAGAGAAGGCCGGGAGGTGTGGCTGGAGCAGAGTGCGGAGGGAGAGGGCATGGGACTAAAATGGAGAGGCAGGGCTCAGGGCCCAGGGCCGTGGGCCTTGTAGGCTCCCATCAATTCAGATTTCATCCTGAACAAGCTGGGAAGGATGGGAGAAGGGTCTCTGGCGTCCATGGCCTTTTAGCGGGAGGAAGGGAGCGCTTGGAAGGTCTCCTAGGAGCTGGGGTTCTGGGGGAATGCAGTGTCCCACAGGGAGGGGACAGGGGCTGAAAGGAGCCAGTGGGCCTGGTGCTGGCTTCCCCCTCTCCCACGGCCCCTTCCCCCTCCTCTTCTCCATTTACCAACACCCCCTCCCCGCTGCCTGCTTTCCAGTTCCCGCCTTCTTTCCACACTCCCCACCTGACTCAGGCCAGCCCTCAGGGGTTCTGGATCCGGGCTAGAGGGCCCTCCGATCAGCCACACAGCAAAGGCGACTCTGGTGCAATCAGGGCATGACCCAGCAGCGCCTGGTCTAGCAGTGCCCTGCGTCCCCTGTGCGGCCCGCCCCGCTCTCTGCCTCATCCCGCCCCTCACGCTCCAGTCCCTGCAGGTCACAGCTCCACCTTGGTCCCCAGTGCGGGCTCCACGGTCTCAGGACAGAGTCCTGAGCTGCAAGACAGACCAAGACCCCTTATACAATCCAGCCGTCCATCATCCCTCCATCCATCACCCATCACCCTGTTAACTGGAGGCGCGGGGACAAAGCTCCCACGGAGAGCCTCACTACTCTGTGGAAACTGTGAATGTTGACTCAAACCAGAAGCTCGGCCTTGACCCGGGTGAAGCTGTCTGGCAGGCGGCCGTGTGGTGGCTTCGGTGTTTTCCTCCGTGGGGAAGGGGCAGGGGCTTCTAGGCTTGACTGGGTGGGGGCTAGTGAACAAGTGGGACGTTATCTTCTTCACCCCGTCATTAAGGGGAGGTGCAGTCTGTGGGCCAGGCCCTAAGGGTTCAGCCCAGAGCCAGGAGGACCCCTCCCAAGCCTGTTGGAGGGTAAAGGAAGTCCCACCACATCCCCTTGTCCTCAATCCCCTCCCTCTCCCCCTCCCTCTCTCTCTCCCTCCTTCCCCAGCCCCGCCCCAAACTATACTGTCTCAGTCCCAGGAACTTGACACATTGTTTGCTTTTCCTTAAGTTCTATCCCTCATCTGCTCAATCTACTAGCCTTCTGCTTACCATTCAGTTTTGGTTTAATCATTACATCTTCAGAGGAACCTTCCCTGACCCCCGGACATGGTTGGAGTCTCCCCCGTACATTTTTATGGTGCCAAGGATATCTCATTGTTTCCTTTTATCACAGTTGTATGATTGGTTGGTTAACATCAGTCTCACCTGCCAAACTGAAAACTCTATGAGGGCTTTCATATCCCTTTGAATGAATGGGTGAATGAATGGGAGACAATTCATTCACCCATGGGCACCATCATTTATCCAATAGCAGGGCTCACCATGCCCAGGACCTTCTTTAACACCTTGGATGTTGATATCAAACTGATTTGAGCCTGCATTTATTATACCCATTTCAATACTGTGATTTGAATTAAGAATCACTTCCATTGGCCAATACCCTCCTCCTCCCCCGCCCCCCCTGCGTGGGGGCGCTCCGCGTGCCTTTCCTGGCTGCCCAGCCCCTCCCCCCCTCCACCCGGTGACTAAGCTGCGGGTCCTTCCCCTCCGCACCCCCCCCCGGCGGGCGCCCACCCCGTTCTGCTGGGCTCCGCACAGCGTGCCCCGCCAGCCCCGCCAGTCCCGCCTGCCCGCCAGCCCCGCCGGCCCGCCAGCCCCTCTCCCCCGGCCCGAGGGCATTCGGCCTGGCTGGTCCCGAGGACGCTCTGGGCGGGGGGGGGGGGGGGGGGGGGGGGAACCCCTATAGAGGCAGCGGGGCGGCCGGTCCCCCTAAACTCGGGGAGGCAGGTTGTGGGGGAGAAGCGCCCGCGAGGGCGAAGACGGAGTGACCCGCTGGGCCCCCACTAGCCTTCTGAGCTCAGGGTCTGCACATGCGGGAGGCCGGGTGCCTGCCTGCGGGTGCGTCTGCATCTCTGTGGGGCCGAGGGTGCTCCGAGGCACTGGCCTGGCACACACACACCTCTCTCTCTCTGCAAGGCCACTGCTAACTCCCGGGGACCTCCGGTGCCTGGTGCCACCCCTCTGGGCCACGCTTTCCCCTGTGTCCTCCCCGCTCCCCACCGTTCTCGCCGGCGGCGCCCAGGGCTCTGTGTCCCTCTGTCCGGCCCTCGCCCTCGCTGTTTGTGTAACTGTTTTCCCAGCGCCGCGGCGGGCTCCCGCCGTCACCGGGCCCTCCCCACGCTGCCCGGTGATTTAGAGCCGCCGGTAAGTTATGACTTCTCCGGACCTGTTGTGGCACCCACGCCGGAGCCTAATTAAATGATCACATCCATTCTGCAGGCAGCGCTCCTCTCCCCTCCAACGTTAATTACAACATAAGAGGCTTTAATGGCCCGCCTCACCTCCAGCTCCTGGAAGGAAAGGTCAGGCGATTAATTTTCGTCATTAATCTTCTCCCAATGTGGACACTGTGCTGTCACCCGAGCCTATTAAACCCCCTTGGTCCCCCCTTCCAGCCGCCCTCGCCCCTCGCTCCCTCCCCCCGGAGTGACTGCAGAGAAGGAAAATATTTAAGAATCACTTTGTCTCTCAGCCTTTTTCCCCCCTTTTTCTGGAGACAGCTCCTCCTTGGGGGTCTTGGGATGGGATGGGGGAGGGGGGCCGTGCCACCAAGTTCATTTCCCTGTGGCTCCAGATGCACCTCTGAAGGCATCCAGGAGTCAGGCTGGAGGCTGGGTTTGTGAATTCCATCACTGGGTCTGTGGGGGGCTAGTGGGGGCTGCACCCCTGCGTGGAGAGAGGGATGAGGCCAGGGTTGCTGCCACTTGCCCATCCTGCACTTGGATCCCAGAATAAAACACTAGGAACGGTTGGCGTGGGTTTTGTGATCTCATACGGACAGCTCTTCCCCGGGGTGCTCTAGATTCCTCACCTCCCTCACCTGCAGCGCAGGCCTCATTCCGTGGGGGATCCTCAGGATTTCTGCAGCTGTGGGCTGAGCAATGCCCCCCCCCCAACTCCCCCAGGGCTGATGGTCCTGGGCTCAGAGTGAGTGGGCTGACTGGGAGGCTGAGGGACACATGGGGGCAGGGGACTGAGGAGGCCCTGGGGGTGCGCTTCCCCAGCCCCCCATTCCCAGCCAAAAAGAGGGGCATGGAGGAGTTCAAATCAGCTCTCTGCAGACAGCTTTCCTTCCAATCCTGGAGTTGAGTTGATTTACACTTCTAATCCAGAAGAGAGTCCGCAGGAAGTGGAGCAGCGAGGCTTGGCCAGGAGGCGCTGAGAGGCGGTAGGAACACCAGGGGTGCAGGTGTGAGCTAGGCCAAGGGCACCTGAGCAGCTCACAGCCTGGCCCTGGCCCAGCTTTCTGTCTCGTGGGAGACAGTACCTGAGGCCAAGCACATGGGGTGATGATCAGTGACAACACTTGGGTGGGGGGGGAGGGCTTTGCATGGAGGGTGAGAGCCCAGGCACCTGAACTCATGAGCTTAGTCAAGCAAGACTGCTCACCCCTTCACGGTCAATGCCCAGGGCACACGTGCCACACCTCGCCCCCTGCAGTGCTCCCTGGCGCATTCACTCCACCTGGCCAAGGGGACCCAGCCACACACTCCCGGTCTGGGAGCATCGAGGATCGCTGGGGAGGGCTCAGAACACAGACCAGGCACCTCACCGAAATCTGGGCTAGTCACAGCCATCCCTCACGGCCCAGTTGCGGCCCTCCTAGATAGATGCTAGATAGAGGGGATGTCATTGAAAGCCGGACAGACTCCCCAGCCAGGAGGAAAAGGCATTCACTGGCCCGAACGCTAGTGATGGGAATCCAGCCAAATGTGTGGCCACCTTCTTGTCCTGGATGGCCACCGCGGGGTGGCGGGGAACCCAGTTTGCAAAAGGGACTTGGAAGACCCCCACAGCCACCAGCCAGGATTGTCTTGTGGCCAGCAAGGCCGGCGGCACCCAAGTCACTGGCTTTTGGGAAGAAGAAATTTCTAGGAAGCTCAAGAACGCTTGACCGGGACCCAGGAGGCTTAGGCCCCTCTGACAGGGGTCTTCTTACGGGGGAAGTGTGCCCTCTCCCCTCCACCTCCCCAAACCTGGCTCCTGCTGCCATCAGTACCTTCCTGTGGCCCAGCGCCCAACCCCTCCGCCTGGAGTCAGCCTGACGCCCCCCTCCCCTGACTCCACCCCAAGGACATTGGGGACATCACGTCCACAGAGCCCTGCGCAGCCGGATAATAATAATTAATAACCATTAGGGACAATAAGGAGAATACCAGTGCCCAGTCAGCCCAATGTGCAGCCTCGGCTTTTTTCTTTCTTTCTTTCTTTCCTTTTTTTTTTTTTTTTCCCCCTTCTATTTCAATGAAAACAATGATTTGACTTTGAAGAAAGTGACTTTTTAAAAGTGAAAGCTGGATTGAGTTCCTCCTCTGCCCCCTCCCCCCACCTCCCCGTCCCCCTTCCCTTCTGAGCTCCTCCTCCCATGTCGCCCCCCCCACCACCACCATTTCTCTCTCTCCCTTGTTTCTTTTTCTTTTAATACTCTGCGTTCTATCATGCAAATCCCCTTTCAAATTATGAGAGTATTAGAGCCATCAACGGTAATGTCACCGCCACAAAATGAGAGTGGGGACTTAAGCACCTAACGAACAATGAAATGTGCGCGCCCTGGGACAGGACAATTAAGAACTGGGCTTAGCCAGCCAGGGAAATTTATTGCTATCAAATCCATATTTCTATTTTCCCCCTGAACAGTAACCTATTTGAATATGATTAAAGGGTTTCATTACGGCAGAGAGAAAGGCCCGTGTCCCGCGGTTCCCGGTGAGCTCACCAGCACAGGCTGGGGCTGGGGTGCCCCGCGGAGGCCATGGTGGGGGACAGTGGCGGGCAAGGCTGTGGATGACCCAGGGGTCCAGAAAGCAAACGGTAACAATGGGTCCAGTGGGGCTAGAAATGAGGTCTGAGAGTCTCAGGTTCTCTGACTCTTTCAAGAAGAGTCTGGAAGGTTCTGTTAGCAGATGGGGAGACTGAGGCATGCAGAGGCGGAGCAGGTTAGTGAAGGCCACTCGGATGAGTGGGAGTGGTGGGTCAGGGATGACTCCGACGCCGGAGCTTCTCTCCCCCTCGCTCCCCACCCCCTCCCTTCCTTTCCTTTCTCCCCTTCACACTCTGTGGCCCCCGCCCCCGTGCTAACGGCTGTAAGGATACCTAGAAACACGAGAAGCCACGGCGGCCGGGGAAGATTTACAGTCTGGGTGAGGCGGTGAGAATAGACAGGAGGCGAGAGCAGCTGGAGACAGTGGCCGCTGCCTGTCAGGAGGAGCCAGCCGAGTCCTGAAGGGGTTCAGGATGGGTTCAGAGGGGCCCCCACGGGCTGGGAAGCTGCAGACTCCGCTCTAACACAAACAGATGGCAGAGCATTCCTCTCCCCTGGAAGTCTGCACAGTCTCACCCTGCTCCGTGGCAGAGCCTTAATGAGATCCGGCCGGTGCCCCCGCCCGCTTCCCCCGGCTGCACCTAAGGCAGGAGTGACACCGGCGGAACCACGCTGTCCTGTCCACGCGCGCCATCACGGCTGCAGGGAGCTGTCACACCCCTGGTCTCACAAAACTCTCAAAACAACCCTTCCAAGGGGGCAGGGCCCAGGTGTGCGATTCAGAGAGGGCGGATAGCTTGTCCCAGGTCACGCAGGTAGGAAGTGACAGCTGGGATTTGAACCCAGGTCGGCCCGGCCCGGCTCTAAAATCCATGGTCACACACATGTGATTCTTTGGCCCAGCAGGCTGTCCCCCAAACCCCACTGGGGCTGCTTCCTCCTGGCTGGGAGCCCCGAAGAAAAGCACAGTGGCTGGACAGGTCAGCTATATGAACCCTGGCGTGAGAGGTCACAGCTGTGCGATCACCCTCATGTGCGGTGTGCACCCACACGCGCAGATGGAGAGTCACATGTGATGAGGAAGGATTCAGGCTACCTCGTGTGGTCCTGAGCAGGAGGAGGCTGTGGTGGCCTTCACCGCGCAGGATCTGGAGGCAGAGCCCCCGCCTCCACATGGGCCCTGGGCACAGGGAGAGGCCTGGGAAGGAGCCAGCAGGGGGTGAGGCTCTGAGAAGGGACCGGCTGATGGCATGCCGAGGGCAGAGGGCGGGTCTGAGCTCCCGGGAAGCTGGATAAAGTGGCACTACTAACGTTTGGATCTACCCTGTGTCACCGGGGGCTTACGCTTGGCCAACAGATGCTGGCCTGGTGCACCTCAAACTTGGGCATCACCGGGGCAGGGAGGGGGCATGGGAAGGGTTGGCTGTGGGTGGGAGAAGCTGCCTCTGGTACCCAGCAGCACCCACCTGAGCTCTCCTTCCCCTGCTTCCTGTCCACCTGCACCCTCTCCCATCACACTCCTCAACGTCCGCGTCCTCTCATCCACTGCGTCATCGCTCCTGCCTCCACCCATCCCACCGACGCCAAGCACGTGCTGGGATGCGGGGATGTTTCCCACAGCAGCCTTGTTTCCAAGGAGCCCATCCTCTGTGAGAGACGTGGGCACGCACTCAGCAAGGAGTAGTGGCCAGAGGACCGAGGGACAGGCGCCACTGGGCACAGCCACCCTCTGAGGCTGGCAGGGCAGGCGTTGTCCCCATTTGAGAGGCTCAGACAGCTCCACCGCATACCCCAAGGTGGTGGCCAGTGTGGAGAAACAAACCCCGGCCACCTGATAAGCTGCTTGGCATTTCGGTCCCTCCCTCTTCCTCCCTGCGCTTCCTTCCCCTGAGATCACCTAATCTCAGCGTGCAGTCTTGGCGGCCGTTCCTCTACCCACCCAAGGGTGTTGGTTAAAATGATAAGCTGACTTACTCACCAATCAGAGTGGACGCTGGCCATAGCCATGGAGCAGAGGCCTGAGGCCCCCTGCTGGGCCGGGTGCTCATGTTTAGTGGCTGGATCGTGGGGCGTTCCAGCAAACCACAGGGCAGTGGGTCGGACGATGGGGACAGTGGCACTCATCCGGCTAGAGGTAAAGACTGTTTACTGACCAATGCAGAAACTTTAACAACCAGCACAGGCCCACTGGCCTATGCCACCTACCCACCAGCGTTTCATCCATCCAGCTGTTCATCCACCCATGAATCCATGAACCGCATCCATCCCGAAACCCATTCCTCCCAGCCCCTCCCCCGAGCATGCTCTGAGCACGGCGGGGGGTGGAGTGGAGGGGGCGAGGGTGTGGAAGACAAGTTTTGTTTTCTCTAGGAGCTTCCACTTGGGTTGGGGAGCCAGGATAAGCTCACCCAGATATCCAACAGCCCGAGAGCTGTCCCAGGGCAGCACGGACGGGCTGCTTAAGGTCTGGTGCCCGCCTGAAGGGCTCGGAGCAGACAAAGAGCATGTGTGTGGAGGAGGCCCAGAGGCTGCCAGAGACCACACGCCTTTGAACTGGAGATTTGAGCAAACGAGGATAAATCTCCTCACCTTGGCCCAGCCTTCCGGGGGCGCCACATGCTTCTTTCTCCGTCCTCAAGGCCCCGGCCTGAATGTGGGTTTGCACTCGGTTAGCTTTGGAAGTGAGAGCGGGGGACCCACCGATGCTGCGGGCTCCTGCTCCCACCCTGACCTCGCTGTCTGGCAGGCACTTGCCTCCTGCAGGGAAGGAGCCAGCCTGCGGTTGGGTTCAGAGCCCTCCCCCCTCTTTCTCCTCCCCCTCCCCCCCCCTTTTTTCCTTCCTGGGGCTGTCAGTTTAATGGACAGGTGTTTAATTCCAGCCTGTCAGGCGCCTGGAAATGCCAGCATCTCTGCACATCAGTTTGCAGAGTTTGCTCTTAGAGGAACAGTGAGAAGCTGAACTCTGCTCTCTGCAGCTCGGCCCTCTCTCTCTTTGTCTCCAATCTCATCGGACAGATGCGGTGGCTCCTTGATGTGCTCCACCAGGTAGCTTAGCTCAGGGAGCTGGCAGTGGGGGCGGAGAGCCGTCCAAGTGCCTCCGATGGAGATCAGTTTCCAAGTGCTAGGTGTCATCAATTATGTCCCTGGCACGCGCTGGGCCTGCTTTTTAACTATTAAAATCATGTAATAGCTAAAGCACACTGCTCCCGCAGCCCCGGGGCAGAGAGGCAGCTGTCAGATTCTCCAGCCAGCCCAAGCTGCTTCTCTCCCCTGCACCAGCCCCGCTCACGCAGGGGCCTGCAACCGCAGGCCCACCTCTGGCCTGGGGGACATGGACAGGCAGCCCTAAGGACCTGCTGCAGAGCCCGGAAGCTTGGGCATGGGGTCAGAGCACAGTCTGGAGCTCACTGTGCGTGAGTACCCCCACTCAGCGACTCTGTCAGTCTCAGAGCTGGGGGCTGGGGACATGCCAGGCGTCTCGGACAGGAGGACCTGTCTTTGGGGGTCAGAGATGAAGCTTTAGGAATTGGGTCAGAAGTGGGGTCTCCTGGGGGTAACAACGGTAGCTAGAGATCAGGGTGGGACAGCCCAGCTCAGGCAGCGAGGGCACTTGAGTGGCAACTCAGAGGGCTGCCGGGCTCCCCCTGGCACCCAGCTTCCCCCTCTACCTCCTTTCCTGCCCACCCATGCCCACTGCCCTCCTGCTCGCTTAGCTACGTCTTCTTGCCTTGACACCTCCTATCTGTCTCCCCCCACCCCCACCCCCGACCTCCACCCACCCACATATCCCGACGAAGCATCACGGTTCCTAACGAAACGGAACCACTGCCAGATGAAATATATTACTATTAAATACTTAATTCTTCTAGTGAGCAGAGAGCCGGCAGTATGAATACGATTATTAAAGAAAATTACTTTGGCTGATCAGATATTTCTGCATACTAATTTCTGACCCCTCTTCCCTCACTCCCGCTTCTCGTCCCTCAGAGACCAGGACAGATAAAATTCCATCACAAATAGCTGATTATCGAGGCTTGCATTAAAAATCACATCTCACCCTGCCTTTCTTTCTCTCGTGCTTCTCCAGGCTGATGTCCTTGCTGGAGAAGGGTGTCCCTAGATGGCAGCGACACTGGACATCTTAGGGAACCCTAATCCCTTCCTCTCCTCTCCACATCCTCTTCAGTACCAGCAGATCCACTAGCCCAACCAGTCCCCTAACTGGACGGAAACCCTGCAAGCTCCGCTCCCAGCTCCTCACAGATCTCCTCATGGCCTCTCGCTCCAGCCTTCTGTTCTGAAGGGCATGGTGGGGCTGTTGGCCAACCAACATGGCTTCCTTTGCACCCGGGTTGGGGTGTAAGCTGTGCTAGAGGAACAGGAAGTGTGATCAGAGGCCCCGCCCCTGAAGGTAGGGACTTCCTAACTTCAGAGCTAGCCATTGGCCAAACTCTAGGCTTCTTTGGGGATACCATGAGAGAATTCATTCATTCACCCACTTAAGCCAGCAAGCTTTCATGTGCCTTTAGATGTATAAATGTATCTCCAATGTCTGACTCAACATTACACAAGCTTTCTAGGCCTTGGTTTTCTCATCTGCAAAATGGGGGTATTAGCAACACGTATTACCCATATGGTTGTTGTAAAAAGCACTTAGAACACTATCCGGTCCATAAGAGGTACCATCTAAGGGTTAGCTGTCATTACTGTTCTTGTTTCTGTTATTAGTATTGGTGTATATATAACTTTAAAAGCGTGTTCCCCGCCGAGACCGGTTTGGCTCAATGGATAGAGCCTTGGCCTGTAGACTGAAAGGTCCCGAGTTTGATTTCGGTCAAGCTCATGTACCTTGGTTGTGGACACATCCCCCGTGGGATGGTGCAAGAGGCAGCTGATCGATAATTCTCTCTCATCGATGTTTCTAACTCTCTATCCCTCTCCCTTCCTCTCTGTAAAAAATCAATAAAATATATTAAAAAAAAAAAAAAAGCGTGCTCCCCCCATTCTAATGAATGACTCCTCCCATAATCCCCCGTAAGAGGGAGTTTGTCCAGGCTTCTTCCTTAGCCTCTTCCTTGGCTTACCTAGGTTCCCAGTGCCTCCCAGGTCCCCTGCACAACGGCCCCTCCAACTCACTCTGAGCCCCCGGCCTCAGCTCAGACCTCTGGTGCAGAGTAACGAGCAGGGTTCTGGCAATCAGGAGCGGTGAGGGGAATGTGCTAAAAATACACTCATTCCCCTCAATCCCATAAGCCTCCCATTTACCTGCTTTTATAAAAATGTGCTTCCTTAGGTGTCATGGGCGGAAGGTATAATTGCAGCCCGGGAATGTTAATTCCCTTGGCCCCGATATGTGGCTCACTGCTCTGCGGGGCTCCTGTCCTCCTCGGAGCCCCGGGAGGAGACGGGCAGGCAGCCTGAAGGAGGCGGGGTGGGAGGCAGTGCCGGCTGGAGGTCTGCAGGGATGAGCCCTGAACCAGAACATGCTGCAGGGCGGTGGCGCTGGGTGAGGCCTGGAGGACGTGCCCTCTCTTATCTGGCTCTCCTCAGGAAGCCCCTGGGGGTGTGGGGCTTGAGCGGGGAGACACTCCAGAACCAGGCTCTGACAGCCTTGGTGGGAGTGAGAACCCTGAGTTCCTGGGGTCTGTCTGTCTCCCTGCTCCTTCCATGCTACCTCCATTCTAGTCTCAACACAACAGCCAGCAAACTGGAGAAGGAGTTCCTCTTCTTACTCAGAAAAATCACCCTCGCCTCAGGCCTGCCCATCCCCCTTCCCTGCTGCATGCTCCTCCACCGCACTCAGCAGCACCCACTGGTGTTTGCATTTTACTTCTGAGCTTTACTTTAGTGTCTGTCCCTCACTGGGACATAATTCCACGAGGACAAGGACCTTCACCTCGTTGTTGCCACGGCTCAGAACAATGATAGACACCTAGTCGGTGCCTATTAAGAGTTTGTGAGTGAGCCCGATGGCATGGCTCAGTTGTTGAGCATTGACCAATGAACCGAGGGTGGGGGGTATGGGGGTGTGTGTCACAGTTCGATTCCTGGTCAGGGCATGTGCCTGGGTTGTGGACTTGGTTCCCAGCGGAGGGTGTGCAGGAGACAGCCGGTCAATGATTCTCTCAAATCATTGATATTTCTATCTCATTTTTCCTATTCTTTCCTCTCTGAAATCAATATCTATACTAATATAAAGGTTATATGCTAATTAGACCGGTCGACCGGCCATCTTCTGGATATTCAACTTCCTTCTGGACAAAGTCATGGTGGTGGGGGCCAAAGAAGAGGCAGTTAAGGGCAAACAGGCTGGCAGGGGAGGGAAGTTGGGGGGAGTTCAGGCTGACAGGGGAGGGCTGGTAGGGGTGATCAGGCTGGCAGAGGCAGTTAGGGGCAATCAGGCCAGCAAGGGAGAGCAGTGAGGGGCAAGATCAGGCTGGCAGGGGAGGGCAGTTAGGGTTAATCAGGCAGGCAGGAAGAGGTATTAGAGGCGATCAGGTAGGCAGGCAGAGGCAGTTAGGGGTGATCAGGCAGGCAGGCAGGTGAGCAGTTAGGAGCCAGCAGTCCCACATTGCGAGAGAGATGTCCGACTGCTGGTTTAGGCCTGATCCCTATGAGCTGAATTTCATGCATTTGGCCACTGGTATATATAGATAAAGAGTTTGTGAGTGAATGTGATCCTTCGGGAAGGATTCCCAAGCAGTTGGGAGAGTTAGTGCAAAGAGCAGAGGCACAGGAGGGCCCGTGCATTTGAAAAACTTGAGTGGTTCTACCTTGAGTGGATGAAAATAAGACATCCTCCAAAAATAAGACCTAGCTCATGGAAAGATAAGACATCCCCTGAAAATAAGACCTAGTGCAACTGGGAGCAAAAATTAATATAGGACACTGTCTTATTTTCTGGGAAACAGGGTGGGTGGAGCACAGGATGTTCATGGATGAGGAAGAGATGAGAGCAAGGCCACATGGCATCCTTCTAAGGAGCGGACACAGAGGAGGCAGTGACATGATTGGATTTGTGTTTCTGGACGATCCTGGGGGCTGGTGGGGAGTGGACTAGAGCTGAACAGGACCAGAGGCAGGGAGACCAGGAAGGAGGCTGCATACATATGCAGGATAGCGAGGATGAGGCGCTGGCCCCACGCGGGGGTGGTGGGGATGGAGGTGAGTGTCCAGGGCGGCATGGGGGTCAGGATGAGAAGCAAGGTGGCAGCCTACCTCCCCTTCTCCAAACAGTTCTTCCTGCTCCCCCACCCCAGTCAGGCTGTACCCAGCTCTGCCCCTGGGATTCCTTCCCTTGCCTCCGGTCCTCTCTAAATTCTACCCATCCTTCACATCCCGCCCCTGGCCCTGAGCCCTCCGTTTCATGCTGATGTCCTTTGAATGACTGGCACTCCTCCTCAGCCATTCTCGCCATTGCCTGTCCCCACTTGTCATGTGAACCTGTCAGGAGCGCTTTCCTCGTGAGCTTTCTGAGGGCCCTGGCGTTCCGACGGCAAGCCCCACGGAGCTGCCGTGGTTCGGACTCGTGTTTAAATCCCGAGACTCCCTCTTGGTAGCTTGGTGACCTTAGGTAAGTCCCTTCCCCACACCTCAAATGGGAATAAATATATTACCGCCTCCCATGCCGAAACCGGTTTGGCTCAGTAGATAGAGCGTCGGCCTGCGGACTGAAGGGTCCCAGGTTCGATTCCGGTCAAGGGCATGTACTTTGGTTGCAGACACATCCCTAGTGGGGGGGGTGCAAGAGGCAGCTGATCAATGTTTCTCTCTCATCAATGTTTCTAACTTTCTATCCCTCTCTCTTCCTCTCTGTAAAAAAAAAAAAAAAAAGCAATAAAATATATTTTAAAAAAATATTCCCACCTCCCAGGGTTGCTCTGAGGAGGAGTCACTGAGCTGAAGCATGTGATGGAGATTAGCGAGATGCAACGTGTATCTGGATACCCACCTTCACCCTTGGTGGTTGACTCTGTCTTCCCCACTAGACCGTGAGCACCATGCGGGCAGGAGCCAGCGTAGCCCAGCACAGCCCCATGACATAGGCATGGCTGTTAAATAACTATGTGCTGGATGAATGCAGGGGTGGTTATTAAGCACTTAACATGTTGGATTCAATGGAAACTACGATTTCATAAAGAATCCTGGCCACCCTGTGGGAGCCCAGGCAGAGGGCACGTCCCTGGAAGCCAGCCGGCGGCAGCGTCGGCAGTGGAGTGACCTGGGCGAGGCGGGCGGGTGGGTCTGCCCCATCACACCCTTTCCTGGAAGGGGGAGGTGGAGGCCAGAGGAGGAGGAGCCCGGAGCTGGGGCCCAGGCCAGGCAGGGAGGCTGTGGCCTACAGAGTGGCCTGACTATGTGCAGAGGAGGGCGGCTGCCTGGCCCCTCCCCAACTCGGAGTGGGAGATTCTGGGCTCAGAGGCAGGAGCAGGCTCGGCCTGCCAGACCCTCTGGGGAGCTGGCGGCCTGAGCCTCCGAGGAGCACCAGTCCCAGGCTGTATATACACAGGGCTGGGAATGTTTATTTTTCCTTATTGACTTTCTCCAAATAAACCCCTGGCCAGCAGAAAGGGGCTCCCAGCAGCAGCTGTTTACTCAGTGTTTGCGATAAAGAGGCTTCTCCATAGCAACAGGTGGCGACGTGCAACTCTCCAAAAACATGTAGGGCCTTGCAACAGGGCTGCAAAGGGGGAGAGAAAGGGGAAGAGGGAGGCAGGAAGGGAGGAGGAGGAGAGGAAGGAGGGAGGGAGGAAGTCAGACCCGGAGACTGGGGGCTGGGAAGTGAGGAGAAGGGGAAGCAGGGAAGGAAGCCCTGAAAGGAGTTGGGAGGGCTCTGTCCCCAGGGAGGCCCCGCTGACCGGCTGACCCGATGGGGGCGGGGCAAGGCCGCCGGTGATGGGCAGGGAAGCGTGCGCCACTGGGTGCGGGGTGGCTGTGAGCAGCAGCACCTTGCACAGCAGCACTTGTGTGGGCTAGTGTGGCCTAGCAGAGTGTAAGTCTACATGATTGTGCATTTAGGTTACTGTGTATGTGTGTGTACATGTGTGTTTGTGTGTGTCTGTGTGTGTGTGTGTGTGTGTGTCCCAGCACTGGGCAGGGAGGGTGTGGCCTCACTTCCTGGGGCTGCAGCATCGACCCAGACTGGTGGCTCAGACAACAGGAATGTATTCTCTTATAGCTCTGGAGAGCATCGTCTGAGGTCAAGGTTGGGGCGCACTTGGTTCCCTCTGGGGTGCTCAGAGGGAGTGTTCACCGCTCTCTCCCAGCTCTCGGGAGCTGCCTGCGGTCCTTGGCTTGCAGGCGGATCACTCCCATCTTGGTTCCTATCATAGATTGGAGTTCTTCCCTGTGTGTCTGTGTCCAAATTGCCCTCTTCTTACAAGGTATTGGATGGAGGACCCATCCAAACCCAGTATAATCTCATCTTCACTTGAATACATGTGCAAAGACCCCATTCCAAATAAATCATTTTCTCAGGTACCAGCGCTTAGGACTTAAGCGTATCGTTTTGAGGAATACGTGGCCACTACAGGGCATCTGATGAAGGCAAGGGTGGCTGTCAGTAAGCTCGGGGACAAGCCACATGTAGGGCCCTGAGAAAGCAGTCAGCTCCTTCAAGTCCTCGCCGTTCCTTCGTCTGCAAAGGGAAGAGGTGGTGGAGTCTGTCCCAGAGGCTGGTGAGGGTGAGGGTCAGCAAGGGCTCCACAGGCCCCGCCCACGCAGGCAGAGCCACGCTGTCCCAGCCCCTGTGGGGTTCACCCAGGAGACATGGCCATTGCCGGAGGCAGTGTGTCATTCAGCAGCTGAAGTGTGCGGAGGGAGATGGTCACACACACACACACACACACACACACACACACACCTCACAGAGACATACACACACACACACACACACACACCTCATAGAGACATACACACACACACACACACACACACACACACCTCACAGAGACATACATACACACACACACACAAACCCCTCACACATACCCCTCACACACACACCCCTCACACACACACACCTCTCACACACACACACACACACACACCCCTCAAAGAGTCACACACACACACATACCTCACACACCTCACACACACACACCTCACACACATACACACACACATACACACACTTCACAGAGACATACACACACACACCTCACAGAGACATACACACACACCTCACAGAGATATACACACCCTTCACACACACACACCCCTCACACACACCCCTCACACACACCCCCCTCACACACACACACACACACCTCTCACACACACACACATACACACACCCCTCAAAGAGTCATACACACACACACATACCTCACACACCTCTCACATGCACACACACCTCACACACATACACACACACACACACACACTTCACAGAGACATACAGACACACACCTCACATACACCTCACAGAGACATACACAGGCCTCACATACACTTTACACACACCCCTCACAGCCACCCCCCTAGCAGACTGGCACAAAGACTTCAGCCACAGGGGGCATCTCCAGGCCCGTCATGTGGTACCAAGGGTCCACACCCAAATCTATTAGTTCATGCATCACTTTTCGTGCGCACCTACTATGCTCTCGGCACTATTCTAGTCCCGGGAGAAGCAGCAGGGACAAAGCATGGAGGTGACTGTAGTCAGGGAGACGGGAAGGAGAATGAACAAGGATGAGAAGAAAGTGGGAGCTACAGAGGCAGGAGAGAGAGGCCACGTGGAGGCTGTAGTCTCAGTGTGTCCTCGCCTCCTTCTTACCAGGTTCCCTTTGCCCCCAGGCCAGGCAGTGAGCCAGGGCCCTGAGCACCCCATCCCACTGCCTCCCGGGTGTGGGCTGGGGACAGCGGCCAGCGGCCAGCATTGCTCAGTGGCTCCTGGCCTGGTAATGGGGCAAGGCTCTGTCGCACCCCCGCAGCTGGCATCCCTGTGGCGGGCGGGCCGGCGCTCCCCGGAGATTTGCTGCTCCAGCTCCAGCGTGTCATCCTCTTCGTTACTATTCTAATCCTCATTACAGGGAGACGTCCTCGCCCTCAAACACAACACCACGCAGCGCAGCTACACAGCCCCGTGGGGAGACAGGGCCTTTCTCTGAGCTGCTGGGGAGAGCAGTCAGAGCACGGGCGGGGAGGTGGGGGAGTTGACGCCTCTGGAGTTTCTTGCGAGGGGGGTGCAGCCTCCCGATGGCAGCTTTTGCTCTCCTCTGTCCTCCGGCTCCTATTATTATCCTTCTTACCAAGGAAGACGCAGCTCACTGTTTACTCCAGGCCTACGCCTGCCACCAGCTCATCCCGAGACTTCAGAGCCAGCCTGCCCTCCTGCTCGTTCCCTGCAGCCAGGCACCTGCAGCAGTGCTGCCGGGGCACACAGTAGGTGCCCCACAAATGCCACGTGAAAAGGGGGGGCAGGGAGGGATAGGAACACAGATGAATGCAGAACTGGATGGTGGAGAAGCATGCCCTAAAGCCCTGGATCCCAGGGCTGGGAGCAGAGCACAGGAAGGATGGGGCAGGAGCCCCCCTGTCTGGCCCGAACACCAGTGCCCTTCTGGAGTCATGGTCCTTGGAGTTCCACCATCATGGTACTCCCTTGGTGCTAAACACAATCCCTCCCCGACAGGGTTCCCACTTAAAAGGCAAATCGTGGCCCAGCTGGGTGTGGCTCAGTGGTTGAGCTTCAACCCAGGAACCAAAAGGTCACCGGTTTGATTCCCGGGCAGGGCATATGACAGGGATGTGGGCTTGATCCCCAGAAGGGGGTGGGCAGGAGGCAGCAGATCAATGATTCTCTCTCATCTTTAATGTTTCCATCTCTCTAGCCCTAACGTGTTTGGCTCAGTGGATAAAACTTCAGCCTGAAAACTCAAAAGTCCCAGGTTTGATTCCAGTCAAGGGCATGTAGGGTTGTGGGCACATGTATGGTTGTGGGGGTGTGCAGGAGGCAGCTGAGCAGTGTTTCTCTCTCATCAATGTTCCTAACTCTATCCCTCTCCCTTCCTCTCTGTGAAAAATCAATAAAATATTTTTTTTTTGGGGGGGGAATATATATATATATATATATATATTTTTTTTTTAAAGGTATGTGTGCTTCCCTGGAAAGATGAAGTCTTAGGTGACCATTAGTGTGGTGCTGAAGGACCTCGGGCAATTTGTGAACTTTTCTGGGCCTCACTGTCCTGGTCTGTAAAATGGGGCCACTAGTCACACCTACTTCCAGGTTGTGAGAGGGTTAAGTGAGTGATTCTTTATGAAGCTCCGTGTGTGTGCCTGGCACACGGAGACTCAGTAAGCGGCAGATTGTGTTGGTGTGTCAATCAGCTGTCTTCCTCCAACAGGACGGACGCATCCCTGGGCTGCGGCAGGAGGAAGGAGCGTTTTGAGCAACTGATCATGTTCCTGGGGCTGACCAGCCTCGGCGGTGCTGACTGGCCTGGGACGCGGGAGGGGACACGGGGTTTAGCACTCAGGCGGTGGGGTGGTCTGGGCCCCTGGGAACGGGCACGGCCAAGACAAGGCACCTGGGGACCTGAGAGGAGAGGGGGAAGGGGAGGGAGGAGCAGGAAGATGAAGAATGGGGGACTAGCAGGTTTACTTCCAGCCCTGAGCGATGAGCACAGGGGAGACAGAGAGAGAACAGAGCCCTCAGAAAGTTTCCAGCACATTCCTGCTAAAATTAGCCCCGTCTTGCGTATGCAACTCTATATTTAACCCAGCGGCCTGTCAGAGTCACTGCGCCGAGCTGCCGGCACACGCCAGTGGGATTGGGGCCCCGTGCCCGGGCAGGGGTGCAGCAGCAGCCTGGGCACAGGCAGGGTGCCACCAGGCCATTGTGCATGAGTGTGCTCCCAGGCCTTCTGCCTCCTGTGCTGGCCGCAGGGGACAGAACCCTACCAGGACAGACAGACACAAACAGCACCATAGATGCAGGCACATGCGGAAGGGATGGGAGCAGACAGGTGAAAAGAACAGTCTGAGAGAAAAGAGGAAGGAGAACGAGGCCAGTGGGTGAGGGACGGAGTGGTGGCAGAATGAGCATCTGTGGAGGGGCAGGGAGGGTGGCAGGCAGAGTCCTGGACAGCCTGATGTGGGCACGCAGTGCACCCTGCACCCCCCGACCTCCTGGTCCAGGGCCTGTGGGGGATCACAATGGGCTCGGCCTCTTTTGACCACCAAGCCCCCCCTTCTCTGCTGGGAGGGGTGGGGGAGCCCCAGCTGCTCCCTCCTTCCCGCCTGCCACCCGCCTCCTCCAGGGAGAGCGCTGGCTGATAAGAAGCCGGTTTTACCTGAGGCCTGGAACATTAACTTTGACACTGAAAAGGGGATATTTTATTACCCAGGAATATTTCTGCATCTCTTCAGACATCTTCCCGCTCAACCCCCACCCCCAGCAGCAAGCCTCTTTAGACAATTAAAACCGACACTCCAGTTAACCCTCCTGGTCCTGGCCTGCTGCAGGCCTCAGAGAGGGCTTTCTATTAATATATGGGCAAGAGTCTCCTTTACCTCCCCTTTGCCCCAGCATTGCGTGTGCACACGGGGGGCACAGTGGGAGGGGCAGGGAGGGGGTCCGTGAAGCCTCTCACCAGCTCCTTCCTGCCTGCAGCTTCGGCCTCCTCTCACTGCAGACCTGCCAGGTCCCTGTTAGCCTACAGATGGGACAACTGAGTCTCCAGGAAAAGGTCACCCAGGCGCTCAGGACTGATCTGGGACTGAATCCCTGGTTCCATACTTTCTCACGTATACTCTGCCTTCTGCTGAACGAAGTCCCCAGCATCCTTAGGGTGCACCTGGCTCCAATGTCACCTTCTCCCTGAGACCCAGCTCTGGCTTTCCAGGTAGGATGGCCAACCGTCCAGATTTCCTGTGACCATCCTGGTGTGGGCCCTGAATGTTCCACATCCAAGCCAGGGTGGTTGGTTACTCTATTCTTTTTTTAAAATGTATTTCTATTGCCGAAACCGGTTTGGCTCGGTGGATAGAGCATTGGCCTGCGGACTGAAGAATCCCAGGTCTGATTCCTGTCAAGGGCATGTACCTTGGTTGCAGGCACATCCTCAGTGGGGGGTGTGCAGGAGGCAGCTGATCAATGTTTCTCTCTCAACAGTGTTTCTAGCTCTCTATCCCTCTCCCTTTCTCTCTGTAAAAAGTCAATAAAATATATTAAAATATACATATATATTTCTATTGATTTCAGAGAGGAAGAGAGAGGGCGAGAGAGAAATAGAAGCATCAATGATGAGAGAGAATCCTTGATCGGCTGCCTCCTGCATGCCCCCTACTGGGGATCATGAGCCTGACCAGGAATCAAACCGTGACCTCTTGGATGATAGGCTGACGCTCAACCATTGAGCCACACCGGGCAGGCCAGGTCACCCTATTTCTGAGCTCGCAGAAATACCCAACGATTCAGCTAATATTTATCTACCCTCTCTACTGTTGTCCTAAGCAGCTGACACCGATTCCTTCATTTAATCCTCACGAATCCTCTGCTATAGATCTGTTATTTCCAGTTTACAGGTGGAAAAGTGAAGGCCAGCTGAGAGGGGCAGAGCCAGGCTTTAAATTTGCGTACCCTGGCCCCAAAGTGGGGCTCTGAGCCCATAGACTGTGAATCACCCTCTGGGTGGGCTCCTCTTGTGATTAGTGTATAAGGCCGTTTTCTTGCTCAACCAAATCCTCAGCAGAGCAAAGCCCAGGTTTTCTTTCCCCCGGGGTCCAGCACGGTGCCAGGCACATGATCCACACGAAGCAAAATTTTGCTGACCAAATCCATGCCCGGCCGTCCCCCCTCCGCTGGCTCTGATCTCTCCCCTTTGTCCCACACGCTGGGCCTCTGGCTTCCGAGCCATCTTCCTTGCTCCTGGGTGGTGTCTGTCAGCTCCCAGCCGTCTATTCCAGTCTTGAAAGAAGCAACTTTTCCCTCGAGCCAGCCAAGGTCAGAAGGAGGCGTGCACATGCTCTGAGAGGCTCCAGACTCCGTCTTTGGCCTGCGGCCACCGCCGACCCACCCTCGATGGGAGCACCCTGACTCCGGAAGCGTGCTGGTGGCCTCTGGCTTCTGGGGCCTCTCCTGCAGTCACCCCGCTCCCATCCCGATGTAATCCCCACAGAGAGGTCTGGGTGGTACAACGCTTGCGGTTTACTCTGTTTCCAGAAACCCTTAGCGAAATTACAGCTTTAATTAAATACAGCTGGCTGTACGTTATACTCCATATAATTATCGTGTTATTATTATTATCACTTAGACAAAAGTTCAAACAAAGTTTATTGTAAATACTGTTTGACAGAAACAACTGGAGGAGCTGAGGGCTATTGGCCCGGCTGAGTGACAGACGGGAGTGGCCGCCGCTGGCTGCTCGGTAGGCAAAGGGGAGAAGGGGCTTTGTGGGGGGGATATGGGTGTGCAGGGGGCACCTGGGAACAGAGAACTCAGGGACAAGATCAGGCTAAGTAGCCATGTGACCTTGGGCAAGTCGCCGTCCCACTCTGGGCCTCAGTTCCCTTCCCTGGGATACTGACGTTTCATCCATCCTGCAAGTGTTGATGGAGACCTACTATGTGTCAGGCCCTGTTCCAGGCCCTGAAGCTCAGTGGTCAACCAAGCACAATCCGTACCCTCACGGAGCTCCCATTCTAGTGGGATGGAGGGAGACAGGGAATGAATGCAGAAATAAATGCCCAATAGAATGTCAGGTGGCAGTGAGTCACCTGAGGGAAAATAAAGCGGGGACCGGGGGAGAGAGAGAGAGAGAGAGAGAGAGAGAGGAATATTAGAGGATCTGGAGGGGGACACTATTTTAAGAACCCGCCCCCACCCCCCCAAAGGCGTGACATGTGACCAGGAACCAGAATGAAGTGAAGGAGTGAGCTGTGAGAAAGTAAGGGGGCAGCCCACGCAAAGGCCCTGAGGCGGGGGCCCCTTTGGCAGGTTCACGGAATGACCAGGAGGCCAGACTGCGTGGGCCGGAGCAGGGGAAGAACAATGCGGTCAGAGGGGCAATGAGCACAGTGCGTGGAAGGCCTGGTAGGCCTTGGTGGGGACTTTGGATTTTATTCAAAACGTGAGAAGCCATGTGACATCATCGCCTGATTAGGATTCAATTCAAATTAGGAATTGAATCCTCATCAGATGTTTAGGGAAGTTTCCTTCTGACTCTGACCCACTCTGACTCCAAGGTCCCTTCCATGAAACAAACCACCCTAAAGCTTAGTTGCTTACAGTGAAAACTTATATCTGTCGTAGTTCTGTGGGCTGACTGGGTTCAGTCAGGTGTTCTTGCGTGGGGTCTTTCGGGGTTCAATCAAGAGGCAGCTGAGACTGGAGTCACCTGAAGGCTGGATAGGGCGGGATGTCCAGGCATCTTCTTCACTCACGAGTCTAGCATCTCAGCTGGGTGCTCTCTTTCTCTCCTCGCGCCCGCTCCACGCGGCAGCGGGGGCTTCCTCACAGCACGGCGGGCCAGAGGGTACTTGAACTTCTTACATGACGCCTGGCAGCGATCCTAGCCAGAGGCCCAGGCAGAGATGCGTTTTCCGATCTAGCTTGTAAGTCAAACACTGTCACGTTCGCCACATTCTATTGGTGATCCTGGGCTGTCCCAGATTTAATATGAGAAGGGTCAGCACAAGAGTATGAGTTCGGAGAAGCACAGTTAATTGAGAGGTCATCTTTACAGATAAGCCGTCCTGGGTTCCTGCCACAAAAGCCAGAGGAATAAAAATAGCCGCTGTTTTTATATGGGCCAGCGCTTTCGATGGACCAGGCACTGCTCTGGCTTCCATGTTTTAACTCATTTCATATTCACATCAACTCTTAGAAATGTGGAAACCGTGGCACAGAGCGGTCAAGCATCTTGCCCACGGTCACACAGCTAATAAGTGGGCAGCTAGGATTGAACCCAGGCTGTCTGGCTCTGGAACGCTTGCTTCGCCAGACTCCAGCTTTCTTGGCAGTGTGGAGAGAACACTACAGCCCAGCTGGAGACAGAGAGATCCTTCCTGGTCCCCCCGACGTCCCTTGCGCAGGGCATGGCAAGTATCTGACTGAACAGATGTTCAGAAATGCACAGCACAGAGGAACGTCCCCACGTGTGAGAGAGGGCTCTCCGAGCCTGCCGCCTGAACACACCCATGTCCCTGACAGTTGGTGCATGATCACAGACCCACTGCATTTAAAAAATATATATATTTTATTGATTTTGTACAGAGAGGAAGGGAGAGAGATAGAGAGTTAGAAACATCGATGAGAGAGAGTCATCAATCAGCTGCCTCTTGCATACCCCCTACTGGGGATGTGCCCGCAACCAAGGTACATGCCCTTGACCAGAATTGAACCTGGGACCCTTCTGTCCCCAAGCCGACGCTCCATCCACTGAGCCAAACCAGTTTTGGCGACCCACTGCATTTTTGAACTGGAATCTTCCAGCAAGCCCAAATCATGTAGTATAGACTCAGAAACTGAGGCCCAGACAGAGGTGGGGGCTTGCTTGGGACCACCACAGTTACTCTGCAACGCATCGGTAAGGAGGCAGCCGAGACTCCACCCCATGGCCACCACAGGGTCCTCGCTGAGGCCTGTGGGGTGTGCATGGCCTGTGGGTGACCGGTGTTACCGTGCTGCGCTGGAAGGAGTGGGCGACTAGGAAGGGGAAAGGGCTCTGGGATAAAGTGATGGCACAGAGGGCAGGAATCAGAGGAACTTAGCCTTGCCACTTGGAGCACATTAATAATTCCATAGTGAAAAGCCCTGGCCACAAGGGGCGCTGTGATGCCCAATGTTTCTTATTCCAGGGCCTGGGGCTTCTGAAGATGGGCGGGTAGGAGCCAGGAATAAAAAAGGCTGGGAGGCCTGTCATTTCAGAATCCTGGAAGGGGCTGGGTCCCTTGATGGCTGAGTCGGGGATAACTATGAGGACTATGGTGAACCCCATTTCCCGATGAGGGGTGGTGGTGGACGGGGATGGGCCTGCCGTGTTTTCTGGGACCTCAAACTTGTGGCCGTCTGGGTTTGGGGACGGGCACAGGCTGTTCCTGGTGGCCAGGCCTCGGCCACTGGCCGCAGTCTCTCCTCCTTCCCGGGAGCTGCCCAGCCCATCACCTGGCTGGGAGCGGGGAGCAGGTTGCTAACCTGCTGACACTGGCAGGGCCAGCAGCTCCCAGCCTGATGCCTCATGGCAGCCACTCTTGCACAAATCTTTAATTGTTTGGTTTAAAGAATTGTGTTTTGACCGCGAGGGGATTTTGGCTGGAGCTCAAGAAGTGATAATGATATTTCGCTGCCAAGACGTCTCCTTGGCTCTGTGTGTGTTAATGTGCACTTTCAAGACGCTCCAATTAACTGCCTCAGCTCTCAGGGAGAGAGGGGGAGCGAGAGGAAGCAGGAGGAGGGGAGAAGGCTGGATTCAGAGCAGACAGGCCCCCTCTGCATCCTTTTATTAGCAAACAAAGAGGGAGGGGGGGTAGATGACAAAGTTCTTGAAGACCAGCTCCAAGTGAAGTCGGGTCTCACGCTCCAGAGAGGAGACACTGGAGGAAGCTGGGAAAGGCCCCCAAATCCGGTGGTGCTCCTCCCTTTCCCCCCCCCGCCACCAGCCAGAGGCTCTCCTGGCCAGGAGCTCTCAGGAGCAGAGCTGCTTCATATGCTCCAGCATGGTCGCCCCCATCCATTTCCTCCTGTAGGAGGAGCTGGCCTCCTCCTACACGCCTCCTCCTGCATCCCCATTACTCGGAAGACCTGGGTCTGTCACCATTCTGGCCTCCCCTTCCCCCCTCCGTCCCCCCTCAGGCCACACTCCCCTCCCCTGGTCCGGAGCTGGCCTGCAGGCATGGGGTGCACTCACACACTGTGCCCTCTGCTCAGAGTGCCCTTCATCAAGATACCTGCTTGGCTTGCTTCCCTGCCTCCTTGAGGTGTTGACACAAATGTCACCTTCTCAGTGAGGCCATTTGAAGACTGCAACACTGCCTGTCCCCCTCCCCAGCTCTGTCTCTACGGCACTTACCAACTCCGAGCATGTCCTTTATCCACTTTCGGTCTTACCTGCCGCACCCCGGCTTGTAGGCTTGCGGGAGAGGGCAGGTCTGTGTGGTGCTCACTGCTGTGCCTCTCCAGCAGGTGGGGTGGTGCCTGGCACATGGGAGGCGCTCAGATAATATGAGTTGGGTGACATCGCCATGAATGAACTCCCTACTGACCAGTATGCTTGTCCCAGCTCGGTCCTGGGGCTGAATCCTCTGTCCTTCCCTCACGTGAGGCCTGCTGCTGCACTATTTCTGTTTCATAACTGTTTCTTCACCCTGACATCTCACTCTGACTCTCATTCCTGACTCAGCCCCACGCCCTTCACCTCTGCTCCTACCCTCGCCCCCACCTATCGAATATTGACCCCTTTCCCACCCAGTCAGCTCCTTTCGGGTTAAATGTCCTCGGCCTTCCTGGAGGCTTGAGCTCTGAGAGCTGTGAGATCCCAGTCTGTCAGGGCCTCCAGCAGGGCCTTCCACTGGCAGTCCCAGCAGAGGCCACACCACGGCTCTCCAGGGGGACCCCGGGGGGGGGGGGAGGCACTCTGTCCTCAAGGCTGCCCTCCCAGGCCTCCTGGTCAGGGAGCTGTGCAGGCGGCCCTGGGCAGGCAGGGTGCCTTCAGCCCCATCTCAGGTGCCAGGTGCCCTCGGGAGGCGCCTCCCTGGTTACCTGACCTCCCCCTGGGGCGAGAGGAGCAGGAGGAGGACCCCCATCTCTGACTGCTCCCAAGCACCACAGGCTGAGGTGTGAGCTCTCTGCTCCAGCTCAGAAGCATCCAGAATCATAAACATATCCCAAAGCTGTGGTGCATGGGCAAGCAAAGGCCTCCTAACACAACATCTGCCCCCCAGGCCCCCACCCCCTAAGGGGAGGGAAGGGGGCAGTTGGCGGGAGGTGGGGGGCCCAGAGGCTGCCCAAGGCAGAAGGAATGCGGGGGTGGGGGGTGGGGGATGGGGGATGGGGTGAGGGGTTTGAAGCCCCAGTGGGACCGGTCAGAGTTCTCTTCCTCCCCCTCCTCCTTCTTCTCCTCCTCCTCTTCCCCCTCCTCCTCCCCTCCCTTTCTCCCTTTCTACCCCCCTCCTCCTCCTCCCCCCCCTCCTCCCCTTCTCCCTCTCCTGCTCCTCCTCCCCCCACCGTTCCCCCTCCTCCAGGGCCCAGGCCTCCGCGGGAGGGTCAGGCGCGGCTCGGGTTACCGGAGCTGAAGACAGGAAGATTTACCGGGGGAGCCGCCGGCACAGTGCGCTGTTTGTGCGCCTTTGAAACCGGAGGCTGAGGCCGGGCGGGGAGCGCGGGCGGGAGGCCGCGGACACTCGGGTGAATTATCGCTCCGCTCGGGCTCTGACATCCAAGGCCCGGCCGCCCGCCCGGGTCCCGGCTCCTGTTTCTCCAGGTGCCGGGGTGTTTTCCTACGTGTTAATTTGCCCAGTTGACGCGCCCAAGCTTGGCCCCGGCCCCCCAGGGGGAGACCAGCCCGCACTGGGGCGGGTCCGGGGGGCCTGGGCGGTGCAGCGGCCCGGAGGTGCGGCCCAAACCTCGCCCTGGGCCGAGGGGCACAGGAGCCGGGGTGGGAGGTGCGTGTTTGGGGAGGGTGGGTGCTGGCTCATGGACCCTCCCTGGTCCTCGCCAGACGCTGCTCAGAGCCTAGAGAAGTCCCGATGGGCCCGCACACTCACCGCACCCCTACCGGCTCCGCGGGCCTCCCAGCCACCTCCTCCAGGAAGCTCTCCGGGGTTTCCCCTTGGAATACAGCCCCGTGGAGAACCATGTGAGAGGTACCTTTGGCACATCCACTAAGACAGCATGAGGTCCATCTCTTTTATGGTTTTTATTTTATTTACTTATTTAAAAATATTTTATTGATTTTTTTTTCAGAGAGGAAGGGAGAGGGAGAGTCAGAAATATCAATGAGAGAGAAACATCGATCAGCTGCCTCCTGCACACCTCCCACTGGGGACATGCCCCCAACCAAGGCACTTGAGCTTGACCGGAATCGAACCTGGGACCTCTCAGTCCGCAGGCCGACGCTCTATCCATTGAGCCAAACCGGTTTCGGCTATGCTTATGGTTTTTAGAGACATTTCAGAGACAGGAAAGCGGAGGCCCTGAAAGGCTGAGTCACCTGCCTAAGGCCGCCCAGCTCCTGAGAAGCAAGGTCAGGGTTTGAACTATTTCTGAGTCGGTTGTCCATGCAGGACCTTTCCCCTTGTGCACAGGCGGAGAGGTGTCTGCAAAAGAAAGTGGGGAGCGCAGAGCCGGTGTGGGGTTGGGCAGCCAACCCCCAAACCTCCTGAGCACAACAGGGGTGGGGCCTAGCCGATAGGAATTCTCTGGGGGAAGCCACGGACCACCCTGATCTGACCTCCTGGTGCTGGTGCTCCTCCCCCAGGCTGGGCTGGCACCAGGGTGTGAAACTGGGCCAAGGTCTGCCTCCAGCCCCATCAGTGTGGCTCTCGGGGAAAGGCATCCACACCTCCTACGTCCCTACCTCCAGGCCCAAGGTCCAAGGATGGAGATGAGTTTCTGGAAGATCTGGGGATGGAGGCTAACGCTGGCAGCCACAGGATTCTCTCACCTCCCTTCTGCACACACTGGTGTGTGTGTGTGTGTGTGTGTGTGGGGTGGGGGGGTTGTCAGGGGGAGATGGGGCATTTCTCCTGGCAGTTGTCCCTCTCATCTGTCAGGCAGCTGGGTCAGGCCTCCCCCATCCTGGCCCCCCCCCCCTCACACACACACTGCTGTACCTCCTACAGAGCCTCTTCCCATCTCAGCTCAGCTAACCTGTGCCTCAGGTAGGTGGTGTGGGGGCTGTGGGTGGAGTCCTCTATCCACTGTGGTCACCACCCTCCCCTGCCCCAGGCCATTGCAAACCTCCTGAGCACGGCTCTGTGACAGGCAAGGCAAGGAGACAGAGGCATTCAGAAGTTGGGGGGCTTAAACCTCCCCATTGACCTCTCTGTCCATCTTTTCCTTTTGCCACCCTTTCCTTTCACACACTCCTGAAGCCGAGGTCTATCCCTACCCAAAACCAGGCCTCAGTCCCCACCTACCATCGCCTGGACCTTGCCCTCCCAGGATGTCTACCTTTCAGAGTCCTGTTTCCTGACCTCCTGCTTCTGGTGAGCCCACAGGGTTGAAGGGCAGGATGGGGACCCAGGGCGGGGTGAGCATGCGGCAGGGAGGGAGAGCCTAGAAACCTTCTCCCATCCCACCTGCTAACCTGGTCTGGCTGAAGTGAAATCAGACTGCCCTGGATTGGAATCCAACTTTAACCCTAGTGTGGTCGTGGGCAAATGAATTAGCTCTTTGAGTCTAATCCACCTTCTGGTATTGGTTGTGAGGAGGAGGCACACACTTGGCACGTAGTAGGTGCTTTATGAAGGATGCTTTATTCCAGGCTTGTTGGTGAGTGTGTGTGTGTGTGTGGGGGGGGGGGGAGGTGGAAAGGGGGGGGGCAAGGGTGTGCCTGGGGAGAGCAGAGGGAGAGAGAAGACAGAGGTGGCCAGATGGGAGGCACTCCAGAGCAAGCTGGACCACTTGTATTGAGGAGATGGCCACATGGCCTGCTCTTATGGTGCTTATATTTCAGAGGAGCAACACGAACAAAAAGAAAGTGCATGGACACGTAAAACAACTGTAAAATAATTGCAAAAAAATGAACAAGGAGTTAAGATGGGTAGTTCCCTGAGGGCACAGCTTTGGGGCGGGGCGGGGGGGTGGGAACCTGTAGGATGAGCAGGAGCTGGAGAGGAGCATAGCAGTGGGAGGGAGAGAGGGTGCAGAAGTGATGGGCAGAAAAGGTCTTGGCCTGTCTGCAAACCTGAAAAAAAGAAGAAGATAAAAGAAAGAAAAAGCAAAAAGAGTGGTGAGGTGTACCGAGAACTCAAGGAGGGAAGGGAGGTGGTGCAGTGGGGGAGGGGAGTGAAAGGCAGAAGGTGTGTGTAGGATGCTTGGCCTTGGTGAGGAGCTGGGATTTTCTTGTCAGTGCACTGGGGGTCGCTGGGAAGAGGAGGAGGACACCATCTGATCAATGCCCCAGGATGGACCCTGCTGCTCTGAGAAGAAGTATGGGTGAGGGTAAGGGTGAGAGCGGCCTGTGGAGGCTGAGCAGAGTCAGCTGGAGGGAGACCACTGGCCTGGGTGGTGGCAGTGAACATGGCAAGGTAGGCTGGATGTGACCGAGCAGGACCGGCTGGTGGATTGGAAAGGAGGGGTGAGGGTGAGGAGAGAGAGATCAAAAGGGCCCGGAGCTTCGGCTGGAGTGTTTTGGCGGATGCGGGCAGCGCTTCCTGAGTGGGAAGCTGAGGGAGGAGGTGTGGGGAGGAACACTGGGCTGCTGTTTGGTTCTGCTACCTCTCAGATGTCTGCGAGGACGGGAGGCGAGAAGTTGGGGAAATGAATCAGGAGGGAAAGGGGGGGCTGGAGACAAAAATGTGAGGGCCTAGGGGACTCTTTCCCCCTCCCCACGTGGGAGTCTGTGCTTGTTCTTCAATAAATTTCCACCTTCGCTATAAAAGAAATATGTTAGGGCCTTAAGCAATGGAGTCTGTGAGCCGGTGGTCCTGGGTGAGACCCCCTGGACAAGTGTATACAGAGGAGAGGACAGGGTCCGGCCTGGCCAGGAGGAAACCCACTGTTCAGAGTCAGAGCGAGGCTAGTGAGAGCAGGGGGCAGAGGCCGGCCTGGGAGGTGGACGGGCGAGGGGAGGGAGGTGGGGGTTCTGGAGAGGAGGCGGCTTCGGGGCCAGGTGCCTCCGTCCTGGGAAATGCTGCTGAGGTGGAGGAAGCTAAGGACAGAGGAATGGCTGTGGGTCTTGGCCGCACGGCAGCGATGGTTTTGGCAGCGTGTGTTAGTGAGGACTGTGTGCCGTGGCCGCCGCCGGGGCAGCGGGGAGGGGAGCTCGCTCTACACGCAGCTGTTGGGAAGACGGGCTGTGTGAGGAGGGAAGTGGAGTGATGGAATTGTGTGTTTTTCTTTTCCTCAAACGTTGCTACGGGCACCCTCTCCCCTCCGCTTCCTCAGCATCCCCGAATCCCGCAGCAACCACCCTTCCAGCTGTGCAGAAAGCTGGCACTGGGCCCCGATACCGGTCCTCCTTCTCTTCCTTAGGAATGGAATCACCAGCTCCTTTGTTGCACAGGTTCACACCCAGAATAAAGACTGTACTTCCCAGTCTCCTCTGTACCTCGGCACAACCGTGAGGCAGGGTTCTGGCCTATGCTACATCAATGAAAGTGTGTGGGGCTCCCAAGAAATCTTAAATGGGAGGAGACCCTTCCTTGAGGGTTTGTGGTATTGTGTGTGGGTTTTTTTTTTTTTTTTTTGCTGATCACTGGAGTGAAGGTGTGATGGCTGGAGCTTGAGCAGCCCTTTTGGGTCATAAGGTGGAAGCTACGTCCCGAGGAGGACAGAGCAATAGAATAGAAGGAACCTGGATCTCAAATGACTTTGAGACCCTACCCACCTGACTCCGAGCTTAGCACAGATGGAATGTCTGTATGGGTGAGGGAAATAAACGTTATCTGTTACAAACAACTGTTGCCTTGGATTTTCTGACACTTGCAAATACCTAACCCTAACTGGTAAGCTAGCGAAATGGGGACTGGCTGGGGGACAGGGCACATGGTCACGGCACCCCTTCCCCGGAGCTTTGAGGAACACTGGCCTGACAGTCAGAGCAGGGCGGAGACCTCCGGACTCGGCTCGGAGGCTCCGGAGGGAATTGGGGGCTTGCCCTGGAGGTTGGTGACCAAGGGTTTGCTCCGCCAGGGATGGCTCAAGGTCCTGCCATCACACCTTCACTCTAGAGAGGAGGGCACCCAGTATGCTGCTGATCCTGCTTCTGCCTCCTCACCCGCAGCCCAGGGTGCTCTTCCTCTGCTCTGCCCTGGCTTCCTGTGGGTCCGCCCAATGGGAGTAGCCACAAGGTTGGGTGGGAGAAGAGACTCCGCCAGGTGTGGTTCTGGTGTGGCTACATCTCTCATCTCTCCAAGATAGCAGCTCCTGCAGGGCAGCCCGCCTCCAGGCTGCTGCCTTCGTGACTCATCCAGCGCTTTCGCTCCTCTGACCCCTCAGGCCTAGGCTGCTAATGGCATTTGGGTTGTGTTGCTAACCTCTGGACCCCAACTCTCCTAGGTCCTCCCCTCAGCTCTGGAAAGACTCCTTCCTTCATTGGCATCAACTGGGGTGGGGTGTGGGGGGGGGATCTGGTTTCCTGCTGGGACCCTGCCTGATACAACACCTTATGTCCAGGCCATAAAGAAACCCCCAGGCAGAGGCTGGCCCAAAGGAGGGAGAGAGAGAGAGAGAGAGGAGAGAGAGAGAGAGAGGGAGAGAGAGAGAGAGAGAGAGAGAGAGAGAGAGAGAGAGAGAGAGAGAACAAAATAGGGCAGAAAGCTAGAAACAGAGATAGATCAAAAAGGTAACGGCAGTGGTAGATGCAGACAGAAATAGAGACGGAGAGGGCAGAAACGGAGACAGAGAGGAAGAGCCGGGTGAGGAGGGAGGACATACAGACAGACGGGGCTATGAGGCAGGGATGCACACAAAGACCCTGAGAGAAGGCCTGGTACCCACAGGTAAGATGACAAAGGATGAGACAGGCGCCCAGGCAGACAGATTGGAAATGGGGCTGAGAGCGGGATCAAGGGAAATAAAAGCCAGCTCAGTGACAGAGGACCCTGGGGGAGCAGCATAGAAGGGAGAAGACAGAACCCCAGCACATTTATTTAATTAAAAGACCTCAGCGCAGAACCAGCGTCCCCTCTGCCGGCTGCCTGGGCTCTGGACCCTTCTGTGTGTCTCTTCGTCATAGCGGCAACCTGGTGTCTTTCTCTGACCACCGGCTTAGGCCGGAGCCTTCTTCGGGGGAGCCAGCTGGATTCCAGGGGCATTGCGTGCAAAGGGTCAACGGGGATACAGATGCCAGATGCTGAGTGGGAAGCAGTCGGCACCTGGGACGGCAAGGGAGGGGAGGCGGGTCCCTAAGTTAGTGGGTGCGGGTGCTGTCGGCAAGGCTGCCCGCAGGGCTAGGGCCTTCAGAGGCCACCACAGCCACTGCCAAACCTGCACAGCAGGGACAATGCTGGGGGAACCAACACCCCCACTTCTCTCTTCCATCCTCCCACCTTCTGCTGTGCCTCCATCGGCTGAACCCAACAGAAAGCCGAGGACAGAGAATGGAGGGATGCAGTCCAGAGGGCTCAGCCTCTGGTGCTGGACGGACGGGGAGAAGGTTGGAGAGGCCCATGGAGGTCGCTTAGCACCCTGGGCTTCCTCTTCCGGAGTGGTTCAGAGAGGGCGTGTGGGGAGCCACATGGCAGGGCTGCTTCTTGGTCCTCAGCCTCAGTTTTCTCATCTGTAAACTCAGGATCAGAGGAATGCCCACTTCCCAGGGCTGAACGGGAGGAGCACCCTGAGACTGTACCTGTGAGAATGCCTGGCACAGGCCCTCCCTGCTGTGTCCCTGGCATGGCTGGGGGTGGGGGGATGGGGAGGGCAGCTTTTCCCCGCTCTGGCGCTGAGCACTGCCTGTGGGCAGAGGCTAGGATGCCTGCAGAGCTGGGCTGGGACAGGGAGGACGGAAGGCAGGGGAGGATGGGGAGCAGATACCAGGCCAGGAGAGGAATGGAGAGCAGCTGCTGGAGGAGGTGACTGGGACTCAGTTTACTATGATTATCTTACAGTTTTTAGTCCAGATATTTCAAACGCACAAGTACCCCAAAGCAGACAGTGTTATACAGAGCCGCTGGGTCCCCCATCCCCCGGCCTCCTCAACGAGTGATTCATGGCCAGTCTCGTCCCAGCTCTCCCCACATTATTTTGAAGCGAATTGCAGACATATCACTTCAGCTGTAAATATTTCATATGTATCTAAAAAAGATAAGGACTCTTTTAAAAATAACTTCAATGCCATCATCATGTAAAAAATTAAAATGAAGTCTTTAACCCCAGGAGCGAGGTACATTCTCCGGCGAAAACCAGGGCTCCTGGGAGACATGGCCGGTTCCAGGACCAGGGGTGAGAAATATGTAAGCTGCACTCGGAGTCGCTAGAGCGTCAGCAAGTATGGAAGCGCTTAAACAAAGCAAAACAAAAGCAAAAACAGAAACCCCGCACGGATGGGAGTATGTCAAAGGGACACAGGAGCCAACTGAAATAGCTCCCAGTGGCCAAAGCTGGAACAATTTGAGCAACAAAATAAATATAGTAGTATTGGATTATGACCCAAAGTATAAAATAAATATCCCCAAGTCCACGCTGAACTAAATAACTGACTAAATAAATAAATGGGAGAGAAATCTCCCAGGCAGAAGAATTCCAAATGATGTAGACACTCTGTCCTTAAGGGGAGGCAGCAGAACTGCCCATCCTGTACGTGATGGTTGGCCAGAGCGCCTTTCTACCAAAGAGGATGGAAGAAGAAGGGTGGGGGGAGAGAACTTGACAGTGGAGAGCCGGACAAACACCACCTCCACCTCGTGATCAAGATCAACATCCACAGTTACAAATCATGCTGACGGTATGTGCCCTTTACACGATGTGATTAACATGGCTCTTTACCTCTGTGATCTTCCTCTCCCAAATCCTTAACCCAAATCGGATCATGAGAAAAGCATCACATTCCAATAGAGGGACATGCCACAGAATACCTGGCCAGAGCTTCTCGAAATTGTTGGTTCACTGGTTGTAACAAATGTACCGTGCCCATGTAAGATGCTAATAACAAAGGAAACTCGGTGTTGAGGGGGGGAGGGGAGAATATATGGTTGCTTCTTATATACACTGAGTGGCCAGATTATTATGATCTCTGAACGCATAATAACCTGGCCACTCAGTGTATATCCTATATAATAAAAGGCTAATATGCAAATTGTCCCCTCAACCAGGAGTTTGACCAGCAGGCAGGCTGGCCAACTGCCCATGTCCCCTCCCCCTGGCCAGGCTAGCTAGACCCCACCCGAAGAGAGAGGAAAGATATAGTTTTAATTTTTAATTTGGATTAAAATATCATTTTAATATTTTACATGATAAAATGCACAAATTCATGCACCAGGCCTCTAATTCACACACACACACACACACACACACACACACACACACAAAGTGGCCAGATTATTATGCATTCAGAGATCATAATAATCTGGCCACTCAGTTTATATGCCCAGACCTGGGATTGAGCTCACAACCTTGGTGTATGGGGCCAATGCTCTAACAACTGAGCCACCCATCCAGAGCGAGCCAACTCACTGTATTCTTGTCTCAATTTTTCTATAAATCTAAAACTTTCCAAAAGGAACTTTGTTATTTAAAAAACAAAGTCTGGCTGGCTCTGGCCAGTATGGCCCCAGTTGGTTGGAATGTCCTCCATATCCTGAGAGATGGGAGGTTCAGTTCCCAGTCAGGGAACACACCTAGGTTTGGAGTTTGAGCCCCTGGTCGGGGTACCTACAAAAGGCAACCAATCCATGTTCTTTCTTATCTCCCCCCCCCCTCCCTCACTCCCCTCCCCACTCTCTAAAATCAATAAGCATATCTTTGGGTGAAGATTAAAAAGATAACTACATAAAAAATTAAGTCTGTAACATATCCAACAAATATCCAGTCACTGTTCAAATTTTCAATTGTGTCACAAATCTTTCTTTCAGCTTATGCAAACCAGGATTCAAATTAGGTCCACATATTGCAATTGGCTGTGGACCGGGTTTTGAAGGAGGTGATTAAGGGAGAAAAGAACTTTTTGCATCCTACGGATCTTGGGCAGGAGAGTCATGTGTGTGGGTAACGTTTGCTTGTCTTGGCCTGAGCAGCACATGGGGGAAATGAGGGTGGAGGGTGGCTGGGGGCCGGGGGGGGGGGGGGAGGGAGGGCGGGGAGAGAGACCATGAGGGCAGCTGGCACTCTGTCTTTAAAGGAAACCTGACAGATTAAGACGGGCTCCAAACGACCAAGTTCAAGGTCTTGCAAGTTGTCTCTTGTTCATTGCACTGTCATTGATCTGCCTCCTGGATATGGCTGTGCAGCGCAGAGAAGGGACAAGGCCTTCAGACTCAGATCTGAGATGAAATCTTCGCCCTGCCACTTCGGCAGGTAGCAGCCTCTTGGCACCTCAGTGTTCCCATCTACACAATCTGGCCTATTTTCACCATTTCAGGCTGTTGTCAAGATGAAATGAAATAATGCTCTGGAAAGTGCCTGGAGTTGTAGCTTTCCCCTCTCCTTTGGGGCAGAAGAAAGAGGCCTGCGATTGCGAACCTAACGCAAATATTTATTGAAGAGAGGTGGGGTGAGGAGTTGTCAGGCGCACCTGGGCAGCGGGAGGCCTCCCGGGCAGAGGGCCTTGGAGAGGTGAGTTCTCGGTGGGGGTTCGGATCATCGATGGAGACCACATTGGCATTGGGCCAGCTGTCGAAGGGTCTGGCAGGTGTTGGGGGTACAGGGAGGCCCATGGTCTGGCCTTGGGGGACCAGACCTATCTTTAGGGTCATGGGGGAGCTCTCTCCTGCCTAAGTGATGATGCAGTCACCCCACTTCTTGATTTTGTGATGAGTTCTGGGGAGGAGGACGTTAGGACCTGGAGTTGGGCAGAGGCACGGGGCAGGGAAAGCATCCTTCATGTAGCTTTGCGCCCCAAACCCAGTCCAGGCCGCACAACGCTGGGAGGAGGAGGAGATCCCCTGAACACAACACAACACACTCAAGGCCCTAGCTGGGCAGAAAGCAAGGCCCAAGAGAGAAAATGCCCGGGGCTGAGATGATCTCCAAGGGAGAGGAGACCTTCCAAGTCCCTGCTAGGCTCCTGGGACTCAGTACTGGCTTTCTCTGTGCTTCCCCTTCTGGAGTTTTCACGCTTCAGGTGCCCAGAATCCACCAGAGACTGTTTTCCATTTTGTCTTCCCGTTCTCCCCCCCCCCCCCACCACCACCACTCCCACCAACATGCATTGCTCCCCGCCCCAGAAGCTGGACACCATCCTCCCATCAGCCCCCTGAGGGTCCTTTCTCCTTTTCCCCTGGATGCCAGCCACCTTCATGCTGTTTCTGTTCAGAAACTGACAAGGAACATACTCTCACTCTGAATTCAATTTGACCCCAAGCAGGACCTGTGATTGTACAGTAATGGAGCTGGAATCCCAGGGCTGGAACGGATCCTGGCGCGCGTAAGCCAAAGGGCACCCAGGAATGCGTCTGGCACCAGGTGACTCTGCTCCCCACAGGGGACCTCAGTCTGTGCTGAGACTGCTGTACTGACAGGAAGCTCCGTGCCTCGCCGCTGCCCATTCTGCTGTGAAATAATCCCGAGCCACCTGGAAGGTCTGGCTTCTTTCAACCTGGACTCCTGTTTTTTTTTGGGGGGGTGTGCGTGAGTATGAGTATGGAAGATTCACTACTAAGCACACAACCACGTTTCTAGGAAAAGAAGTTTTGCTGTTTTTATGCAGAGAGCTTTATAACCTGTTTGCCTTTAACCTGCCTGAATTGGTGGCTTAAGTGTAGCGCCAGATAGGGGTTACCTATGCAGATAGTCCTCCACGTGGGGAGGGGGCTGCAGTGAGGGTGGGGAAGGGGAGAGGAGGAAAGGGGAAGAGGAAGATTGAGAATAGGAGTGGGGAGGACCAGCCAGCATCCTGGGGAAGGAGATCACCTACAGGGGTCAGGCTGGCAGGGGGATGAAGGAAGGCAGGAAGAGACTTGGCTGGTATAAAAACATGCAGTTGGTGAAGAAAAGAAGGAAAACCTGAGGTGTTCTAGTTACAAAAATCCCCAGCGAAAGGGCTTCACTTGGGCAGGTGACGTAATCTCCTGGGGCCTCAGTATTTCCATCTGGAAAATAGGTATAACATGAGAACCCACTTCCTACTCTTGTGGGAATCCAACGAGACACATGGAGAGTTTGTGCCTATCACACAGTCAGTGCTCGGTAACATTGAGCAGTGATATATATGATACAATATTACGTTTCAAATAATATGCCTTGACTTGCTCTTTCCCGAGCCCCAACTCTCCTTCTTCAGCTTCACAATCCGGACTCCCTTTCCACATCTGCTTAACAAATCCGTTCCTCCCACTTGTGCGGTTTTGCTCCCTCGGCAGGCAGACAGCAGCCCTCGCTGGGTGGGGCGCAGCGGCTCCCGGGCCATTACTCAGGGTTTCCAGGGCCTGGCAAGGACTCTCCCCTCCTCCTCTCCAGGCGGCTGCCTGCTCCTGGGGACAGGAAGTGTGACTGTTTGGAGAGGGCCGAAGTCCTCCCCTTATTGTGCCCACAGCGAGGTCCCAGAGCAGCCCTGGGCCTCTGTGCGCTGCCTGGGCCTGCACCAGCCATCTCTCCCGAGCCCTGCAGGGTCCGAGGGCTGCAGCACAGACTTGATGGGGGCCCGTGGGCAAGCCCCTCTCCCTCTAGGCCTGTTTGCTTCTGTGATGTAAAAAAAAAAAAAAAAAAAAAAAAAGAGAGAGAGAGAAAAGAAGGACAACTTGGTGACCTGATGATGTGGTTATGAAGATGAGGAAAGGGAAGAGGAAGGAAGGAAACCAGGGACTGTGCCCGGCAGAGCGCTGGCGCTGGTCGCCGAGGTGAAGCGACCGGGAGGGGGTTGACTGGGTCAGCCGCCCGGCCCGGACCCACCGGGGGTGACCAGCTCCCGGACCCAGGAACGCTCCCCTCCGCGTTCCTCCTCCGACTCCAGCCCGGCTCCTCGCGGGGGCTTCACCCCTATTGACAGAAATGGGAATTTGCATGATGAAAATAACTCCAGCCGGACTGCGATTTTTACTGCGTTTGGCACCGGGCTCGGAAAAAGCGGCTGCATAGCCAATTACTGGAATTTTTAAACACAAATAATATTTTACGGGATCAGTGGGCTGGCGCGGGGCCGCCGCACCAGGCGCGGCTCCTCCGCCCACAAACAAGCTCCGATTGTGCGGCGGCCCCGCGCCAGACCGGCCCGGGGAGCGGCGGGGGCGCGGGCGGGCAGGGGCCCTGCGCGGGCAGGTGCACGCGGGGTGGACGGCCGGGCGCCGGGCCGCAGGGAGCGCCGGCGAGGCCGGGCCGGTGGGCGCGCCGGCGCCAGGCTCACCTGCAGGCCGCGCCTGGAAGCGGTTAGCGCTGGTCCCCCGCCCCGGCCGCCCGCCGGGCCTGGCCCGCGCCCCGCGCCCTTGGCACGGCCGTGGCCGCCGCCGCCTCCGGAAGGCCGGCTTCCCGGAACGGCCCGAGGGCGGGCGGGCGGCGGGGAATCCGAGGCCCTAGAGCCCCCCCTCACCTTCCTTCTCCCGCCCGAGATGCACTGGCGGCTGGAGGCCGACTCCAGGGCTGCGGGCTTCGCCCACGAGGCCAATGCAGGGCAAGGGGGGGCACAGCCAAAGGTCCAGAGACATCCCCACTGTCCTGCCAGGGACCCTTACTCCTGGGCATCCGAGATCCCCGGTCTGGCCATCCTGGCAGCAGCCCACTCCTTTGCCTGGGTCAGGTCCTGGGCGCTCCGCCTGCCTCTCCCGCTGGGCGCCCAGTCCCAGCCCCTGCCCCTGTCCCTGCTCCTTCCCCAGCCCAGCCCAAGCTCCTTCCCCAGCCCCGGCCTCAGGCCCAGCCCCCGCCCAGCGCGCACAGGGTTAAGCGGGAGCAGGTGTGCAGCCAGATGCCGCTGACCACCCCCTCCCCTGCAGCCCCATCAGCCTCCTCCTCCTCCGCCCACCCGCTCAGAACCAAACAGTCCCAAATAAAAGTGCTATTGTTGCCTCTCCCCACCCCCGCCGCTGCCCCGCCACCTGGAGCAGAGCCCGGTCCCCTCTTCACCTGCCCCGGGGCTGGCCTGGGGGAGGGGACGTGGGGCCTCCTAGCGGGTATTTCTGTTCGCTGGCCTCCCAGCGGTTTCCCTTCCCCAGTGTCCCCAGCACCGGCCTCTGGGCCAGTGGTGGGGGCCGGGACGTGGGGTGTGGGGGGTCCTTTCTGGCCCGAGAGCTGGGTTCTGGCCTCCCCTCGTCCCCCCTCTGACTCCCATCCTCCCTGGCCAGACGTGCTGGTGTGCAGAGCTGGGAGGACAGCAGGCCGCACAGCGCCAGGACAGGCCTGGCTCCCTTTCGGGCTGGGCAGTGGCAGCTGGCGTGTCTCTATGTAATTATTTGTCCCTCAAGCAGACCAGGGAGGCAGGTAAGAGTGTGACTCCCCTTTTGCAGACCCAGAAACGGAGCTCAGAGGGCTGAGATGTTTGGCCCTGAGTTACAGGGCTGGTGAACAAACGCTGGGGCTTCCCACAGAAGGCAGTCTGTCGACTCCCCTGGCACCGTGGGGCCGGAGTGCTCATGTGATGGACAAGGTGGGGGACCTCAGATTTGGGGAGCCTGGCACCACCTGGACTCACGCCTCACTCGAGGACCTTGGACATGGGGCCCCTCCCCAGTTTCCTCGCCCCCAAGTCGATGGGGGTGGACCGGCGTGATTCCTGGAAGCCAAGGGCTTGGCTGACGCCCACGGTCTGGGGGACCAGGGTGGGACTCCAAGTGTGAGCGAGGCAGCCGTGGTCTGTGTGGAGGGAAGGAAGGTTTCCCTCTGGCTCCCCATCTCCACCAGCCTCCCCTCGCCCTGCCTCCATCCTTCCCGCCGGCCCCTGAGAGGCTGAACTGCGAGGTTAAATAAATATCTGACGGTGGCCCAAGGAAACGAATCAAGAAGGTTGCTGGTTGCCGAGAGAAGAAACCCAGACCTCGGAGAAGATCCGCCCCGGAGCCAGCTGCCCCTGCTCCGCCCCTGCTGCGCGCCAAGCCCGGCTGGCCCCTGCCTCGCCCTGAGAGAGCCCTCCTGGCCAGCGGCCCCCTGCCCGGGCCTGCCCCTCCCGCGCCGGTGGCTGGGGCTGGGGGCGTGCCGAAGATTACCGTATTTCCTCTCCTCGTGCCCTTGGTTTTGAGTGCAGGTATTGAACCTCTCTAACCCACCCGAGAGTCCTCTCCGTCCTGAGCCTGTGGAAGGAGCTCTGCTGGGAGCCCGGAGAATGGAGATTTTGTTTTTGTTGTTTTAGCTCTACCGTAATCTCGCTCCTGACCCGAAGACCTGCAAATCCTGTTTCCCATTCCCGTGGGACCTTGCAGGCCTCTCACATTCAACCAGGCCAGCTTTGAGATGATGATCCCCGGCCCCCAATCCCCACCCCAGGCCCGCTGCTTTCAGTCTTCCCCGTCTCAGAAAGGGGTGACTTCGCCTTCCCAGTTGCCCTGGAAGAAAACCTCCACTTTCCCTTTTTCTGTCCTCTTTCAGCCAAAGGCCTTGGCAAATCTTGTTGGACTCCAAACTATGTCCAGAATCTGCTACTCTCCCCAACACCCCCCACTGCTCTTGCTTGGGATATTATGTCACACCTCTGCATCTGCCGTCCACAGAGCAGGCAGGGTTATCTTTTTAAACCAAAGTCAGATCATGTCCCTCAGCATCTTCTAATGGCGGCCCATTTCACTCAGAGAAAAGGTCCTTTGGCCCTGGGATGATCTGATCCCCTCTCTGCCCTTCCCTCCCCGTCTTCTCCCCTCACTCTGCTCCAGCCACACGGGCCTCCTCAGGGCTGCACAGGCAGTCAACACACTTCTGCTCAGGGCCTTCGTCTTGCCATTACTGCCTCTGCCTGGAGTAACCTTCCCCAGACTCCTACACTGCTTCCTCTTCTTACTTTGCTAAGGCTTTCTCTACCCACTCCCCCTGATCCCCCCTCCCCCAATACCCACAGGCTGGCTCCTCCTCTCCTGTCCCTGCTTTACTTTTCTCAGTAGCATTGTCACCCTCTGACATGCCACATGCTTACCTGCTGGTTTGTTTGCCTTTCTCCTCCCAGCAGATTGTAGGTGCTATGAAGGCAGACATTTTCATTTATTTATTATTTTAGAATTCTTTATTGTTTAAAGTATTACATATAGGTTACATGTCTCCTCACCCCCCCCCCCATTGACCTCTCCCCAGCCCCCGCCCCTCCCCTCCAAGGCAGAAGTTTTTTTAAACAAGTCTTAGCCTTAGAAGAAGGCTTCCCACAGAGCAGGCACTCGGTAAATATTTGCTGAATGAACCAGTAAATGCAGAATGAACAAGTTACTGCCCTTCCCAGGCCCTACCTTCCTCATCTGGACAGCTGGATCCAATGAAAGTCCCCCTCCACTTTGGGAATCCATGGCTCCTCACAGACCTTACCTGCTAGATGTCAGGCCCCAGGCCTTCTGCCACTCGCCTGGTGGCGTGGGGAGGGGCTGGGACGCGTAGGCCGGGTTTGTGGGAAGAGAGACCTGAGGCCAGGCTTGCTTGTGAGGAGGGGGAATGGAAGAGGAGCCCCCTCCTCCATAGAAGGCACTGCCCCTCCTTGCTCTCCCATGGACCACTCTCCTCGGACCAGAAAGTGGTGGTCACTTGGAGAGTCGAGCTGAGGGGTTCCGGTTGTATGAAATACCCCCACGAGGCGTGGAGAATTGGTGGCTCTTTCCTGCTCCCTCAGAGGGGTGGAACGTGAGCTCGGAGGGTCCTGAAGGCTCTCAAAAAGAGGGAATTGTCACCTTTCCTGACACTTCAGTGGTCAAGAGAGGTAAGAGGGGAGGGGATCACTGCTTAATCGCTCATCTTCACACAAAGGTCCCCAGGCAGAGGCACGTAATGTTGTGAAGGGGAGAACCTGAGATGAACCATTGAAGGTTGACGGAGTGTCTGACAGAGGCACTGGGAGTCCAAGATGAATGAGACCCAGGTCCTACTCTGGAGAAGCTCAGACCAGTATCTACTAAATTCAACACAATGATTAATGTATTTACCGGGCAACTGAGTTGGGAGCAAACAGGGGAATGATCCCAACTTTTCCCACCATGCGAGGGCATGTCAGAGGAGGTCTCCCAGAGGAGGTGACCACCCTGAGCAAGACTCAGAAGGTAAAGAAAGGCGAGCAGAGCTCTTGGCGGGGCATGAGTGCAGTGTCAGGACTTCCCCATTGTGGAGTCAATGATAAGAGGTGAACGCCATGATTCTGAAAGGTGAGAGTGAGACGCTGAGAGCTGAATCAACCTATCAACTCGTTCTGGCTGTGCCGCCCTGCGCAAGGCAGAGAAGGCTTACTTACCCCAGGGAGGTTGCGTCCTAGTCCAGAAGGCCCCTCATTTATTCAAGAAGCATCTCTGAAGGCACCTCCTGAGCCCAACTTGGCACAAGGCCCCGGGGAGGCAGGGGCATGCAGAGTGAGATGGGGCCAGTGGTCAAGAGACTTGGGCCATTAATAGCTCCTGGTTGGCTGTGTGACTAGGTGAGCCTGGAACCTCTCTGAGCCTCGGTTCTCCTAACTGTAGAGGTGACAGATTCCACCTGTCCTGCATGAGTCATGGTTTAGATTGAGGGACAAATGAGATAATCTCAGCATATGAACTTAAAAGTGTATGACAGAGGGACAAAAAGTAACATAAAGCAAGATCCCAGTCCTTCAAGAGCTTAGAGCATAGTCTTTGTAGCATAGAGCTCCAGCCTAGGCCCCCCCAGCCTTCTGTTTCAATCCGGACCTCCTGGTCTCTTGGGACTGGCCAGCTCCATGCCTAGCCTTATGCTTGTTTGTGTTTGCTTCCTTCCTGACCCCTGCGTCCAAATGAAGGCTCCCCCTTGTGGCCTGTCATGGAATAACAGGTCTCTGAGCAAGGAGAGATGGGGTGAGGTTGACCATGAAAAGGGAGCAGACCCTAGCCTTTGGTTCAGTGGATAGAGCCTTGGCCTGCGGACTGAACGGTCCCAGGTTCGATTCCGGTCAAGGCCACATGCCTAGGTTGCGGGCTTAGTCCTCAGTAGGGTACCTGCAAGAGGCAGCTAATCAATGATTCTCCCTTATCATTGATATTTCTACCTCTCCCTCTCCCTTCCTCTCTGAAATCAATGAAAATACATTAAAAAAAAGGGGGGGGGGGCAGGAAGAGGCCAGAAGCGGAAGAATATGAAGATGTGGGAAAGAAACTGGGCAAACCTTTGAAGAAAGTAAGTTCTAAAACAGAATGTTAGATGGGAAGGTACCTGGGACCTCTTCCCACACCCCATTTTACAGATGAAGAAACTGAGGTTCCGTGAAGGAAGTGAGAGGCGGGGCCATGACTCAAATGTTCATACACTCTTACGCTGTGCTCACTCCATTACAACCCAGCGAACAAACAAGCCAGACTGCCAACTCCCTCTGCATCTGGTAGAGTCCCCTGAGGGCCTCTGACCATGTGGCAGCCTCGCCCAGGGGAAGATTCCCAAATGCATCCAGAGTGGCTGGGGTGACCTCAGAGCTAATCCATTCTGGACCCAGAGATCAGAGGGAGACGTCTCTCCGGGATTCTCTGGGGTCTGGGTGCCGGGATGAGGGTGGGGACACACCACATCCACAACTGCATGACCTCCTCAGCAGAGGGGTGAGCGTGTGGGTGTGGGTGCTACAGCTGCAAGGATGGAGTGCTTTCTCCGAGGTTTTTTTAAACCTGCATTTTCTAATTTAGTCCTTGCTGCTATTATTAGCCCGCTTCAGAGATGAGAACAATGAGTCACCGAAGGACCAAGCGACTTGCCAAGGTCAAGAAGAAAGTTAGAGAAGGGCCAGTGCAATGGATACAGAAGGCGCGGAGATGCCGTTATGTGCCCTTGACCTACTGTCTGGTTTTTATGGAGCTGGTTTTAGGAGGAACTCTTTCCCAACCTGTGGTCCCTCTGACGGCACGGAGATTTCTCCAGCCTTCCTGGGATCCTGGCAGCCAGGAGGGCTTGGCTCCGTGTTAAAGGGGCAGGAGAGGGGGATGGGGACATGGACACAAAGAGGAAGGACTGCTTGCTGCACTGAGCTGAGGGGCTTATGAATAGCTCCCCACTGGCTCGCTGAGGGGAGGCCTGGGTTTCTGCTCGCCCCGGGGATTGGAAAGATGAGCTCTGAACAAATGGACTGATGCTGTCTGGGAACCCTGCTGTCCTGGCCCCCTGCTCAGTGGATGGAGGACACCCTGGGTTCAAGGGCTGTCTGACCGTACGCAGTGTGGAGCAGTGGTGGGAGCCCAGGCTTGGAGCCAGGCTGGCTGCCTGGGTTCACATCCCAGCCTCCCCACTTGGCGACCTGTGGCCTTGACTTCGCCTCTCCGAGCCTCGGTTTTCTTGTCAATAAAATGGGGAATAACAGCACCTACTCAAAGAGTGTTGGAAGCATTGAATGAGTGAGTCATGTAAAGTACTTGGGAAAATGCCTGGCATATAGTAAGTGCTCAGTAAACCCAAGCTGTAATTGGGAAAGACCCATCTGGGTTACAAGATCATCACTGCACAGTGAAAGGGGTTGGGTTCCATGAGTGACTTCCAGTTCTCTGGGGAAGGTTGTTATTTTTCAGAAGGAGCAAAACTAGACAGAGGAAAGCTCCGTGAAACATCCAGGGGTGTGGCTTGCGGAATATCTGAGTGTTTCTCTGAGGGGCCTGCGTTGACAGAGCAGGGTCACAGGACGAGAAACCAGAGCATTCCCAAGGCCCCTAATGCCCACCTTAGTCTGTGGCTTGGGGATATCTTTCCTCAGTTTGGAGGGTGTGAAGTCCAGGGGAGTATCAGGCCGGATGATGGAACCCCAAATCCGAAGCTGGAACCTTGGGATCAGTCCCAGGCCCTGAGGCTCCTGGATGATCCTGCACCCGGATGCTCCCTGGGTGGTGGATTTGAATGGAGGAGGAAAGAGAGGCCTGGGAGGCAAAGGGCAAGCAGGCAAAGCTCCTTGCCCATCGTGTTTACTGAACTGCACTGAATTATGACTAAATGTCAAGCTCTGGCTTCAGGCAATTGCCTAAATCACTTAGAGGTTGACAGAGAAGGGAGGGAAGGCACAGGGGAAGCTTTGGGGGGGAATGTTCTTGTAATTCTTCAGTCTGAGGTACATTAAGGAGCCATAAGCCATGTCGAGAGCTTGAATTACATTAGAGAGATTATCCTGTTACAGTTCATAATCCTGGATAATATACCGTCTTGAAGCACACCTGCCCATGATAAATCTCACCCTGTAATGGCCTGACCCTAGGGACCCAGCAAGGCTGGGGCAGCTGGCAGGGGCTATGGGCACAGACACAGCCTGGGCTGGGGCACCTGTGAGTCCCCCTCCCCGGCCTCAGCCCGGAGGGCATGGATGTGGCTGGATGCTTCGAACGTCTTCACCTCCATTCAAGGCGCTTGGCTCCCCAGAGCCTTCCAACCTTAAGCCTGACCCCGTGAGCCCACCATCTCCTCCGGCGGGACAGACCATGTCTGTCTCCAGGCCTTCTTCTTCCCAAATGCCTTCCCCACAATCTCTCCAAACCCAGCTGGTATTTCCTGGTTCATGAAGACCTCCTGGAGAACACACACGGACATCCCTTCAGCTCCAGCTCAAGTCACGAACCCCTCCTTGGGAGTGGGTGTGCCATCTGCCACCTACATGTGGGCAGATGTTTCCTGAGCAGCTGTCCAGGTAGACTTTAGGTGCCATGACATCAGGAACCAGGATGTCTGCCACAGCACTTGCACAGCGAGGTTCAATAGCGTGCCCAAGGCCGTGCAGCCGGTCAACAGCAGACTCTGCATCCCAAACCCACGTGTCCGGCTCCAGAGCCTGTGCTTTTGGCCACAGAGGAGCCCTGTCTCCGACCCGTCCCGTTTCACTCCGTGCCTGGCCTCACTTCCCACGAGGTGGCAGGTCCTTTCTGGATTCTATTTGCCTTCCACTGGGGGCCTGAGCGTGTATCATGACAGCAACTCATTCTCCCTCAGCGCTGAGTTGCACAGACCCGGGCCCTTACCTCAGCTGCCATGCTCCACGTACACAGCCACATGACCTTGGACAAGCCGAAGGGATGACTCTCTCATGGTAGATTTAGAGTAGGATGGCACTTGAGCTTTCCAGATTCATCCCCAGCCTTTCCAAGTGGCTCCCTCCACTAGGTGACCTCACACACACACCCATTAGCTCGGCAGCCCTGTCCTAGCCTGAACACCCTCTCCTCTGCAGCCTACTGCCCTGTCCTGCTTGGCCCCAGCTCCTGTGGCCTGGAGGGATCTGGGTGCCTGTCACATGCCCCTGCTGTCTCCGCATGTCCCTGACCCCCATCAGCCTCGGGTTCTGCTTGACTCTCCCACTTGCCGTCCACAAACACACATTCCATGTGTTCTTGCACCTCGTGTCACCTTTCTGGGCCTTGCCTCTTCTGGTTAGCTATGCAAGTCGCTCTGGGTGTCTCCAAAGGAAGGTTGAGGCTTAGAGCAGCTAAAGACAGTTTCAAAGGTCAGCACCTTGTAAAGGGCAGAGCTGGAATTCAAACCCACCCCAGAGACCATGTGCTTCCCCTTGATGCCACTGTCTCCCCAGGGACTCAGCTGCCTCCCAGCCCCAGCCCCATCCAGGCCGACCCTTCTCATCCCTGCTCATCCCTACAGGGCTCCAGAACCTAGGCTGGAGACCGAAGCACCCCTGCATGCCAAGACACTCGGTGCTTCCGGATTCGTTCCCTCCCTGTGCACCTCCACATCATTCACCCAGAGACAGAACCACGCAGTCTGACTATCCACCCATCCATTCACTCCCATCCTTCATTCATGGACTCCTGGAATGCCAGAGCTAGATGGCGCCTTAGGGATGATCTGGTCCAGTGGCTTTGGAACCAGAATGCAGTTTTCAAAGAAAAGCTTCTGTGGAAGTTGTACAGAGAAATCAGATCAATGAGCAGCTTGATGAGTGTGTGTGTGTGTGTGTGTGTGTGTGTGTGTGTGTGTGTGGGGTGGGGTGGGTTGGGAGGGAGTGGTTGGGGTGGTGTCCAGACTCCTGTCTTCTCTGTGGCCCCCTGTTCTGCACTCCAGGGTACAGCTGGTTGGGGGCTGTGTCCAGACACCCAGTCTGAGGGAACCTGTTGCCTCCTGTTGCTGAGCATTTATCATGACAGCAACTCATTCTCCTTAAGTGCTGAATTGCACTGTCCTGGGCCCTGACCTCAGCTGCCACGCCCCACTTACAAAGCCACATGACCTGGGACAAGTAAATCATGCAAACCTTTATGGCCCTTCATCAATTTCTTCCTCTGAAAGATGGGGATAACAGCAGGACCTGCCTGCTGCTGTGAAATGAATCACCCCAAAGCACAGTGGCTTAACACAAGCATTGTACTATGAGTCCTAGTGTGTGGGCTGGCTGGGCTCAGCGTGGTGGTTCTTCTGGTCTCGTCGTTGCAGTCCATGGTACCTGGGGCTGCAGTCACTTCTAGGACTGACCCAGATGCTGGGATGGCTGGGCCTCTTGCACTCCACAGACCCTCGTGACTTCTCTCCACGTGGTCCCTCCAGCAGGATAACCAGCCTTCTCATACAGTATCTCAGAGCTCCCAGAGGCACCAAAGTGGGAGCCTCCAGGCCTTCCTAGACTCACTACTGCTGCACCTTGTTGGTTAAACTCCAGGGGAAGAGAAATAAACACCAGAATTCGCAGAAATTTTTAACCCACCACAGCCTGTGTGACCTTGAACAAGAACATTCATTACTTAACATTTCTAATTTTCCATCTGTGCTTTCCCCTGTGAAAAATAAATCCATCCATCCATGGAAAGTGCTCAGAACAGTGCCTGGCACATAGCAAGCACTTACCGTGTGTTAGTTGGGGCTGTTTTTTACTTCTATTCCATCTGGCTAGCGCTGTGCTAGGTAACGGGTGGGGTGGGGCACAAGAGTAATGGCAAAAGGAATTTATACTCCTGATAATAAATAACCTAGTTCATGAGATAAAATTAACACACACAGAGAACAAAGTACTAATTCAAGGCATTGTGTAATTAAGGAGCCCCTGAGAGGCACAGAGGGCACACTTGAGGAAGCTGGAGGACAAAGAGATTGGACGTGGGGGCTGGGTGGCCAGGAGGGCGGTGTCCTCCGAGTGCGGGGCAGCCTGGTGGCTCAGCACAGACTCTGGGCCTAACTCCCTGTTTTCAGGTCTTTGCTCTGTCACTTTGTGGATGTCCTTTGTGACCTGACAAGATGCTTGGCCTCTCTTTGCCTCAGTTTCCTTTCTGTAACTTGCATCTATGTCACAAAGCTCAAGTGAAGAGCAAATGACTCACTTTGTATAAAGGGCCACAGTGTTGTCCTAGCTGGTATGGCTCAGTGGGCAGAGCGTTGGCCTGCAGACTGAAGGGTCCTGAGTTTGATTCTGATCAAGGGCACATGCCCAAGTTGCGAGCTTGATCCCCAGTAGGGGGCGTGCAGGAGGCAGCCAATCAATGATTCTCATCATTGATGTTTCTCTCTTCTCTCTCCCTATACCTTCCTCCTGAAACCAATAAAAAAATATTTTTAAAAAGGGGGCCACAGTGTTTGCCATGTGATTGAGTCCTCATCGAGCTAGCTAACCTCATTATCCCATAGGGGCGAGACCAGCGAGGTGAGAGGGGGCGGAGGTCTCCGGTGAGGGCAGGCACTGCCTGTGTAATGCAGGAAGGCGAGGGGGTGTGTCCCGCTCAGGGACAGTGAGAGGCTTAGCACAGGCGGAGAGGCAGAGAGGACGTGAGGCCCGCCTAGGGAATCTGCAAGCCCAGGTAGAGTCGTTTGGCCTTGACCCTTAAGGGTTTCTAACAAGGGAGGGATGCCATCTGGGCTGTGTGTTTGAAAGAGACTCCTGGCCATGGTGTGCAGGTGGGTTAAAGGCAGAGGGGGCTCCGGAGAGGACTGCCAGGGTTCCCAGCCCGTGGAGGCCGAGGGAGAGGGCAGTGACCCACCGGCAGAAGGAATCACTGGAGGGCTGGGCACCCGGCCTCCTGCCCACTCCGCCCCTCTGCCTGGCTGCTGGCTGCTGCCCCAGCTCCTCTCTTCCGGGTCAGGTGAAGGCTGCATCCAGAGAGGGGGAAGCACATGCCCATCCACCCAGAGAATGGACTGGACCCACCTGGTCTCACCACGTGGCCTGGACCGAAAGGAGCAATTCTGGGGGCGGGGAGGCTGTGGTCCAAACCAGGACTGTACCCCCCAACCCCCACCCAAGAGGCAGACTGAGCAGGACCCCAGCACTGCTCTCCGTGTGAGTGTGAGAGTGAGAGACTGTGTGTGTGTCAGAGTGTGTATCTGCAGTTTGTGTGTGTGAGTGAGTGTGTGTGACACTGTGTGACACGAGGGAAGAGGGAGGACCATATGTCTGTTTTCTTTGAGAAACAGATGTCTCTTCAAGGGGGTGAGTCAGTAAGAGGCGAAGGGACTTGGGGTTAGAGAATCACCTCCACGTTAGCAAGTAGATGGTCCCATGTACAGGGCGCCTGCATGTTCAACACTTCTGATTTTTCAGATGTTTTCTTTTGTTCTCCCTTTCTAAATTCCCCTTCCTCCTCCCCCCCCCCCCCCCCCCACTGCTGTTTCTGTCCCTCTTCCCCGAGCGTGGCCACTCATATGCAGCCACAGACTGGAGTTCTCTCCTCCAGGTGGTCAGTGTGTGTGTGTGTGTGGAGGGGGGGGGTGGGGGGAAGGGGTCCTGATGACAAGGAGCCCAAGGCTCACTTCCCAGGCCAAGGCCTTTTCTGGGGTCGGAACCTGAGCAGGACTGGGGTCGGGTAACAGACCAGGCAGCTCTCCATCTTGCCTCAGCCCAGACGGTCCTTCCCTCGGCCACTCCCCTAACGAACGGTGGACATCAGTGAGCACCAGGCCGCAGTCCAGGCCTCAGGCTCCAGCGCCTGGAGCACCTCTGCCTCTGATGGAAGTGCTGGCGCCTCTCTGGTTTGCCCCATGCTTCCTGGTTTTGTTTCCATTCTTCGATCCCTCTTCTTGGTGAAAACGCAGAGACTGGAGCCAGCGAGGCCTGGGCTCAGACTCCATGTCCACCTCTTCCGAGCCATGGGATCGGCCCCGAGCGGCTCCCCCTCTCTGACCTCTGTTTCCTCGTCCACACAGTGAAGATCCTGACAATGTCCATTGCGGGCTGTCGGAAGAATTGAACGAGAAAACGAACCTAGGTGCCTACCAAAGCGTTTTCTTTCTCTTTTTGTCTCATTTCTTTTTTCTTATCCCTTTGTTCCATTTAATTAAGAAAAATGTACTGAGCTTTTGAGATACCCGTCCATGGGAGAAAGAGAGGGACCTGAGTCCTGGTCCCCCACCCCTGGCCTCTGCCTGCATCCGTCCAATCTTCATCTTTTAGGACGCGGGCCACACCATCCATCACCCCTGTACCTCAGGACCCTGGTGAGCCAGGCAGGTGCCGGGACCAGGGAGTGGGGCAGCAAGCTGAGTACTGCAAAGCCCATCCCTCCCTCTTTTCCTCTGTGCCCCCCCCCCTCCGCCCTGTGACACTCTCTCCCTCGCTCTCCCTGCTCCTTCCCTCTGTCCCTCTCCCCCTCGGCTCCCCCTGCGGCTTCCCAGCTGCCAGCAGATGACATCTCCTTTCATGTTTGGGGCTGAGCGGGGCTTTGAATGTTCGTTTGATTCCGTTAAGATAATAGCTGGTTCACTGTCAGATGCAGACTGATCAGTTAAAACCTTAATCACTGCCTGTCTCCACGCACGGCACTTATTTTTTAAGAGATTAATCCCTCAGCCCTGCTCCGGCTCACAGTGGGCTTGGGGGAAAAAGGCAAGGTTTGTGTTGGCCTTGTTATTATTATTGTTATTATCGGCACCCTCCTTTCGCTGCGTATGGGCTCCTTCCCTCTGCCCCCCCCCCTTTGGGTTTCCAGTCTCCACCAGCTCACTTTCTCTCTCTCTCTCTCTCTCTCTCTCTCTCTCTCTCTCTCTCTCTCTCTCTCTCTCTCTCCCTCTCCCTCTTTCTCTCTCCCTTTCTCTCTCTCTCTCTCTCTCACTCTCTCTCTCTTTCTCTCTCTCTCTCTCACACACACACACACACATACACACACACACACACACGTATGCACGGCTGTGGCTCTCCAGGTAGGTGAGAGCCTGGGAGCCCCCATACAGAGCAGGGACAGGGCACGGTCAGGGCAGATGCAGTGCCCCGGGCAGAGCTGACCTTTGGAGCCAGGCAGACCCGCCCCATTCCCCTCTCAGATGTCAGAGGCTGCCTGACCTTGAAGAACTGTAAAATGGACACAAGGACACTCACTTCAGGGAGGCTGAGTGCCCAGAATACAAGAGCAGATGTCTGTCAAGCCCCACAGCCAGGTGGGTGCACAGCAGGGGGCAGTGTTACCCCCGGTTCCCCCCTCCCAGCTTCCACGGAGAGGGCCTTCCCGGAGCCTGCCCCAGTCCTCCCTGAAGGTGACCCGTCCCCTCCGGCCATTCAGCCAATGCTCCTCACTGATCACCTTTCTCCTCGGACAGACCTCGCCCGGATGGAGGACGGGATGGAGGGAATGGTTCACAGCTGAACGGGGGATTTTATGGAGGAACCTTACAGAGACCATCTAGTCCAGTGGCTCTCAGCCTTCCGGATGCTCGAACCTTTAATATAGCTCCTCATGTTGTGGTGACCCCCAACCATAACATTATTTTCGGCTGGGTTCGAATCACAGGCTCCCTGGGTACCTTGGGCGAGTCGCTTAACCTCTCTGGTCCCAGTGTCCTCCTCTGAAATGAGAATGATGATAGCACCTCGGCACTAGTGCCTGGCCATGGGCCTTCGGTTCAGATGTGCTGGATGTCTAAGTGCCTGGCGCCTAGCCAGGTGCTGAGGACACAGCGCTGAACGAGGCGGGGTCCCTGCTGCAGGCCGAGCCTGGCCTGGTGGGGAGGCAGACATGTAAGCCTGAGGATGGGGGTCTGGGGGCACCTCGCCCGGCCTCGGGGGTGAGGGCAGTCTCCTGGGAGAAGCCACCCAGGAGCACCTCCAGGCTGGGACTATGTTTAGTTCACTGCCCTCTCCCCCCGGGCACAGCGTAGCTGTCCATCACTGCTGAACGGACGACGTAGGAAAAGCCACCGAGCTAGGTCCTGAAGGAGGGACAGGGTGTCCCCGGTCTGTTTTCTCATTAGTGAAGTGAGGGCTCGGACTGGGGTCCAAGGGCCCTTCTGGCTATCGGGGAATCCGTGCCCACGGACAGGGTGGGGGTGCAGACGAAGATACTGGGAATGGGGTGGGAGTGGGGTTGGGTGGTTGGGAGATGTGGGTGGGTGGGTCCCGGTCCCCTTACAGGCAGGGGCTGGAAAGGTCGGGGGCCCTGACGCATCGCCCCGGTTGCCTGCACCAGCGGGCGGCTGCCGGGGTTAATGGTATGACACCCCTGGCCCGATGGGCTCCCGATGCCTTTTCTAATTCGGCGAGCGCTGCAGATTAGAAGGCAGGGAGGAAGTGTCTTCCTCTCGCAGGTTATTATCCTGCCAGCTCCCCGGGCGCCCAGGGAGGGAGGCGGTGGACTCTGTGCTCCTGGAGAGAAGGAAGCAGGGCCTGGCATTCTGGATCGAGGGCCCCTGGGGAGCAGGGAGGGAGGCAGGGCTGGTGCAAATAAAATGGATGCTATTAATGGATCTGGTGCTGGTTGAAATGGGAGCAGCCGTGTGGCAGCCGCAGAGCCGGTGGGGGAGGGGCTTCCTGGAAGTGGAACTCGGGAGAGGCTGCTGCGAGGGGCCCTCGGTTGGTTTCCTTTTCCTGAAGTGGAGGGCAGCCTGGCGTGCTGGGTCCCACTGCCCTCTGGCCCGCTCCAACCTCCTTAGTCCAGGCAAGGGCCCTGAGGTTGAGGTGGTGCCATCCCAGCTCCTCAGGGAAAAGCCAGTGCCTCTGGGCTGCAGGTCACGTGGACCCTTTCTGGAGAATTCCATCACACACTGGTCCTGTTCCCAGCTCACACTGGGAGCACAAGAAGGAGGGAGAGGCAGACTGCGGGGGGGGGGGGGGGGGGGGAGGAACGGGGGAAGGGTTGGCTATTCTGGTCTCAGGAAGGGGCCCAGGACAGCCCTCCAAGGCTGCCCTACTGCTCCAGTCCCCCCTCCAGCACAGCCTCGTGAGGCTGAGGCTGAGTGGGGTCAGGAGGGCACCTGCCTGGGGTCCCCGAGTGCTGAGCTCTACTTCTACCATGACCCACGAGCTAGCGGGTGACCTCTGGCCAGGCACCACGGCTCTCTGGGGTTCAGCTTCCCCAATATGCCCAGGACCTGAACAGGACTCTCTCTCAGGTCCTGCTGGGAGGCTGGGACGTAGGGAGCCTGCCCCAGAGGTCATGCATGAGCTTCTTTGAGCCTTTCCTGCCCAGTCACCACTGAGAATGGAGACAGGGCTGGGGCGGGGCTGCCGTGGGAGGGACCCGGCAGGGAAGGAGTCCTGGGGGGCAGGTCCATGCTGTCCAGGAAGCCTTGGGAAGCAGCAGTCCATGCTGCCACTGGGCTATGGGCCTGCCCCCAGCGGCTGGAGGGGTGCCAGGGCCTGGTGGGCAGCCAGGGGCATCTGGTCAGTGGCAGCCTCGTGGGGCCCTTGTCAGAACAGTGGACACTCAGGAGCCATTTTGAACATGACCCATATGATAACATTATCACCTTCATAATACATAATATGCAAATAATAATAGTGTCCAAAAAAGAAAACCAGGCCGTTAAAATGTTCTTTAACCTTGTAAAATTATACCAGTAAATAATTTACAAATACGGGACATATTAAAGTACGGAAAAGACAAACGTAGTCAACAGCTTGAAATTATGCCGGTGTGTTTTGGGGGGCGGGGAAAAGGAAACACAGGAAGAAAAGCTCCCCGAAGTGGGCTCTGGGAGTTCCAGAGGGTGATTTGCATGGAGAATGGCAGGACCCAGGGAGCTGGAGTCTGTCTCTTTGTCTTTGCAACCACTGTGCGCGCTTGTTTATGTCCGAGCCTACTGTTTGCACGCAGGGATGTGTGGGACTATCGGAGCCAGCGCTCAGGACTCTGGGTGGTTGCAGACTTGCTCTCGAAATGAAGTGTAGAGAGTTCTGTGTCTCCCTGGCTGACTGTATACACCAGAATTCTTCAAATAAACTGCCATGCAACTCACAATCTTTGTGAAAGGATAAGTAACAGAAATGCACTCATTTCAAACTGGTGTACATATTATTGAAACTTAACAGTAACCACAATGATTGCTTAGAACATAGTATCACAGATTTTTGGGGGGGGGCAGGGGTTGGGGGGGGCAGGGGGCCGGGTAGTTATATATATATATATATATATATATATTTTATTACTGACACAGAATGTCTGGTGCATGCTGATAAGAAGGAAGCAGATGGACTTTTAGTCAGTTTTATTATTGTTTTAAAGTTCTCTGCAGACAATGAACCCTTTTGTTGCCTGCACCCAAGACAGACTGCTCCCCCGACCCCCACCCCTATTTCTTCACTGGGGTTTGTGCATTCACAGCTCCACAGTTCAGAAACCTTTGATCCAAACCCATCCCAATCCAGGCAAGAAAACAGAGGTAAACAGCAATGTGTTTTAATCATCTTTAGAAACGTTGTTGTTGTTGTTGTTATTGTTACTTAATAAATGTAAAGAGCTTAGCAAATCTCTAATGCAAGCATGTCAAACTCAAAGGCTAACACGGGCCAAATAAACAAGGTCTAAGTGTATGTGGGACACAAAAAGACAACAGGGTCAATTTTCATAGAAATGTAGGTTTATTTCTATAGAGACATGCTGAATACAAAGGACTGAAATAAATGAGTCATCATTAACATAAATTAATAGAACATTTAAATGAAAATTAATATTTTTTCTTGAGTATTAACTTACCAGATACTGAGTAACTGCACAAATTAATAAGCGTAATGCAAATAAACCTATTTTTCTTGTTCTCTGAAAGCAAAATATTTCCTGTTGAGCACACCTAACAAGTCAGTCCAAGACTAACGACGTGGCAATCAGCTGCTAAAACATTCGCTGCTAGTATTAGTGGAGAGAAATGGTGCGCTTGTGTGTAAGGCATGTAAGGGAAATGAGCGCAACATGATTATAGTAATCAATCATTAGCAAACATTGTAGTTTGTTATTAATAAAGGCCTGTTGCATGAAAATTCATGCACTGGAGGGGGATCCCTCAGCCCAGCCTGCCCACCTCACAGTCTGGGAGCCCTCAGGGGTAGGAGGTTACCCAGTGATCAGGGTAAGGTGACTCCCCATCACACCTCTACTGCTGCCACTGCTGGCAGCACAAGCCTCGGCCAGCCCTGGTTACCTGAGCCCTGGGGGCTGGGAAGCCACCATCTGAGGCTTGCCTGCACCTCAGGCTGGCCCTGGGCAGCTGAAGGGCTGAGGGGACTGGGTGCCGCCATCTTGTGGCTGTGGGTGCCATCATCTTTGAGGGTGGGGCAGCGAATTAACATATTCCCTCCTTATTGGCTATGAGCACTGCCATCTTTGCGATGGCGTGAGGGTCAATTAGAATATTCCCTCCTTATTAGATAGGATTATGTATAATAGAATATTATAAAAATTAAGAAATGGAATTTTTATTAAAACATTTCTTACAGCCGAGACCGGTTTGGCTCAATGGATAGAGCGTCGGCTTGGGGACTGAATGGTCCCGGGTTCGATTCCGGTCAAGGGCATGTACCTTGGTTGCGGGCATATCCCCAGTAGGGGGTGTGCAAGAGGCAGCTGGTCGATCACTCTCTCTCTCATCGATGTTTCTAACTATCTCTCTCCCTTCCTCTCTGTACAATATCAATAAAATATATTTAAGAAAAAAACACAAACAAACATTTCTTACAGCCGAAACCAGTTTGGCTCAGTGGTAGAGCGTTGGTCTATGGACTGAGGGGTCCCTGGTTCGATTCCGGTCAAGGGCATGTACCTTGGTTGCGGGCACATCCCCGGTAGGGGGTGTGCAGGAGGCAGCTGGTTGATGTTACTCTCTCATCGATGTTTGTACCTCTCTCTCTCCCTTCCTCTCTGTAAAAAATCAATAAAATATATATTTTTAAAAATTCCTTACATACCATTATATTGGCTGGGTTGCAAAAATATTCATTATGGACTGCATGCAGCCTGTGGGCCACAAGTTTAGCATGTTTGCTCTAATGGTACCTATACCATGGTCTAGGTATTATGTCTAGTACTACACATCCATTAGCTCATTTGGTATTCACAACTATTTTGGAAGGTAGGTTTTATTTATTTTTTAAAATATTTTTTATTGATTTTTTTACAGAGAGGAATTGAGAAGGATAGTTAGAAACATCAATGAGAGAGAAACATTGATCAGCTGCCTCCTGCACACCTCCCCCTGGGGATGTGTCCACGACCAAATTACATGCCCTTGACTGGAATCGAACCTGGGACCTTTCCGTCCACAGGCCAACGTTCTAGCTACTGAGCCAAACTGGTTTTGGCAAAGGTAGGTTTTATTAAACCCATTTTATAGATGGGGAAAACTGAAGGGATGCATATAGCTGGTTTACAGAGTTGGATTCAAACTCCAAAGCCCATTCTCTTAACCTCTACACATATAGTTTTCTGAGGGTTGAATGAAATAGTGCACATAAATGATTAACATGCAGTCTAGTGCATAATAAATATGATCTACACTAATAAAAGAGAAAGATGCAAATTAATTGTACCTCTATGACACCCACCAGCCAATCAGGAGTGAGTATGCAAATTAACCCAACAAAGATGACATGCTAATTTGCATATCCAGGCATGGAGTGAAGACTGAAGAGGCTTGTCTTCTCCACTGTGGCCAGAGCAAAGGTCTGGGTCCTGGGTGCTGGAAGACCTATTGCATGAATCTTCGTGCAACAGGCCTCTAGTAATAATAATAACAACAAAGGGTATAATCATTCTAAAATAACTATATTCTATAAAACTATGAAGTGCTTCCTATTCCTGGCACAAAGTCAGTAACTAAGAGGAATGACAACACAAGGCCTTATTTGATTATCTATAAAACTAGAGGTCAATGCACAAAATTTGTGCAAGAGTAGGCCTTCCTTCCCCCTGCTGCAGCACCAGCTTCCCTCTGGCCTTGGGACCCGGGCTTCCCTCACATCCCTGGCTTCATCAGAAGGGTGTCCGGAAGGAAGTCCAGAAGGACGTCCAGTCTAATTAGCATATTACACTTTTATTATTACAGACCAGTAGAACTGACAATGTTGCAGACATTCAGAGGATAGGGGGTCATTTTAAATGGCCACAGGGTCAGTGAACACTTTCTTCATTTAGGCTCTTGAGCGGGCTGCCCTTAGGAACAAAGCTTCCCTGTCCTATCCTCACACAGGTCTCACCTGCTGACGGACCAGGGCGGAGCTCCTAGTGCACGAGGACCCCAGGCCTGAGTCCTTCCTCTCTCTGAAGACCCAGCCTCCTGACTGCTCCAGGGCCACCTGCCCCGGGCAGAGTCCAGCCTCTGCTTAACCCTTACCTCCTCCTGCCCTGCACTGTACTTGTTTATAGACCCCAAAGAAAACCTCCCCCTTCCCCCACCCCTTCCCTGTCCCCCTATACAGACAATAAGGGCTTTATTTCTATTTATTTTATTTATCAAATGCTTATTGAGTTCTTACTCTACAGTATATAGGGCATGTTACAAACACTTTGAGCATTAGCTCACTTAATCCTCATTATAAATCTGTGAGATAGTGACTCTTCTTGTTTTCATTTGACAGATGGGGAAGCTGAGGCACAGGTGTTCTCTTGGTTAGGAAATGGCACTGAGAGTCGAACCCAGGCAGTCTGGCTGCAAACTCCCTGGGCGGAACCACCAACCTAAGCTCTGAGAGCAGGAGGGCTCTGTAACCATCTGCACAGCCCCTACAAGCTGGGGCCTAGTGTCCCTCTCCTACAGTCTCTGGTCACGTGGACATGTTTCTGTACTGAATTGAACTGGGTTGGTTTGTCAGACACCTGGCTCCTGACACCATGAAGGCCCAATTGGGACCAGTGGTTCCAGCCAGGGCCCTTTGTCTCTCTCCTCCTTGGGGACATGTGGCAACTTCTGGAGGCATTTTTGGTTCTCACTACTGGGAAGAGGTGTGTGTGTGTGTGTGTGTGTGTGTGTGTGTGTGATACTAACATCTGGTGGTAGAGACCAGGGATGCTGCAATAATGCATAAAACTGCCTGCAGCAAACCTGTCCGCCCAAATGTGAGAATCCTGCCCCAGAAGCCCTGGACGGCCACTTCCCTTTGCCAAGACAGTGAGAAACAGCAGGAGGCTGGGAAGGCTGACAGGGCTCCCCCCCTCCCCTGGCCCTGCCTCCATAGCCCCACACACCCACAGTCAGCTGCCTCCTGAATGGACTACAAACTCCCAAATGTCCTGGGCGGCAGGGCCTGCCCATCTGTTGGATAAGAAAGCGGGTCAGGGTTTCGGGGAAGCCAGTTCCAGCGTCTCCAGCTGGTTCTGCCGCTTGCCAGATACATGACAGAGGCCTGTGGAGGGTTTGCGACCTGGCGCCCTGCGTCTGGATCCCAAAGTAGGATGTAATAATTCCTACTTCACAGGCCTCTGTGAGGGTCAGCCAGGATAATGGCACGAAGCTAATTGCTCTTGTAACTATTGGGGGGGTGGGCGGGGGACAGGGAGTGAGAATTACGCAGGCCTAAGCCTGCCTTTTCCCACTTCCTCCAGGAGGAGAGGCAGGTTGTATTGATGGGGTGAGGGGAACAGATTTGCTCAGCCCAACTCCAGCCTCCCTCTCTGGGAAGGGGCGGGGGATGGGGAGTCCCTCGGAGTCCCAGGCCTGCAGGTCTCGGGACGCAATAGGCAGAAGAACGAGAGGTCACGGAGGCGCCCAGGGGCGAGATGCCGGCCCAGCTGCCTGCAGCCCGGGCCGCGTCCCGTTGGGCCGGGAGCCACCTCCCCAGACAGTAACAATTATCGCAATCAAACAGTTGACACCAATTACGCACCGGGCGGAGAGGCGGCGGCGGCGGTGGCTGCGCGGACGCCTTGGCTTTGCATATCTTAATGCCGACTGACAGATGCTTGCCGCGGGGGCGCTGGCCCCGCCAGCTTTCCGCTGAGCTGTGGCACCGATTTTCAGAGCAAAATGACTGCCAGCGCCCACCCGCTCGTGGGCTGGAACGGCGTCGCCGGGGACGGCTGGCCCCGCCGGCACAGAGGCCCAGGGCGCGCGGCGGGACCCGAGCAAAGCGTCCCCTCGGTCCCGCGGCCCAGCTCAGGGATCCCCCTCCTCCCCCCAGCGCATGCCCGGGGGATGGCGCCGGCCCCGCTGTCTGTGCTGCACGTGCCAGGCTCCCTCCGGGCCCACAAAGCACCTGCAAGACTGCGGCGGGGAAGGAGAAACAGCCCCGATCCAGGCTCGTCCTCCAGCCTGGCCTGCTGAGAGTCAGGGCTTCCGTGAGGGGGGAAGGGGGTGGTTGGGGAGCAGTTAGCCTGGCCATTGGCGCCCTGTGGCCTCTTGGTCCCTGGGAAAGAGGCGGGTCACCTGTGGCCTCCTTCCCCCCCCCCCCCAACCGCTCCCTGCAGAGGGCCAGCCCAATTTGCATCTCTTAGATGCACCTGCATCCTATTTTCCAATCTTGTGGGGGGGGGGGGGCGGGGGGAAGAAGCCCCTTTGGAAAACTGACCATTCCTCTCACCCCACTGTCCAGCTGGGAACGCACACTCAGCAGGGCAGGGCTCCCAGAGGAGGGGCAGGGGGAGTGGCGTTGGGACTGGGACCCGAGGCTCTGGCCCCCTCCCTCCCCCCAATGACGGGACTCCAATGTGGCAGTTGTGGGCCCTGCCCCGGGGCTGCCAATGCTCCGGCCCAGCCATGAGGATGGTGCAGTGCCCAGGGCACGGTCCTACTTGGCAGACGCGGCCTGGGGATCCCGGAAAAGTCTCAGCCACGCTTCTGGCCTGGGCGCCTCGGCGGGAAGCACCGCATCTGCGCGGGGAAGCCGCGCCCGCCTGCCTTTTCCTGGCCCCGCTATCCTGAGTCCCTGGCTCAGGTGGGGCGCCCCGGAACCCGGAGTCCGGGCTCCTCCTTTGAGGTGACAGGAGCCGGCCCGCCCTCTGCCCCGGCTTGGGAAGCGCGTTAGTCACCCCCGCCACGCGCGGCGCCGGCCCGGGCGGCCAGGCAGACGCAGGGGAGCGGGTGCCAAGCGGAAGCGGGAGAGGTCCCGCCCTGCGCCAGGGCGGAGAGGTGGCCGGGTCCTCTGCTGGGCCGCGGGACACCTCGGGGACCCCCCGCCGGCCTCCCCAGGGCGCCGGGCCAAGCGTGCAGCCAGGGGGATGCGCTGTCCCTTCGCCGCGCCCCGCGCTCCCCGAGGCCCCGGCGACATTAACCCGTTAACCCGGCGGCGGGCAGCGGCCCCGGGCCCGGGCGGCAGGCGGAGGCTGTCATCGGCGCGGGTGTCAGCAAGTGCACTGCGCGGGCCCTGAGAGGCCGGGCCGGCTTCCTGGGGATTAAGGATCAGACACAGGGAGCCCTGTTCTCTCCTTCTCCCCCCTTCCCCACCCCAGGAACAAGAAAAAGAAAAATCTGTTGGAAATGCACTTTTCCCCTTGCCACCCCCCTCCCCCCGCCCTCCTCTGCTTTCACCGACTTAAAAGAAAAATAAAATACATTCCAGGAACCAGGACGGCTGCACAGCAAACTCAAACCAGAAAATACTTAAAGATGTTTTAATGACTTAAACACAGGGGCCGGTTTGTGTCTAAAAGTTTCCACATTAAAAAAAAAAGCAAATTCAATATTAAATATCCGTCCGCTGCCTCCTGGGCCCCGCCGCCGGCCCTCCCCGCCCTCGGACTCGGACCCGCAGCCTTCTGGGCGGCTCCGCCCGCCTCTCCGCGCACCTCAGCCTTCAGCTGCGGGCGATTAGCACCCAGTGTGAACAGAGACCAGGCCCTCCATAAAGTTTATATTCACATTCCAAAAAAGCGAAAAAACAAGGAAAAGGGAGAAAAACAACACCCTAGGTGCAGGCCCAGAGGCTGCTGCAGGCAGAGCCGCCCCTCCCCCAGCTCAGGGCCGGAGGAACTGTTAACTAGCAGCTGACAGATTTTTACAGCGCGAATTAGACCCTCATTTGGCCCAGGATTAGCCCAGATCGTCCATCTCATTACTGCTCTGCCTTGCTGGAGCCCCCTTTCTTGGAGTTGGGGAGTTGGGGGGATGCCTCTGGGGTCCTGGCCAGAGTCCTCTCTCTGAGCCAGGGTGGAAGGGGGCAAGGAGACAGGGTGGGTACCCGTTGCTGGTGAGACTGGGGTCCTGGATGGGGCCGGGGGTGACCAGCAGGAAGGTCCTTCTGAATCTCTGGAGGCGCTGGCTAGATGGAGTGGACTGGACACTTGCCTCAGTGATAGGGGCGGTGGTGTGGTGGGAAGGCAGGTGCTGGCTTAGAGGCTGCTCCTTATTATCCCAGGGGATCCCACACCTTGGGAACCACAGTAATGGGTGTAATATTTCCTGAGCACTTCCTGTATGTCAAGCTCTCGCGTGTGTCCTTTCGTTTTCATCCCCACAGCAAACCCACTGTGTGGCCACTGTTATTATCACCCCCATTTGTAGGTGAGGCTGCTGAGGCTTGGGGTAGGAAGTTTACCCAAGGACACAGCCAGCGGGTGGGAGAGCCAGATTCAGACCTGGGAATGAGCCGCTCTAGAGCTCCAAGCCTCCCACCCAAAGACCTCTCCTGCCCTAATCACGGCGGGGCAAGCAGGGGGGACGACTGCAACACCAACGTCCTGTCTGCGTGGTCCCCATTCCAGCCCCTGGCCGACCATCTCCTGCCACCAATTGTGCGGCCAAGACCAGCTGTCACCCTCTCATTCTGGTCCCACCCCTGGATCCAGGACCCCGGGGGAGGAACTGGCTTCTCTCCTGCTCTCCCTTGACCTATCTCTCCTGCTCTCCCTTGACCTTGAGCCCTTTACCGGGTGTCATTTCCCCCGAGGCAGCCAATTTTGTGCCAAGAGGACTGGGGAGAGAGGGGCATCCAGGTCACTAAACTGGGGAAGAACTGGAAGAGCTTAGCCCCTGCCAGCTGCCCAGAGGGTTAGCCTCCGGGGGCTGGGCTCTGCAGAGGAGATGCCAGCTGCTGTGCCCGCTTCTTCGCGCAGAGGTGTGGGTGTGGGTGTGGGACGTAGCTGTCCGTGTCTGGACGCCCAGGGCCAGGGGAGGCCTTGGCCTTGGCCTCCTCAGCACCGGGTGCTCCTGCGGAGACAGGCCGCCTCATGGACACGGCCTGGACGCAGGGCGGGCCCAGAGCGGGACGACGTCTGGGAGTTCTGGAGCTGCTCAAAGTCCTTTCCTTTTCTAACGTGGAAATCTGAGGACATGGAGAAGCCTATGTAATACGTAGACTTTAAGTGCCCTTTCCAAAGCTAAATCACGTTGTCAGTTTAGGAATGTAGAAATGGTTTATGTATGACTTGTTTTGCTCATAAAATCTTCATTTGGGTGTATTTAGAAATGTGAGGCCAGGGAAAGGGAAGTTGAAATTGGAGGGAAAACCTTCCAACCAGCACCCCCCTTGCTCCCTCCAACACCCCCACCCCCACCCCCAACCCCAACTTAGGGTGGGAAGACAAAAGCGTTTGTCTCCTTATGTGGTTAGGACTTATGCCCTGTCCTGGAGGCGGGTGTCGGAGGGAGCCACCCAAGGAACAGGCTGGGAGGAGGAGAAAGAGCGGAAAGGCCGGCAGCAGAGCAGAGAGGCCGGAGCTGAGTTTCCCTGGGGATTTTAAAGGAGGAGGAGCCTGGCTTTGTGCAAAGAGCAGGCCATTTTCCTACGGCAGGCACCCCGTTCCCAGGACAGAATGAGGTTTCAGCGTCTCCCTATTACATTAGCCCACTCTCCAACTCTAGTCTTTCTTTGGTCCCCCCTCCCCCTCATTCCCCCTTCTCCTTTCTTCTCTTTCCTCCCCCCCCCCCTCCTCTGTCTTTTTGCCATTTACTGATTTCTAGTCTTTCTCTCCCCCTCTCCCCCAACCTCCTGGAGCAGCCAGTCTCCCTGAAGTTCTCCAGGAGCTTCCAAACTTGGTTCATTTCAGCCAACACTTAGAGAATCTTCCAGAATGCAGGTGGGAGTCAGACCCGTGGGTGCCAGATGCCGGTCACATCAGAAGAGGATGACTGCTATGCATTGAGTACTTTCTATGTGCCGGGCACTGTATTCAGTGATGCCTGTGTTATAGTAACAGTTAATCTTCATAGCAATCCCAAGAGGCAAGTCCTGGTAAACCCCATCTTACAGATAGGAAAACTTGTGTAAGTCCTCTACCCAAGATCAATTGGGATTGGACCCCAGGAAGTCTGGGCCTCAGGTCTGTATCCTTAACCATTCCAGGATTCCAAGGCCAGAGGTGTACCCAGGATGTTTGCCCTGGGGGTGGGGGGTGAGGGGCATTGTCCCTGGCCATGGGCATCTGGAAAGACCTCCTTGAGGAGCTGACCCCTGAGTGGCTGCAGAGGCAAAATAAACAAAAAGAACATTCCAGGCTGAAAGGATGGCAGAGAGAGACATCACAGCGTAAACCCCACCACTGCATGCCAAGAGATAAAAGTTCTCTGGAATTTCTAGAATGTAAATAGAGTGTGAGGTCAGAGGAGGCAGGAGGGGAGGCTGGAGAGAGAGGTCGGAGGAGGGCCAGACCACAGCTAGCTGTTCCACGCTTGGAGTTAATAGTAGGTGAGGAAGACTCACTAAAGGGTTTATGCCAGGGAATGATAAAGAAATTGTGCATTCTTTTTTTTTTTTTTTTAAGTTATTGGCTTGAGAGGGAGGGAGAGGGGGACAGACATGTTGTTCCACTTACTTATGCTTATGCATGCATTGGTTGCTTTTTGTACGTGCCCTGATCAGGGATCAAACCCACAAACCTTTGTGTATCAGGATGACACACTGACCAACTGAGCTACTGGCCCGGGTGAGAAATGGTGCATTCTTTTCTTTCTTTTTTTTTTTTTTTAATATATTTTATTGATTTTTTTTACAAAGAGGAAGAGAGAGGGACAGAGAGTTAGAAACATCGATGAGAGAGAATCATTGATCAGCTGCCTCTTGCACACCCCTTACTGAAGCTGTGCCCACAACCAAGGCACATGCCCTTGACCAGAATCGAACCTGGGACCTTTCAGTCCACAGGCCGATGCTCTATCCACTGAGCCAAACCGGTTTGGGCGAGAAATGATACACTCTTGATAGACTTCGCTGGGAGAGGGGAACGCAGTGGAGAAACGACTGGACAGGGGTGGGAACAAAGAGTTGAAGAGGAGACCCGAGTCTGCTCTGGGGACAGAGAAAGGATTTGAAGTTGAGGCTAAAAGAGATCTCTGGATTTTATTTTTACTTCGGATATCTATTTATAGTCTGCTTTATCCCATTAAAGGCTTTCAGCCAGATCTCTGACTTGCTAAACTCTTCCCAGGATGTTTCCTTATTTTCTACCTACTAACTGCTCACCACTGGGAAAGGTGGTCCCTTCACATCACTCAGTTTCTTCTCTGAAAGCTGGCTCACTTATTACTGCTGGGTGACCGTGCAAGCTGCTTTGCTGGGGGCAGTTTTAATTCCACCCGTGACATAATTTTATGTATTATTATTTTTTAATCCTCACCCGAGGAAGGAGGATATTTTTTCCCATTGATTTTTAGAGAGAGTGGGAGGAAGGAGGGAGGAACAGAGAGGGGGTGGAGAGAGACAAACATGGATGTGACAGAGACACATGGATTGGTTGCCTCTCACATGTACCCCAACCAAGGGCAGGATCGAACCTGCAACCCAGGTACATGCCCTTGGCTGGAAATCAAACCAGAGATCTGCCGATGTGCAGGTTGATGCTCTGACCACGGCCAGGGCCTATCAGTGACATAATTTTTAATAGCACTCCCTGTCACTCTGCGAAGTGTCCTGGTTTGAACTATGAATTATGTGGTCATCCTCAGAACATATTAGAAAAAAAAAACAACAATTGCAATAAACCTTAAATTGTGATGGCACCATGTTATATGAAGAGTAAAATGATCTTACTTGCTCCCAATGAAAAACTGCTCCTTTCTCTCTCTCTCTCTCTCTCTCTCTCTCTCTCTCTCTCTCTCTCTCTCTCTTCTTTTAGTTTAATATGCAAAGAAAAGGAGGTTCAAGAAAATTAAAAGACTTGCTGAAGGCAAACATGTAGAAGTAGGGACTTGATTCTTCCAACGTCTGGTTCAGTAGCCTTCTGCTACCCCAAAGTCTCCCTCACTGTGCAGCCAGAGACTAAAGATGGCCACATCCTCCCACAGAAAGGTGGAGTCTAATCTCTTTCATTGAATCTGGTTGGCAGAAGCGATTTGCATAACCAATAGAATGTGAGAGAGGTGACATTCTGGAACTTGTGCGGCTAGGGAATAGGCAGCCTTGTGTAGTTTCTGATTAGATCTTTTGGGACTCCCCTCTGAAGGAAGCCACCCATCCTGTAAGAAGCCTGATCATCCTGAGATTTCCAGGCTGTGAGGGAGTCCAAACTGCCCATATGGTGAGGAGAAAGAGATGGGTGGATCTGTGGCTAACAGTGGTGGTATGTTGAGAAACCTGCTCTCATAAAAAAAAAAAAAAAAAAAAAAAAAAAAAAAAAAAAAAAAAGTCCCTGGTTTATAGTGGTTGTTGATTTCTGGTTTTAACTACTCTCACCAGGGCTAATGTCAAGCTACGAATGGCATAATAACTAGCTTGCAAAACTTTTCTGAATATTTAATAAATGGCTGTTGCAGCTAGCTTCAGCACACTTTTGGGGCCAGCTTCCAGCTATCCAGCCTCCAGCCATAAGGCTTCTCCCAGCTGGGACTCCATATATTATAGTTTGAAGCAGAGAGGAGCTGTCCTGTGAGGCTCATGCAAACTCTAGGTTAATGAGCAAAATAAAGGATTGCGTTGTTTTAAATCCGAGAGTCTTAGGGTGGCTTGTTACATAGTAGTGGACCACCAGAACACGTGGGAAGACAGATATGAATGTCCTTGAAGAAATAGAAGTATTCTTGAAAATTCAGAGACCCACTTCTCTCCCTGTCTTCTTCGCTGTTCTTAAACTGGTAAAATATTTCACTTAAAATCTACGGCTTGTGGTGAAGTTGGAGCTTGAAGTGGCTCACTCTTTGCCGTAGGCCCTAGACACATAGTTGGTGCCCTGGTTTATAGGGTTGAGACATGGAGACTGGGGGCGGCGGGGGTGGGGGGGATGGTAAGAGATGGCTGAGACTGGGATGGGTTAAGGTTGAGGTGACATCCAAGTTAAGGGGTCCAGCAGGCAGTGTAAGTTAGGTGGAGCTGAGTGATAATTTATAATTTATAATTTATAATTTATAATTATAAATTTAATAAATAATTTAATATAAATATAAATATAAATTATGATTTATAATTCAGCTCAACACCTCATTTCTAATAATTAACTTCTGATAATTCCAGTGTTGGGTTAGAACAAATTACAAAGCCAGCAGAGCTTGTCTTCAGCTCATGTAGCACACCTTCCCTCTCTTTTCCTCACCCTTGGTGCCCACTGGTGGTCTTTTGCTTCCTGGCTATGTGGATTTATGTCTTACGTCTCATGGTAGAGTGGGGACTTTGTTTCTTAAAGTATTTCTCATCTATTGCTATGTAAACTTAGCAGTCTAAAACAATAAATAGTTACTACATCACAATTTGTGTGGGTCAGGGATTTGAGTGACTGACTCAGTGGTTCATTGTGGTGGAAGGTCTCATGAGCTCTCAGTCACGCTGTCGGCCAGGGCTACAGTCATCTGAAGGCTTGCCCCGGGCTGGAGGGCCCACTTCCAGGATGGCTCCTCACAAGGCCATTGGCAGGGGGCCTCCGTTCTTACCACGTGGGCCTCTCCATAGGGTTGCTCATTGTCCTCATGACTTGACAGCTGGCTTCCTCCAGAGAGAGTGAGGGGAGAGAGAGAGAGAGAGAGAGAGAGAGAGAAGAGAAAGAGGAGGAAGAAAGCAAGAGGAAGCTATGATGCCTTTTGTGACTTAGTCTCAGAAGTCCCATGCTATCACACCCAACATTCTCTATTTGTTAGAAACAATAACTAAGCCCAACCTACACGCAAGGGGAAGGGAGTTAGGTTCAACTTTTGAAGGGAGGGGCGTAAATGTGTGGACATTGTTTAACCAGCCATTCCCCTCCCCCCCCCACCTCCACCCCCCCGCCTCCCGATGAAATTGCAGACAGTGTTCTAGGGGTGGGTGGGAGGCCTGTTTCCTGAATCCATGCCTGTCTACTTAGTGTACGTGCAAGAGGGCCCTGTCTGTGCAGATGATTAGATGGTGGAATGTTACAGCGGACAGGCACCTTGGAGGACTCTCCGGAGGCCTCGTTTGTCCAGCAGATCTTATTTTGATGGAGAAATCTGGATTGCCAAACATTTGAATGCCTTTAGTTGGACATGTACCTCCCAATTGGCCACCACCACTCATTTGGGTGGCCCGCTGACCCCTGGGGTTTCCTGAGTCCTCAAACCCATGATCTTATCCACTCCTCTCTTTTCAGACAGGGAAACTGAGGTCCAGAGAGAAGTTGACTTTCCCAAGGTCAAAGGTTGAGTAAGTGACAGAATGAGGTCCTGGCTCCAGGTTCCTTGACTCGGAGCTCAAAGCTCCTGCCATTCCCTCCTTGCCTTCCGATGTTCCTTCAGAAGTGGCTCCCAGGCTTCCCTGGTCCTGCAGAGCGGCCCCCTCCGCCCTCACTCACCATTGCCGCCCCGAAACTCCCACCCCCCGTCAGACAGGAGGGGGGAAAGGGATTTCTTCTGTCCACATAGAAAGATGTGGAGATGGGGAAGGTGTAAGCTCCATAGCTCTGGAGAAAGAGAGAATCCGGAGAGAATGGCGGGAAAACCTGGGGGAGCAGCGTGGAGGGTATTTCTGGAGGTTAATGATGGAAGCCATTGCCAAGTTGAAATTAGAAAGAGGAAGGCTCTGCCTGACGAATGTGGAGGGGGGTGTGTGTGCTAATCTTGTCCTTTGATAAATGGGTGACATTCCAGCAAAATGAGACGCTCTTTCCCAGTGGCTGCAGGGGGACATCGGGTGGGAGGCGGCGGGGAGGGCCTTCGGAGCAGGTCTGTATCTGCGAGACACTGGCACATTAGCAATGAAATTGCAGTCACGTTGGCAGCTCTTGATTAAATAACCTGCAGCAGATACAATGGGCAGAGGTGCCTGTCTCAGCCGGGATTACTCACCTAAGCCCCAGACTTTCCTGAGACCTGCCTCCCCATTCCCCCCCCCCCTCCTCCCTCCGTGCCTTCCCTGGGTTCTCTCACCAATTCCCAGCCCTCCTCTCTCCCCCTAGGCTCCCATTCTCTTTGGTTCTGACCTGTACTTCTATGGCCCTTAGCGACTGCAGCTTTTGCCACCTCTGCCTGGGCAATGCTTGCCAGGCTGTCCTGGAGCCTTCCTCCATCTCCAGGTAATGGCCTGGAATAAAGGTGCAGCCTGACTTTTGTACATTGCAGGGAGGGCCAGTCTCCCTGGGTCTCCCCACAGAGCGGTGCACACTTGGGATCTTGTCTCCCGGAAGCTAGCTGTTCAGCAATTCCCAGCTCTTCAAGACACATTTTCTTCCACCTCTTAAATTCCTAGATGATTATACCCATGGAGGTCTCAGGGCTAGGGACGGGCCTGCACAAGCTTAAGACAAGCTCCATTCCTCCCAGCTACAATCCCCTCATCTCTGCCCTCAGGTCTTCCAACGCTGAATGAAAAGCCAGGCATGTTTGGTGGAAAGTGGGGACAGTTCAAGGACGTTGGGCGAAGCTCTTGAAACCTATTCCAAACGATACAGTTGCAGTTTATCCAATTTTGTCCTTTCTTTGGAGGAAAAATTGAGTTTTTAATACATCTCTGGGCAATTGAGGATTTAGAGAGAAGGCATTGAGGATTTAGAGAGAAGGGGATGTGGCTCTGTTCCTCAAATTGCCGAGTTTGGTGTTGGAGATGGATGATAATAATTAGTAAGGCTTATTAGAGCTGTTAGCGGGCACTTAATGTGTATCACACTATGTTCATATATGTAACATATATGGTCTAATATATATGTATATAAATTACATATAATTTAATTCTCACAACCCTATGGAAACCACTATTATTATCTCCCATTAAATAGGGAGGCCCTAGCCAGTTTGGCTCAGTGGATAGAGCGTCAGCCTGCGGACTGAAGGGTCCTGGATTTGGTTTCGGTTAAGAGCACGTGCCCAAGTTGTGGGCTCAATTCCTAGGAGGAGATAGCCAATCAATGATTCTCTGTCATCATTGATGCTTCTATCTCTCTCTCCCTTTCCCTTCCTCTCAGAATCAATAAAAATATATTTTAAAAGCTAAATAAATAGTGAGAAAATAAGGCACGGAGAGGTTTAGTAATTTGTTCGAGATCACACAGCTAGTAAGTAGTAGACCTGGGATTTGAACCCAGTTTGACTGGCTCTAGCTCCAGAACCTATGCTCTTAAAAACTAAGATATAATTCAATGTAGCTTTCATGGTGAGGAGATAGGGAGCATGGCTAGTGATAGACCTGAAGGAGATGTTAAAGGTAAACGAGACCAACATTCCCACTGAGAAACGGAAGCTCTGAGAAGCTGAGTGATGTTCCCCAGGTTAGAATTACTAAGTGGGTGTTGAACTCACACCACCCATCCTTTCCCTTCCTCCATCTCTGCCAGGAATCTGGGAAGGTTCCCTAATCTGAGTGAGATGCACCCAGCAGGTGAAGGGTATTCCAGGAAGCGAGCCCCAAGGTTCCTGGAAAGGGCCAGTAGAGGGTGTGGCTGGAGCATGGGCAGTGTGGGGGCAGGGAAGGGTCAGGATGGAAAAGGGGATGGGACAGAATGGAAAGGACCGAGATCTTTAGCTAAGAAGACAAAAGGAAGTCATGAAGGGTGCTGTGTGATGCAATGTTACCTCGTAGATGCTATCAGGCCATTGTGTGGTGGTGGTGGGGGCGGGGGGCGTGGCAGAGGGAGTCTCACGGAAAGCCTTGGTGTCCACAGCACATTTATAAAGAGTGTGTCACAAGGACAAAAAGGGGGGAATAGAAACTCCTCCTAGGGAAGATCCCTCATGTAAGTTTTCAGAACAAAAATTAAAGAGAAGAAATTGTCAGGACAAATTGCAAAACCTTGGACCCAGGGGGTTTTACTGATAAATAAGAATGCGTGAGAGCTTTTCACCTGGTATTTTGTATTCGTCTTCACAGAGAAGAACCTTTGGACTGAGAAACAGAGGTGAACGTTGGTAGAGAGCAAGCCCCAGGGAAGCAGGCCCACCCGGGAGCCTTGGAGTAGCCGGGGAGGATGGATTTCTGCAAACCACTGCCCAGAGTCCAACAGTGACCTCTGTTAGGATTCCAGATGGGGTAATGGAGGGCCTGTTTGTGACACTCTTCCTGGCTCCAGTCTTTATTTTTCAACCAACTCAAAAAAACAAGTTGTATATAATTTAATAAAAACAATGCATGCAGAGAGTTTAAAAAAGTCAAACAATTTGAAAAAGCTGGCAACACAACCCAGCAGCCTCCTGCGCCCCGCCCTGCTCCACCCCTTGTGCTGGCCACCTGCCCGGCTCACCGGAGCCACCACTCTCAAACTTTTTTGCTTTGTCTGCTGGCTTTTCAACATGTTCTGGTATTCACATCCTTATTTAAAAATAATATGGTTGTCATGCTGTGTCTTGATTCATTCATCTTAGCTTGTTTTGTAAACAGTGAGCATTGCCAATCCTCTCCCCTTCAGAGCCCATGGAAGACTGTACTTCTCAGCCTCCTGCTGGTGAGACTGGGACATGGTGACTGTTTCCGGCCAGTGAACCTGTGAGAGGAAGTGATGAGTATTACTCCTGAGACAGTAAAAGCTCAAACACGCTTCTCTACTCTCTTTGCCCTACCATGGACTGAAGATGACAGATGCTCTGGATGGTGTAGTTTCACGTTGACACAAAACCTCTCACTGAGTCCCTGAATGACCGGATGGAGCAGGACCACTGGTGTCAGAAATGGACTTCTGTGATCCCTCTCAGATTGGCTTCTGAAGGAATTTGCTGAATTTCCTCAGGGCTAGCAGAACATGGAGGCGGAGGGAAGAGGATGTAGGAACAAAGAACTGCTCCTGAGGGCCAATTTGGTGGATGTAGCATCTGCCTTTGCTAAACAGGGAAGGTGGAGACAGCTAGAAAGGTCTCAGCCAATATTTTAAATGGCCCAATGGAAGACAGTAAGACCTAAGATACGTATTAGGAAACAGGTAACCAAATAGTACTCAGCCAATGAGGAACCAGAGGAGGGACTAGATAAATAAGCTATGTTCCCTGCTCCCCGTGTGCACCGTACAATGGATACCTGATCTCAAGAGTGTTATTAAGTCTCATTTTCACCACGCTTCTGTCTCCCAGTTTGCCATTTGAAATTCGGACAGGTGAGCCATTTCTCACACTGGCAAACCCAGGTGAGAAATGTATTGTAAGACATAAACTTCTGTTATATTATGCCAACTAGATTTTGGGGTCATCACTATGGAATAACTTAGTCCATCCTGATGAATATAAATCTCATTCTGAGGAGTTTAGTTCACTGATAGCCATTCTCCAAACCCTCCTAACTACGCCTCAATTTTTGGTTGTGTTCGTCATCATTGGTTTCAATTTTATAGTTATGCGGGGATTGCTCACTGCCGAGCTAATAATGTTTTGTGTTGAGTTATCTTTTATAGCAAAAATATTTTCCTAAATTTGGTAACTATTTCATTTTAAAACATTTTGTATTCGTTGATATTCTAAAATTTCCCCATTCTTCAACAATTTTTCTACAAGATGTACATTATTATAATTTTTTACTCTATCACACTGTTTTATAACTTATCAGCTTTTCTGAGCCCTCCAAACTTCTGCTCTGATATGGACTAAAGGCTCCCTAGGTCTATACAATTGTCATTTCTTGTTTTCTGGATTACATGTCTCCTCCTCCTCCTCCCGCTTCTCCTCCTCCTCCTTCTCTTTCTCCTTCTTGTTTAATTCCTCTAGTGGCTTTCTGAGAGAGAGTCATTGGAAGATGCATTTTTGAGATTTTGTATATCTGAAACTGTCTTTTAGCATCACATATGTGCCTGATAACTTGGGTGGCACTAGAAACCTGGGTTGAACATAACCATGGCAGAGATTACTTGCTGTCTACTAAAATCTTAGGCACACAATTAGATGACGATTTCCAGCTTCCTTTCCAGTAAAGTTTGTCCATAGTGATTAGTTTCCCTTTAATGGAAACAGACATTCCAGACCTGGCCCATTCAAATCCTCTGCATGCTTCTCCATCCCTGTCTGCCAAGATGAATGGAGACAATGAAAACAAAATTCTAGAGGTTTGCAGAGTCATAAGGTGAAAAGAATGCCAGTTCCTGAATAATCACACGGAAAACTGCTCTTCCCTGAACAACCCACCCAGGCATGTTATGTGAGCTAAAAATAAGCACCCAGTGAAATTTTAGGGTCTACCTATTATGCCGTCTAAACCTGCTCTAGCTAACACAGAAATCGATTCTAGTAGTGGGGTGATGTCATCATAAAAACTAAAATAAGGGGCACTGGCTAGGAGTAGGAGGCAAGAAAGCAGATACAAAGGGATGGAGAGTTGCTTTACTGGGACAAAAGCATTTGGTAAAACTGATACCAGAGGTACCTGTGTATCCTACCAAGACTGTGCCCAGAGTGGGAGGGACTGGGAGGCAGGTGGGCAGGTTTGTTGTCAGATATTCACTTCACTTCACCAGGAAAAGATGAGCTCAGGAGAGCATTGGACTGTTTGCACATAGAGATTAAGGGTTGAAGAAACCATTTCTGAACCCGCCTACCCCCCGACCTCCTCCCATCCACCTCCCTCTCCCACCCAGAGGAGATGATGAGACTGAATACACCTTGGAGTCCCAAAGACTGAAGACAGGGAAGTCATTTCAGTTAAACAAAGGGACTCCTCTCTGCTGTGAGATCAGGTTAAGGATGTTGGCTCTCCAACAACACCTTGGCTACAGGTGGCTTTGTTAATTTGACACAGAGGGATCTGCAGGGGCCAAAGACGCAGAAAAAAACCAAACAAATTTAAGAGCCATAACCAGGGAACTTTGGATGTGGTTACTGATACATGTAACCAATGGGAAGCAAATAGATTGGAAATCTATTTGAAGGAAGAAATTAAATTACAAGGAAATCACAACCATGGCCTAAAAACAACTTTAAAACACTTGGACTGCTACACTTCCACGAGCAATAGTGGGTTATAAAAGCAGAGAGACCCACCCACCCCCTCAAAAAATAAAAAAAGGGAATCTTCCCAATAACCATTTTACGTGCGGCCACAGGAGATAACAGACAAGGGAAGTTTTCCCAGAGGGCAGAGGGGGGATCATGGAAGTTCCTCCTAGAGAGAAGTTACAGAGTCCCGTGAGCTAACCTCCCTATTGCCAAGGCCGGGCATCCCAGTAGGGCTCTGTCCTTGTGATGGATCACGACTGCCTGTGTTTCTAAATCTTTATTGCAATTATCCTATATTTTGGGTGTGTGCAGGTTGGACGGTGGGACCCAATGCCTCAGTGTTTGGACCGAGAGAAATGCCATCCATCTGATGGAAGAAACTGCACATCACTAGAGGACGGGACCTCGAGCAGAGGCAGAAGCTGGGTGGGCTTTGCTCTGACCTCCTTAGAAGGGGAGCGCGTGTGATTTGAGTGGCAGGAAGGCCACACCCTGCACTGACCGTGGAAGAGACTGCTAGCTGGGCATGCAATCCATTGTCTCTTCCTTGTGAGCACACAGACATGGTTCTATTTCCAGTCTCCCTTGCTGGGCGACATAGTGGGATGTGAACGGAAACTGTGTGCCAATTTGGGGCTTGGCCCATAGAGACTTCCCCTGTGCAGTCTTCCTCTGTGCTCTTTCCCTTTCTCCTGGAGGGCTGCAGACATGACAAGAAGGCTCCAGCCAAAACCAGTTTGACTCAGTGGAGAGAGCATCAGCCTGCGGACTGAAAGGTCCCAGGTTCGATTGCAGTCAAGAGCATGTATTATACCTTGGTTGAGGGCACATCCTCAGTAGCGGGTGTGCAAGAGGCAGCTGTTCAAGGATCGATGTTTCTAACTCTCTATCCCTTTCCCTTCCTCTCTGTGAAAAATCAATAAAATAAAAAAATAAAAAATAAATAAAAAAGGCTCCGGAGCAAGTGTCCTAACCTGGGATCCATGGATCCAAGTTCAGGGGATCGTATGAATTTGGATGGAAGAGTATATGTTTTCCCTAACCTGAACTAAAATTTAGCATTTCTTCCTATTATGAATGCAGATAACACACCACAGTAGTAACCTGTGATTTTGTCGTCTGTAGAATTCATAGATATTTTCATATCACATTACAGTCGTTGCAGATTCCTCAAAATATGATTACATCCATCACTCCTCGGGAATTACAGCCGTTATTAGACCTGCTACTAGGTTGCACATAATTGCAGTCTTCCTGTTGACAGACATGCAACAGATCTGGCCAATGCTGAGCAGACGAGGCATTCAGCTACCAAATGAAGTCACACGGTCTTACATGGGAGAGCCAGATATATATATTCTGTTTTCCAGTGATTCCTGCATTTGTTAGTCAGTTGAAATATGTTAGGAGGCGAACGGTTTTCATTGTTGACTAAAGATTTGTAAAAATGAATGATTCAAATAAGGAATCTTAACTTTTATTAATATTGAGAAGTATGTAGGCCACAAGCATAGTCAGTCTTCACACTGACATGTCTTTAAAGAGTAAATGTAACTTTAGATCTCCTACGCTTTACATGTAGTTTTGTTAGCTATTGAATTAATACAGAAACACATATGTATTAGTATATAGAAATTTTCTTTTTATATTTTGATATCTGCCTGCTCATGGAGTTGGTTTGATTTTTTCTACTTAAATTTTATATACTTTAAAATATTCTGAAAAGGGGTTCACAGGCTTCCACAGACAGCTGAAGAGGAACAGGAAACAAACAAACAAAAAAAGCCGGTAATATGGCTGAGCCACAATTTGGAAGGAGCCTGGGTCCCATGGACAAGAGTCTGCCTATTACATGAACATCCGTCCAGGACTATTAAATGAGCAAAAGTACATTTCTGTTGTGTAAACTTTGGGATTTGTTGTTACCAGAATATATACTATCTAATGCAAAGAAATTGTTCCATTGCTTTGTATTTTTGTTCCTTTTGAGAAAAGTTCAGTGCCATTCTGATATTTGTTCTGTGTTATTTCCCTGTTTGATATAACCTTCATTCCCACCATAAAATTTTTTTAAAGGATTTTTACTTCATCCTTCTGTTCTGAAATTTTACATACTGTACCCTAGCATGGTTCTTTTCTCCATTAATTATGCTGGATCCTCAATGGGCCTTTTAAAATCTGGCAGCTCATATTTTTCAACAGAGGACAGTTTATCTCTTAGGCAATATTCTGGTTAGCTATTGCTGTGTCACAAATCACCCCCAAACTTACTGATCTAAACCCACAACAGTTATTTTATAACCTTCCATGGATCTGGGAAAAGCTCAGCAAGGTGATTTTCTCTCACGAGAGGGTAGTCAGATGGTAGCTGGAGCTGAGACAGAAGGGACCAGAGCAGCTGGGAAGTTACTAGGCATCTCTTTCTCCTCAGGGTATCCTGTGTGATCTCTCCACATGGCCTAGTTTGGGCTTCCTCACAGTATGGCAGCCTTAGGCAATACGGTGGCTGGTTACATGGTGGCTCAGAGCTCCAGGGCAATTTTTCTGGCAAGCAAAGCAGTAGTGCTGCCTTTAATGACCTAGCTTTAGCAGTTGCAGAGTCTGCCTTACACTATACTATACTGATGAATAGTCTCAAAAGTCTTCCCAGGATTTAAGAGTAAATGAGTTAGACACCATCTCCTGATGAGGGCATGGCCAAGTTCTAGAAAAGTGTATGGGATAAGAGATGTTGCAGCCATCTTTGGAAAATATAATCTGTTACAATTTCCTCTTCCTTTAGTGCTTTCATTATTTTTCTCTTAGTAGTCAGTTTTGATCCTCTGGACAAATCCTTTTCTTATCTGTTCTGGCTTATTATCTCTCACTTTATCTTTTTGTTCTACTTTCTAGGAAAGTTCATTGACTTTATTGTAACCCTGCTGCTGACTTTTACACTGTCACAACCATTTTTAATTTGCTCTCTGTTCCTTTTTATTTTTTAAAACATTGCATCTTGTTTTATTTATTTCATGAATGCAATATATTGTTATCTTTCTGAAGCTATGAAATATCATTTGAAAAAAATAGTTGTTTTCTATTTTCTCTGAGTTCTTTCTTCTTTTACTTTTTTTCTTTAATGTTTGAGTCTTTCCTCAAATATTTAATTACTCTTGTATGTTTCTAATTGGAAGTGCATGGGTGGGCTTATGGACTGGTGTGTTTTGATCAGGTGGCCAGCTTGCTTTTTAAAAAAATATATAGTTTTATTAATTTTAGAGATGAAGGGAAAGAGAGAGAAATATAGAAACATCAATGATGAGAGAGGATCATTGATTGGCTGCCTCCTGCATGCCCCCCAACTGGAGATTGAGCCCACAACCTGGGCATGTGCTCTGACCTCTTGGTTCATAATAGGTCACTGAGCTACACTGGCTGTTTTTTGTTTTTTAATATATTTTATCGATGTTTTTACAGAGAGGAAGGGAGAGGGACAGAGAGAAACATTGATGAGAGAGAAACATAGATCAGTTGACTACTGCACACCCCCTCCTGGGGATTTGCCTGCAAACAAGGTACATACCCTTGACCGAAATCGAACCTGGAACCCTTGAGTCTGCAGGCTGACACTCCATCAACTGAGTCAAACCAGTCAGGGCCACCGGCTGTTTTTGGGGGAGTTCCAAATGCCAGTGTCGGCAGGAGAAGGCTTCTCTTGTCTCCTGGGTGGAGGTCCTGTGCTGGTGTCTGCAGTTGAATGGGGAAGGATCTAGGGAGTTCCTTACCATGTTTTGAGTTTCCTGGGCCTCTGAATGTTCCCATTTTGGAGCCTCCCTGGTTCACGTGTTTCATAACTCCATATCCCCAAACAAGTGTAGGTCTCCTGCAGGGTGGGGGAGGTGCAACTGGCTGGTTGTAAGGGTGGATGGACCCCAAGAGTGGTCTCACTGCTTTTTCCTTTATACAGGGTCTCAAGCAATCCCCGTGTCTATCTATCTGCCTCACTTTGGCTTTCTGCAGTATGCGGTGTCTGCCGTTCCTAGGCTTTCTGTAACCAATAGGTTTTCTTCTCCTTAACGTTCCTCTTCTTCATTATACCACGTGCCATTCCGCCATCTGCTTTGTTTCTTACTGTGTTTCAGGGATTTTGATGTCTTCTACTTCTATTGAAGGTGAGCTGTGCTTCTGTTTCTTGCTTTAAAAAAGGCCCCAAGCTTAGAAAGGACCCACATCTGGTTTAATGCTCTGCTGTCATCATCTTGGAGTTTGTACTTAATTTTGAACAGGGTCCCCACATTTTCATTTTGTACTGGGCCCTGAGGATGGTGTAGACAGTCCTGTCCACTGTTGCTCTCCTGACCCATCTTTCATGCTACTTAAGTGACTATTTTGTTAAATTATTATCTCTGTACATATTTTTGAAATGGTTGTGCTCTTGCTCAAGAGACTTCAATGGCCCCCAAATCGTCAGCATTGTATGCAAGCCTCAGGAACACCCAAACGGACCACCACGGGGCCTAATAACTGGCCCACAGCCAGCGTCTCAACCCAGGGTTCTATGAGTCTTATTAGTGGTAACACCTTTGTGACATCATAGTAGGGACAGGGACCTTCAATAATATATACTAAATGGCCTCCCATGGACTCAAAAGACACTATAAAAGGTAGGAAAAGAGAATCTGTCTCCCTCCCCAGTTACATCTTTCCTTTCCCCCCAGGACTTTCTTGAATTTCAGTTCTCAGGCCAAACTGTACCAAAGAGTGAGTCTGACTGATTCCCTACTAGAGGTGTGTGTTGGGAGAGGATTGTGGGGGTGTTCTAATCCTCCAGCCATGTGCTCGCTTTGGCAGCACTTATACTAATCCTTCAGTCTGAAGGAATTGGACTTCTCCTTGTCATTCACTCTCCATTCTCTTTCCTGAAAAGTCCTCTGGCTCACTGATATTCCTAGCCACCAGCTCCCTTATCCCAGTTCTCTCTCTCTCTCTCTCTCTCTCTCTCTCTCTCTCTCTCTCTCTCTCTCTTCTTCTTCTTCTTCTTCTTCTTTCCCCCCCTTTAGAGAAAATGAAGAGATTCCCTGTTGTCGAATCCATTTCTTAGTCCTCATAAAGGTGCAGAGTGTACTGTATTGGGGCATGGGAGCTTTGTCCTTGCATTTATTGTTTTCCTTCTGAGTCTCCTTGCAATTGATCTAGATGTTCTCCCCTTTAGGAAAGCCTGGCTCCCTAAGGAATCAAGAAGGGAGGCAGAGGAAAGCCTGAGGGCTCTGTTCTCTCACTCATCAAGGAATGAGCCCTGCTTCATTGCATCCCATGCCTCTGACCTCTGTCTCTGTGGGTGCAGCCTGCGGACCAAGGCAGTGTTGCACCCCCGGCCCCTTCCAGTCTCCCGTCCTTCCTCTCAGATGCTCCCCAACTTGCCATCAGGAAGGAAGTATCCATCTACTCCATCGATTGTCTTCAGGGCTCAATCCTCCCAGAGTTCTCCAGAGCCCAAGGCCAAGGCTGTGTCCCAGCTGCTACCTCAGGGCAAATCAAGAGCTTCCTGCAATGCCATGCCACCACGCAAGCTGGTGCCCATGAGTGTGTGGCCTCAGAGGTTTCTTTACCCACTTTCCAAGCCCTTGCCAGAGGAATCCCTGCACACCTGTATCCCACGGGGAGGGAGCCATCTCCCCAGGCAGGGAGCCATGTCCCCAGTGACCCCACTTGTGGAAATTTATAAACCCCAGCCCTTTCTATCATTCGTGTTTAAATAAAAATGTGTCTAGTCAATTATGGTTTTCCTCTGGTGTCTACTGCAAACATGGTAAGGTAAGGGACTGTTTTAACTGAGAACATGTTTCATATTACTCTACTTCCAATTGGGTTTTCCAGGGTCCTGGTCTTATAATCAAGGGTCTTGATGGTCTTATGATCAAGGGTCTTGATGGTCCCGGGGTGCATCTCTGTGTGCATGTAACCCTGTGTATGGAGCTCTCTGAGTGCATGTAACCCTGTGTATGGGGCTATTGTAACCTTGTATTTTTTTTCTATGGTGTCCAGTCCCAGTGGGCCATGGAGTCAGATCCACTTGAGTTCTATTTTCATAAACCTGATGGAATTCTGATTGGAATTATATTGAATGGGTAGATAGGTTTGTTGGGAACTAATATCATGAACTTATGGGTCTTCCCATTTGTGAACATGGCCTCTCTCTCTGTTTATTTAGGTCTTTACATACTGTCAATAAGGCCTTATAGGTTCAGTGCTGAGTTCTTGCATAGTTTTTGTTCAATTTATTCCTGGACATTAGCTAGTTCTTGCTGCTCTTGTAACTTGTATTTTTATAAGGACTTTTTAATTACTGGTGATGGGGTAGCGTAGGAAGGAGAGCCTCTGCAAGACCTACCCTTCAGCTTTTATAAAAACAGCTTCAGCCGAGACCGATGAATAGAGCATCGACTCTATGGATAGAGCGTCGGCTTGGGAACTAAAGGGTCTCGGGTTTGATTCCAGTCAAGGGCATGTACCTTGGTTGCGGGCATATCCCCAATACGGGGTGTGCAATAGGCAGCTGATCGATGACTCTCTCTCATCGATGTTTCTAACTCTCTATCTCTCTCCCTTCCTCTCTGTACAAAATCAATAAAATATATATTTTTAAAAACCCCAAAAAACAAAAAACATTTAAAGAATTAACAATAAATAAATAAATAAAAAAATAAATAAAACTGCTTCCTTGAGATAGAGTTCACATTCTACACAATTCACCCACTGAAAGAGCAAAATTCAATGTCTTTCAGTATATTCACAGATGTGTATAACCATCATTACAATCCACTTTAGAACATTTTATCACCTCAAAAGAAATCTTGTACCCTTTATCTATTATCAACCTACCATATTTGCTTTTTATAACACTTTTTTCTTCTATTTTTTGTTGCTGGTATAGAGAGATGTAACTTTTCTGAGTATATCACTTAGATTCAGTGACTTGGCTAAGCACACATATTACTGTAGCAGTATATAGATTATTTTAGATTTTCTTTGTACAACACCATGTCATTAATAAACAATATTTTGAGTTTCCCCTTTCCAGTCTGCGAGACTTTCTTTTCTTGCCTCAGTGTCTGGACTAAGATGGCTGATGTGGTGTGGAATAGAAATGCTGAGAGTGGCGCCCGTATCTTGTTCTCACCAGAAGGAGGATGCTTTCATTACTTCATCACCAAATCTGATGACTGCAGGGGGCTTAGCTTGTTTATAGGCAGTCTTTCTCCAGAGAAGGAAGTTCCCTAGAAGTTATTTAGAGTTTTCTGTCATGAACTGGTTAAATCTTGCCATCCTGAGTCCAAATTCTGAGTCTTCACTTATTGGTCAGTCTGCTTTGGGGGAGCCACTTACCTTCATTGAACCCCAGTTTCTCCATCTTAAATTGGGGGAAGGAATTTCTATCTTAGTTTCTTATGACATTGAGGAAATAAATAAGGAACAATCAATCCATAGTAGATGCCCAATATATATATTTTATTGATTTTTTTACAGAGAGGAAGGGAGAGGGAGAGAGTGTTAGAAACATCTATGAGAGAGAAACATAGATCAGCTGCCTCCTGCACACCCCCTACTGGAAATGTGCCTGCAACCAAGGTACATGCCCTTGACCAGAATGGAACCTGGAACCCTTGAGTCCACAGGCCGACGCTCTGTCCACTGACCCAAACAGGTTAGGGCTACATTGTTTTATTTATCCTCCTCCTCCCTATGTATATAGTATATGCCCCACGAGGGTTTGCTTTGCTCTGCTGTTCACTGCTGCAGCCCTAGTGTTTAGTACAGTGCCCTGCATATAGCAATTGCTTCAGGAAAGACATTTTTAGGTCAATCAATGTTAAATCCCTCTTTTCCAGAACCCCCTGGCTATGAAGCATGGTTTTAGGGCCTAGAATTATACTTGCCCCTGGAGAATCACATAATTCTCTTGGGCACTTCCAAAGTTCAGTGCCAACTTTCCTTTTGACTTTGAACAAGTGTCATATTTTCCCCTTCTCAATTATTTAATCAATATCTGTCACCCTTTCTCCCCTTGATGCTGGGTGTCAAGAACAGAGCCCCAGGGCAGTCTGCATTCCCAGCTGCACTACTTCGAGGAGGACAGGTCTCTCCTCCTCTGAACCCTGAGACCTTGGGGGTCCCCTCTGTTGTGGTTTCAAGGCAGACATGATGCACGTGGCCTCGCAAACCTCCACACCCAAATGATTTCTGTTTAGTAAACTGAACTGTAAAGGTAACGTGTGTGTGATTCCGAATGCACAGATAAAATGTTTTTTATTCCCCCTTATGTTTTACTTTGACGGTGTCTGTTGTGAAAAAAAGTTAAAATTCCATATCAGCTTTGTATGAGAATCCGCTCTGCTTTATCCAAGTGTCTCTTGAGAGCAGCAAAAATCCAGGTTCAGCCTTAGCTGGTTTTGCAGTGGATAAAGCATCAGCCTGGGGACTGAGGGGTCCCATATTTAGTTCTGGTCAAGGCCACATGCCTGGGTTGTGGGCTCAATCCCCAGTAAGGGGCGTGCAGGAGACAGCAGATCAATGATTCTCATCATTGATGTTTCTCTCCCTCTCCTTTCCTCTCTGAGATCAATGAAGATAAAATTTTAAAAAAAATCCAGGTCCAGGATGAGCCTTCTCACCCTTAGTAAGTTCTGAAATTGGAGGTGAACGAGGAGCTTGCAGCCCGAGATATGAAGACTGAAACAGGGACTCCTCCAGGCACCCCCCAATGCAGCCCACCCTCACTTCATATCAGGACTTCAGAACTCACCGTCCTCTCTCCTGAAGAGCCTTGCCATTGCCGCCAAATCCTCGCTGTCCTCCAGATCAAGGTTTTTTAACCTTGGCGCCACTGACATTTTGGAATGGATAGTTCTTTGCTTGTGGGGCTGCCCTGTGCATTGTAGGACAATTAGCAACATCTCTGACCTCCACCTACTAGATGGTAGCAGGACCACCAGCCCAGCCTGAGTTGTGACAACCAGAAATGTCTCCAGACATAGCCAAGTGTCCCCTGGCTGGCAGCAGCCTCTGGCTGAGAACCATGGCTCCCATGGTCTTCCTAAAGCCCCTTTCCCATCAGCCTCTCCCTGCCCACATTGTCCCCCCCTTGGCAGGCCCTCCTGCCTCTCATGCTCATCTCCCTCTGAACGCTGAGTGGCCCACGCTGTTGCACAGGTGATCTGATGCAATGTTCACAACAGCCCTGTGAGGAAATACCTGTGTGGTCCTCTCCATGTTTCAGATACTCAGACCCAGAGAGGTGAAGTCGCCTGTCTGAGGTCACACAGAGGCCAAGTGGTGGATCTGGGATTCAAATCCAGGCCGTCTGGTGCACAGGCTCACAAACCACCCACTGGCCCACTGGAATTTCCTCAATTGTTTCCTCCCAAATTCAACTGCAAACCCTTGAAGGGCAGGGACTCAGTACATTTATGGATGATCAGTGGTGCTGAGTAAAGGGCCAGTGACTGACTTTAGTTATTGATTTCCTGCCAACATTGAGCTTGGGACATTAGAACATGTGAGTCTGTGCATGAATTGAGAACTGGGGAGAAGGAATTTTCAAGTGGAGGGTTAAATATAATATACTAGAGGCCTGGGGCACAAATTGTGCAAAGGTGGGGTCTGACTGCCCCTCCCCCCCTTGACGGGGGCTGATTGGGCAGGGCCAGTGCTGGGGAGGGGCCATGGATGGTTGGCTGGCCAGCCCTGCCCCCAATTGGGGGGGAGGGGCGGCGATCAGGGGCCAGGCCCACTGGGAGGAAGGGCTGCTTCCCATTAGTCTGGTTGGTTGGCAGGCCGCAGTGGGCATCTGGTTGTTCCAGTCGTTCTGGCATTCCAGTTGCTTGGCTTTTATATATATAGATATCCACAAAATGCATGTAATGTAAGTGCATGTCTCATGAATTTTCACAAACTGAACACACTTGCATAACCAGATTAAGAATCAGAAGATCACCCTGGGCCCAGAAACCTCTCTCCCTTCCAGTCCCCTCTCTTGAAGAAGCCACCGTCTCACCTTCTAACGATATGAATTCATTTTGCTTGTTTTGGGACTTTTACTCAATGGAACCAGGGAGTGTGTAGTTCTTGGTGTCTGGTTGCCCATTGTGAGTGTCACTCATGCTGCTGCCTACAGCGATAGTTCACGCTCTCTCTTGCCTCTGTAACATTCTGTTGGGTGGCTCTGCCACAGCTCCTTTATCTGTTCTACTGTTAATGGACATCGGATAGGTTCCGGCCTGGGGCTCCTGTGCAGAGCTCCGCTGTGAGCGTAGCACGGGTTCTTGGAGGACACAGTTCCCATTTCTGTTGGGGTAATGCCTGCCTGTGGAACTGTTGGGTCACAGGCGAGCATGCTTCAGCTTAGGTACACTGCCTAGCGCCCGCCACCCCCAGCTTTTGTATTTGGAAGCTTTTAAATAAAATGCTCCATTGCCTCTTCCCCCGACTGCTTTTCTGAAAAGATGGAAGAAGGGGGAGGGGGCGGGGCATATGGCCTCCTTGGAATCTTCCAGATGACCATGCCTATTCAAGAAACCTTCTTTATAGGAGAATAATGTCAGATATGAGAGGGCTTGTACAGATCTCAAGTCCAAGGCTTTCATTATGCACTGGGAGAAATGGAGGCTCCGGTGCAAGGTGACAGGGTGCTAGCTTGGCCTGGAAGCCAAGTTTCTGGGTGCTGGGCCCCCATTTTGCTTTCTGAATACCTGAAGAGAGGTGCTCATCTGAAAGGTGAGCTTGGTCCAGATCAGACCCACCAGGACTACATAAAGCCGGAGAGCTGAGTGTGTGTGGGGGAGGTGGGACTGGGGAGCTGTCTTGCTCCCTACATTTTCCTTGAGTTTGGGCTGAAGCCAAGGAAAACACAAGCCTGGCCGCTCCTCCCACCAGGGGAAGTCAAAGTGAGTAGCTTTACAATTAGAGTCTGGAAAATCTTCTACCTCACACCCCCCTCCCCCAGTCCAGGGGAAAGATGGGGGGGGGGGGGAAGGGGGAAAGAGGAGGAGGTGATCTGCTGGCAGTAGGGATAGGAGTTCCAAGGTCTGGAAACAAGATGGGCTTCCCCCTCAAGGGGCTCACAATCCTGGGTAAAACCAGACAGACCTTGGGCGTAGCGCTAACCCCCATTTATTACGCACTGAAATTCCATCCACCAGGAACCGGGAGGGAGCCTTGAGCCAACCTCCAGCGGAAACAGCCAGGCACGGGGACTGCCAGCTCTGGACTGGGGCCTCACCTGGTGCCTCAGACCCACCCCAGCGTCGGGGCCCTCCAACTTCCGCCTCCTGGTCTCCTGTCCACATCCTCCTGCCTGACATGAAGCTTCATTTTGAGAGAAATGGCTCGCTCAAGCCAACTTCCCTTATTTCACACCCCCCCAGCAGGCCTCCCGGTCCTCACCGGTCCGTGAGACCTAAGAGGAAGATAAAAAGAAGGGGATTGCTTCCTTTGCCAACCCTTTGAGCACCCCCTCTTCCCTCCCCAGCCACCTGCCTTCCCGCCCTGGCTCCCGCGCCCGGGTTGGGGCGCCAAGGAGATCTGATCAAAATGCATTGGCAAGTTGTTAAGGTATCTGAATAAAAAAAAAAAAAAAAGAAAAGAAAAAAACCTCCCAAGAAAGAAAGTATTTGATGGCTAATAATCTCATTTCAATATAATGGGACCTTCTTCTGCAGAGAGCAAGACAGGTTAAGAGATATAATTATGACTTTGCAAACTCTCTCCCGAACGCGGGAGACGCGCTGACAGGTCTGCGCGCGGCTGCGCCGGGCTCGGCGCGGGGAGACGCTTTGTCTGCGGGGCCGCTTGCGACGCGGTCCCTTTCCCCCCTCGGCCCGCTCCGCGCAATTTAACTGTCAGCCGCGTCTGCGCCCGGGGTCGGGGTGCGGGAGGAGGGGCGGCAGGCGGCGGGGCGGGGGTGGTGGTGGTGGGGGGAGATAGCGGGGGGCTGACCTGTCAGGCGCTGCCCGGGAACTCGGAGCTGGGCTTTCAACCCTGCTCCCTGGGGGCTCTCTCCTGGCGCGTCTCTGGGCCGGGCCCGGCCGGGGGAGCGATGCGGGGGAAGACGCACGGCTTTGGGCCGCACAGGCTGGTAGCCCGTCTCCAAAGGGACCCCCTTTTCGAAGGAACCCATTTGCTCGGCGGCCGAACGGCTTGGCTTCCGCGGGCGGAAAGGAACCGACTTAGGGAAACTGGGAGGAATGGCGGGTGCTGTTCATTCCGACCCCCCCCCCCTCCCTTACACTTCGCTTCCCCTGTTACTACAACGGGGAAAAAATACCCATTCGAAATCCAGATGGGGAATCCTCGAGGAAAGAAGGGATTTCTCGGTTTTGCATTTCGCCCGGCACGAAAGTGTGAGACGGGATCTCCAGCGCGGGGTGTACGTGTGTGCGGGTGGAAGGAGGGGCCCGCGGGCAGTCCCCGCGCACTGAACGCGTCCTGGCTCGGGTTCGGGACCCGGGGGAGATCGAGACCCGGAGCTCGAGAGGTGTGTGAACAGCTGCAGCCGACCAGCCGACCAGTCGCCCTCCGACTGAGAGAGGCGGGCGGGTGTGTGGCTCGCGAGTGCGCTCCCGGAGCTGCCTGGACGCCCGGAAGGGGATGCAGGCTCGAAACACCGAAAACAGACAGACCGACAGCCGGTCCTGCCCAAAGGCACCGGGGACAGAGGGAGCCAGAAGCCCGTGGGGCGCCGGCTTCACTGGTCCCCGACTCCTACGAAGCAGGTGGAAGCGTTCTCGGGCAACCCCCCTGCGCGCCCTCCGCCCCTGGCGCTGCCCGGCTTTGCAATGAAAGAATTCGGAGGAAGCGGGTGCGCCACCGCGCCGCCCCTGCCCTTCAGGCCCCGAACGCCCGGGCCCTCTGAGGGGGACCTCGAGGGGGGCCGCCTCGTGTTCCCAGAGGAGTGACGCCCGGCGAACCCCTAGATCACTCTGACCCGCGTGGCCGTCCAGCCGGAGGCGCGGCGACCTCCCGGGCGAGTCGGAGAGGCCATGGTGCGCGGGGCGGGATTCCTTCCGCATCCCGGCCCGGCCCGGCGGGGACTGATCCAGACAGACGCCTCCCCGCGCCCCCGCCGCACGCGGCCACCGCCATCCCCGAGGGCATGCGCGCAGCCATAAAAACCAAGTTCTGCCGCGTGTGGACTTCACGCCCAGGCGCGTGTCCTCCAAGCGGTACTTGGATGCGAGCGGGTCATCCTCAAAGCGTTCCTCGGCTCCCCCTGGCGGCCCGGTGCGCAGGCTTTTCCAGCCCAAGAACCTGGGGGAAACCTGGCTCCGACAGACAAACTGGGCTCCCTGGGTGGGTCCTCCGGGCTGGGCACCCGCTGCAGCAGGCGCTGCCCCTCCAGCTTCGCCAGGCCCGCGGCGGCCTAGATCTGAGAGTAGACAGACCCCATCCCAGTCACGCACTGGACATAGTTTGCTAGGCGGGTTTCTGACACCCCATGGCCTTTTTTTTCTTTTTTTTTTTCTTCCCTTTTTGGTGTTTAATGATCCCAGGACAGAGGCTTGGCGCGCGGCCTCCCCGGGGAACGCTGCTACCGCAGCCATGCGGCCCCGAGGAAGCGGGACTGGAGGGGGCCGCTGCCTGGGTGCGGGTCGACATGGGCCAGAGCCAAGCGCCAGGGGAGAGCCATTTGGAGAGCCCGGGGCGGCGCGCGGGGGTCCGGGCCGGTGGGAGGGGGGGCCGCCGGGGAAGGCGGGCCGGGCGCGCCGCCGGCGGGGTCAGGGGCGAAGGGGCAGGCGGAGGCCAGCGCGCGGGGAGCCGGCGCGGCGGCTCAGGTTACGCGGCGCGGCCCTCCCCCCCGCGGCCCGGGCCGGCCCCCGCTGTTTGCATTTCGCTGGCGGGCGGCGGGGCCCGGCTTGAAAGAAAGCGCCTCCATTTGGAACGCTGTTTATTTTTCTTAACCAGCCCGCGCCGACAGGCGACCCCGGAGCGCGGCGGCCGGACCCGCCGGGCCCTCGCCGGGACGGGGTCAGGGCCGGGGTCGGCCCGACGGGAGAGAATGCGCCCGGGCTCCCCCGCGGCCGGCCGGGCTGGGGGAAGGGGCGCGGCGGGGTCGGGAACGGCTTTCTTCCCCGCAGGAAAGCACACTTTCTCCGGTCGCCGTTACCTTAGTTTTGACCATGAGCGAGGAGGGGAGGCGAAATGGTTAAGTTTTGCGCTTAGGCGCCCGGCGGCCTGGGATTTCAGTTCTGCTTCCTTTTATTTAAAAAAAAATTTTTTTTTTTTATTATAGCTCCCTCCATGACCTTCAGCAAGTAGGCTTTGTGACTCAGTTTCCCCGATTCTCCAATGGGTACAGCACAGTGGTTAGTTCTTTGGGTTGTGGTGAGGACTAAAGGAGACCATTCACATAAACCCTTATGGGGGGGGGGGGGATGGAATTTGTTCGGGAGACGCCGGGCTCTCGTGGGGGAGGGGTGTGGAGGGTTATTGGAGTTGGGGCCACGCGACGGGGAGTGGGGGTGCTAGCAGCCAGCTCGCGGGCGGCCCACCGGGAAGAGGCTGGAGCTGGAGGCCCACGACTCTTGGGCTCTAGGGAGAGGTGCGGGCTGGGAAGAGTTCTGAGCGTTTTGACGTGAAATGAATAAAATGCAAATGATATTCAAAGCAAGATGCTAATGAGGCTCAGTGCTGTGCGCGGCCGCAGCCCTGCCGGGCCCGGAGCGGCGGCGGCGGAGGGACCGCGGGTCCGGCCCGGCCGGGCGGTGAGTGAGCGCGGGGCGCGCCGGCCCGGAATGTGCGCCGCGGCTCCGGCGTGCCCGCGCCTCATGGAAATGAGGTCAGGGAAGGTCGTTCCACTCCGCGGCATAAATCAAGGAGGAAAGGAGAATGGATGTGAGAGATCGTCCCCGGAGACCGCCCCGAGAGGCAGCGGAGGGAGGAGGGAGGGGGACAGTTCTGCGAGGGAACAGGCGAGCAGCGGGGCCTGGCGCTCGCCCTCGTCGCGCTCCGCACCCTGGGGGTCCCCTGGCCGAGCCGCGGCGCCCCACACCCGGACGGGATCGCTCCCCGAATCCTCCCGGCTCCCCGCACGGGCCCCACACCCATGTACTCGCTCCCCGTCTGTGATTCTTTGTGTGAACAGCCAGGATCCTTGCATCTGGCCTCGCCAGGAGCATGTAGGTGCCCACGCGCACACGCCAGTTGCACATGGATTTGCACACTTGTACTGGTGTTCACAGCCGCGGGGATCGCGGAGGAGCCCTCGCCCGCGCCGTGCAGGAGCGGGCTGCCCTCCGATCCTCTCCTGCCACGAAGTTCCCCTCCGCGAGCGTCGTCTCTCCACGGAGCCCCTCCCCGGGCTCGCCAGCACCCACTCCCGCGGGCCTGGGCCCCTTTCGTCCCTCACCTTCTGCAGCGGAACGCGGTGCTTCAGGCCGGCGCTTCCCTCCGCAAGTCCTGTGACTCCAGCCGCGAACCGCCGAGGCCGAACTGGGGGCACAAGTCCCCGATTGCTGGGCGCCCAGGGGGAGCAAGACCGGTGCCGCGGCGGCCCGGGCTGGGGCTGGGGCTGGGGATGAGGATGGGAATGGGGATGGAGGAGGACAGGGGCACTTCTCCGCGTCTCGGCTCCTTGGAGACGCCAGGCGCAGCGGGCAGGGAAGGGGGGGGAGGGCGTGCAGAGGGGCCCGGGCGCTTTGCTCGCTGCACCAGGGCTGCCTGCAGCTCCTGGAAGGGGAAGAGCAGGAAGCGATGGATAGCTCCCGAGGCCCGCATTTTGGGCCCGGATCGGATGTATTTCCCACCACTTTCTCCTTGTGACAGTGAATAAAGAGACGATGCCTAACGCCTCCAGTCGTGGGCACAAAATCAATCAGCGCCCGGTGATGTACTGAATTACATGTGCAAGGACCTGCCACCATCATGCCCTTCCCCAGCCTCTGCGTTTTGTAGTTTAAGTCCTGTATGCGACCAGCAAATACTTAGGGAGCTTCCTACTGAGCGACAGGGAACCGGGAGACACTGGCCTGGCCCTGGGGCAGCCACACTCTCCTGGGACAGAGACACTCACCCTGAAACGCAGACACACAATGTGACGTTTAGCCCCTGAGCGTGGATGGGAGGTTAAGCCGCCAAGAGGGCTTCTCCGGGAGGAGGCAGAATGAAGTGAGGGAATGAGCCGAGCAGACTTCTGGAGGGAGGGAGCTGGCGGTCTGTGATGGAGATGCCAGAGGAGCCTGGGACGCAGCCTGACAGGGAGGGGAGAGGAGAGGAAGGCGGTAAATGGAAGTCAGCCCAGCTTTGGTGGTGGGGGTTTTTGGATCATGTGTTAGGTGTGATTGGGAAACCACTGGAGAGTGTTTTAAAAATATATTTTATTGATATTTTACAGAGAGGAAGGGAGAGGGATAGAGAGTTAGAAACATTGATGAGAGAGACACTGATTCAGCTGCCTCCTGCACACCTCCTACTGGGGATGTGCCCACAACCAAGGTACATGCCCTTGACTGGGATCAAACCTGGGACTCTTTAGTCCACAGGCTGATGCTCTATCCACTGAGCCAAATCAGCCAGGGCGGTTTTGTGAGCTTCTTAACCGAGATCTCCAGTGTGTCCCAGTCCAGTGTCAAATAAGCATGCGTAGCAGGACTGGCCCAGCAGGCGCAGGAGAGGAGCGGTCAGACCTTCAGGCAGGTGTCAGAATGGGGCAGTGGGAAGGCTCTCTGACATTGCCAGCTTAGGAACCAGGGCTGAGTGGGAGGACTCCGGGCTGAGGGGAAGGACTCCTGGACCCCTAGCCTGGGGATCTCAGGCTTTTCCACTTCCTGCGCCTTTTCCGAGTGTCGGAGACAGACGGGGCAAGACTCCAAAAGAGAAGACCCAGTTTCTCTCCAAATCTGTTGCTTCCAATTCTTTTCCCCAGATTAAATCTGGTTGCTGGCTCAGCTGGCATCGTGATCCCACAACGCCCACCAGAGGCCAAGGAAGATACTGCAGCCCAGTCGGCACAAGATGCAGAACCCAACCAAGGAAGGTAGGGGGCGCAGGAACAGGCTTACTGATGGCTTGCCAGGTGCCAGGTGCCAGGTAGAGCTGTGCCAGGCCCTTCACTTGCTTTAACCATCAGAGTGACTGCGGGAGAGAGCACAACCATTTCCCTCATTAGACAGACGAGGAAGTTGGGGCCAAGGGAGGCAGTGCATTTTGTCCAAGAACATAGAGCGAGTAAGAGGCAGAGTGATTTACTCTCATACTCTCTCTTGGAGAGGGAAACACTGGCTTCCATTCTAGGAAGTTCTGTCTCCTTTAGGCCCTGAAGACTCATCTAGAAATAGTTTTCAGCGCTAAGCTTTCAGATTTGTCCCTGAGAATGTTTCAAGATTCTTTCTCCTCATCCCATTTGAGCCCATTTCACACGGGCCCATGGTCTGCAGGTTGAGATGCGTTCCACTCTGGTCTGTCCTGCATGTGCGGAGGGTGTGTGTGTGTGTGTTGGGGGGTGGGGAGGGGTGAGTGTGTGTGTGTTTGGAGGGTGGGATGAGGAGGTTTGTCAGGGGTTCTGTCCCCTCCGAGGCTTCAGGCTGGTGGAGAAACCTCATTCCTGAGTGTGAAGTACTGGGTGGGAGCTCCTGCAGCCGCAGATGGCATGGAAGAAGGGAAGCATGGGATGACTTACACAGCCCACCTCAGTGCTTCTTCCTCTTCTTCACTCCTCAGGTCGGAGACCCCTGCTTGGGACGGCTTCTCTCTTTCCCAGACACGGGGGCTGTTCAAACTGGCTTTGCACTTGCAGCCCTTTGTGTGAGTAGAGGACTCCTGGGTGGGACAGGCTGCCAGCGCGGAGCTGGGAATGGTTCTCCATCCTCTGCTGCCCCCTAGTGGGCTAGCATATGGCTGCCACCGCCAGCTTCCCAGTCTTCTCACCTTTCCTCCCTGGACAAAGAAGGGTCCTTCCCAGAGGCCAGACTGGTTTCCTGGGAGAGAGATGGTGCATTTTTTAAAGGTTTGGCTGCAGAACATTCCAGAGCTGTGTCCACATGACACCAGGATCGTTACCCTGAACAAGCCTTTGATAAGAGCCTACCATGAGCATGGCCTCGTGAGGAGTGGGAGGCCCTTCCCACTTCAGGCTGGGGCGTGAAGGGCTGACAGATTAGCTGAGAAGGAAGACACAAAAACGACCCTACAACCTTTTACACTTTTAAATACTTATAGACCCATAGGATGTGAGTACAGAGAAGCAGGGGGTCCCTGCCGGCATGTGGTGGCTCTTGTAGCCGAGATTGCAGTCAAGTTCGAGAACGAGTTAGTATCCCATCCCCCCTAAGCTCTCCCTCATGCTTCTACTTTACAGCCACAGCGCCCCCGCATTCTCACCCGGCCACACTCTCTGAGGTGTTTCCCATTTTTATAATTTTATAATTTTTATAATTTTGTCGTTTTGAGAATGTTATATAATAGAATTATACGGTATGTGACTTCTTGAGAATGCCTTTTTAAAGTCCCCCCCCCAAAAAAAAAATATATATATATTGAGAGTCATCCAAGTTGTTGCATGTATCAATCGTTCGCTCCTTTTTATTGCTGAGCAGCATCCCCGGTGTACCACAGTTTGTTTAACCGTCCGTCGGTTGAGGGACACCCAGGCTGTTTCCAGTGTTTGAGTATTAAAAATGGAGCCCAGCCCAGCCTGTGTGGTTCAGTGGTTGAGCATCAACCCATGAATCAGGAGATCAAGGCTCCATTCCCAGTC